>CM031616.1:74640782-74699597 GCA_018398815.1 Conus ventricosus
CAACTGTAGGCCACTACTGTAATGTTGCTACTACCCGAGTCATCAAGGCCCATAGCTACCTGGTAAAGCTTTAACTCTCCCATCTCCTGCCTACCTCCCACTCGGAAGGAGTGGACCACTTGCATTTCGAATACACCCCCATAACCCGTTACTTTGGGGTTATCAGATCCATTCCCTGCCAACCTTTACAACAGCAGTAAAACAGTATTCTCTCTGAGCCAATCTGCGCTTTATATATGAAATTATGACTCACACAATTCTCGGAGAAATAATCCCAATCTAAGCAATCCAACACGGACTCCATGGGCCCCCTTAGGAAATACTAAATAAACTAGGAATTGGCAATTTCACAAGGAAACGTTTCCACTAGTAATCAATAGTAATACACATCTCAAAAAAACAACAACAACAACAACAACAACAACAAAAGAACAAAAAAAACTTATCAATTTTTAACGGTTCACAGTTCTAGCATATTCATACAAGAGAATCGGCTCGCAGCCACAATCCTTCACTTCTCATCCCTCTTTGCACTGTCAATTATAATCATATATCAACACATGATTTGTTCGCCAAAATTCCATCCAGCACCCCACTCTCATGTCATCTCTTGTCAAATAACCCAGTGGTTAATCCTTGTTATGCCATACACCATACTTCATACAATATTACATGCTGCACATCCTCCGTTTTTATCCTATCAACTGCTGAGCTACCCGCCTTAAACTTTACCTTACCCTTCTTTCCGATTACTAAAAGTCATAATGGGAATGTTTCCCTACAACCTAAAATACCTTCTCCAACCCTATTCTGTCACAAACACGTACATCCCTGCATGTGTGACGACTGTCATTTACTAAATAAAAAACAACAACAAAACTCTCCAACCATATGGACTCACTGTCCTATACCAAATACGTACGTCACAGATACAGTCCGCACGCGCACGACACCGTGTCGAGAACCAAACTCGTAACGAAAGTGAAAGACACCAATATAAATTGAATAGTCACGACCGTACTCCAGTATAAACCACTCGACTACCAATTAGCCTTGGCCTTACTGTACAGTTAACCGATTCCATGCTGTGCAGGTCAACTCCGAAATCGTTAATCAATTTCAACAACTACTACTATTTACAACAGAAATTGAGCACAATCCCTTTACGATTCACGCAAACACATCTGCACCCGACTCATACTATGATCCTCAACAAAATGCAACCTCGTATTACTTCCTTACTAACCCCCCTGAAATTAACATGAACTAATCACAACCAATATCTACATCACCGTCCATCACGGTTATTTATATCGAACCCACATTTGTCTTGCCAAACTGTCCCAGACAATCGAACTCAGGAACCACTATGTACACTACTTACAGAATATACAGAAAAGTAGTAACAACACAAACCGGCTGACAAGAAGTTTCAATCACAGAACCAAGACCATCTTACCAGACAACCAGTATACGCAACAAACATAATACAACTAAACATAACATGAGACAACTACAGTACAACTCGCCATAATACAAGACACCATGACGACCAACACCACCATGAACCTAACAAATCACCAACTGGACAAACAGACGTCCAACCACACCAGTTCTGCAACTGGCTGAAGTGGCTGCCAACAGAGCGACACAGAACCCGGCCACAGGCCAAGGGCACACCAGACCCGACGAGGACCTGGCCCTAACTATGACTCGAAGTCACTCAGCTCAACTAACGGCGCTGCCGCCGCAACTACAAGGCGCGTCCACTCCGTCGACGAACACCAGGGACCGAAGTGAAGCTACCCCAACGCATTCCGACCTGGTCGGAATCAAGCGAACTCTACTCACAACACAAAACAGCGATTGGTCAGAGCAGCGTATCCCTCCGCAGAGCTGACACGCGGACCAACGGACTAGTTGTTGCTCGTGCACAACACGACAATTTACCACAACAACTCACAGACTTGACAACACCAACAACATGCCGATATCCTGCCCCGCCTTCTCTGGTGTAGAACCAAAGTAACAAAAGGGTAACAAACGGGAACGAAACCAACCTCGTCGCTTCCACTCCTTCCATAATGAAAGACTGGAATTCAAGAATATTGTATGTCTTATTTCCCCAGCACCCTACCTAGCCTAAACCTTCCACCTTAACCAAAACCCCAATCTTACACACGCACTCTCGCACACACATCATATACACATATGCACACGCACCACGCGCACTACCGCTCTCTATTTCTGAATTACCATTACTCCAAACACATAGACGGCCGATTTACTACCGCCGATCGGGTGACATAGGGGTACTCCCTTATTGGGGGATGTCTTGTTTGTTCCTTGTGCTTTGTGTTGGCATTCCACTGGGTGAACTTGTATTGCAAGCAGCATTCATTAGGAGGTAATGGGTTGTGTATTATTTCCTTATGAAAGCAAGAGTTTTCCTGCTTGTTTATTATAGTAAAAGAGTTTGAAAATTACGAAAGCAGCCATTTCACCAGATGATCTTACATGATCTTACTTGTAAAGTTTCCGTAGAAAATGAAGAAAGCAGCTGTTCATCAAAAATTATACATGTCAATCTTATTGGTAGTAATGTTTCTCTAAACAACATGTACTAGACTCATGACATGCACCATGCTCAGGATTTTCTGTGTGGCTGTGTCAGGAAATAGTGGCATTTCTTTTGGTATGACACTGACTGGAAAATGCTGTAAATGATGGGCATCCTGCAGCAGACGTTGATCTGTTGTAGTTGGAAAATGCTGTAAATGATTGGCATCTGCATGCAGCAGACGTTGATCTGTTGTAGTTGGAAAATGCTGTAAATGATTGGCATCTGCATGCAGCAGACGTTGATCTGTTGTAGTTGGAAAATGCTGTAAATGATTGGCATCATGCAGCAGATGTTAATCTGTTGTAGTTGGAAAAGGCTGTAAATGATTGGCATGCTCATGCAGCAGACGTTGATCTGTTGTAGTTGGAAAAGGCTGTAAATGATGGGCATCCTCATGCAGCAGGCGTTGATCTGTTGTAGTTGGAAAATGCTGTAAATGATTGGCATCATGCAGCAGATGTTAATCTGTTGTAGTTGGAAAAGGCTGTAAATGATGGGCATCCTCATGCAGCAGCTGTTGATCTGTTGTAGTTGGAAAATGCTGTAAATGATCGGCATCTGCATGCAGCAGACGTTGATCTGTTGTCGTTGGAAAATGCCGTAAATGATTGGCATCTGCATGCAGCAGACGTTGATCTGTTGTAGTGATATGGTTTGCAGAGTGTCAGTGGGTAAATTGACCATTGCTTTTAACTTACAGCATGGAGTGATGCCTGAAACATTTTTAAAGGGTATTTGGTGCATCTTGACAAGCAAAATGAGAGTCAGTAGGGAGAGGGGGGAGAAGAGAGAAAGAGAGAGAGGGGGGGGGAGAGAGAGAGAGACTGACAGACATAGACAGAGAGATGGACAGAGATACACACACGCACGTGCGCACACATGCGCGCGCGCACACACGCACACACATACGCACACGCACGCATGCATACACGCACGCACGCATGCACACACATGTGAAAAAAAAAGAACAAGAAAACAATGTCAAAATAATCAGAAGAAATGGCAAAGCTAACGTTAACATGTCAGTGCAAATGTAGATACAATGAAAATTAACATTTCTCTCTCTCATGTTTCCGTTTAATTTTCATGAATCCTTTTCTGTCGCTGTTAGTGTTTGCCTTGTTTTTCAGACAAGACAACATGCGAGACAGATCCAGAAGAAACAGCTGCCTCTGCTGTTTGCCTACACGCTGAACGACAAGATCATAGAGCGGGACGTTTATGAAGAGATGCTGTTCCAGCATCTGAAGGTTCCAGAGAGTTTGGTGACCAGGGTGGATGCTCAGAGAAACCAGATGCCTCTTGCTGGTACCCCTGTAGACCCAGGTACTCCTAGTTCTTTTTATAGTGTCTTGCTGGTACCCCTGTAGACCCAGGTACTCCTAGTTCTTATTATAGTGTCTTGCTGGTACCCTGTTGACCCAGGTTGACCTCCCCACACTGACCTCCCCACTCTGACCTCCCCTCTCTGACCTCCCCACTCTGACCTCCCCACACTGACCTTCCCACTCTGACCTCTCTACTCTGACCTGCCCTCTCTGACCTCCCCACACTGACCTTCCCTCTCTGACCTCCCCACTCTGAAACTTGATGGGAAATCCTGGAAAATGTTCCAGATGGTGCCACTAATAAAATCAGACACGCATGCATGCATGCACGCACGCATGCACCCACTCATGCATGCACTCACGCACACACACACGCACACGCACACACACACACACACGCACACGCACACACACACACACACACACACACACATACACACACACACACACTAACACACTAACACAGTAGCACACTAACACACACACACACACACACACACACACACACACACACACACACACACACACACACACACACCCACACACAGAGTGAGGAAGAAAAAGCTTGCAGAAGGTATTTCACTCACACCCAGTGGCATGGAGAAAATGGCAACCTTGTTAATAGCAGATGATTTCACTGATAATTCATGAGATTATCAAATTCAGTTCTGGAAGTTGAACATTTTGAACAAGAAGTGTCAGATGAGTCAGATGTTACTGAAGTTAGGGAGGATGAAAAAGAACAGAATGGAAGAGACAGGGAGGACAGTGATTCCGACAATAATGAGCCACTTGCCACATTCCAGCAGGTATGGCTGCCACGCTCTGCTCGCATGACAGAGATGTCATTGACCTCTAGTCATGCATACACACACTTGAAACAAGACTTCAAGATTTCTTTTTCTTTTTACCTTTATTTTGTTTTCTTATTTGTTTAGTTAATTTTTTTGTTTTTGTTTTGTTCTATGTTTTTTTTAAACCACCCAAGAATGAAAGAGAGAAGACTCGATCTCTTTGTGTCTTGGTGTTCTGTTCTTTCTGTGTGCCAATCATCAGGGGAGGAATAGGTGTTCGTGTCTGGGCTGGGCTGGTGATGCAAAAGGGCAGTGGGAAGGAGGGGGGGGAGGGGGGGGCACACCCAGGGAAAATCATTCCAGTGTTATTTCTGTGATGTGCCTAGTGCCACTGGCAATGATGGTTAACATGAGCAAACACATTGTCGGGGATTGTAACTTTGTGTTGCAATGATATCCCACCGTGGTGAATGGTTGATCTGTGACTTGCTTTTTACAAGAATGTATGCAGCGTTACACAGCCAGACTCTGGAGGAGCAATTCACATTTTAAACTGCCATGTAAAATGAGGCTTAGGGTGTATGTAACTGTCTGTGAGAGGACAAGAACGCATGTAGAGTTTCAGTGAGTCATTCTATGAGGACACAAGGATTCCTGATGACATTTGCGTGATACATTCAGAGTGCTGTTGTGTGAAACAGCTGTGAAACGTTTTAGGGAGGCTTCAACTTCTTATCTGTCTTTCATCTGGCATGAAAGTGTTGTCATTGCTTGAATGTTTTCACTAATTTGTAGAGTTAGCATGAAGACATCTATGTTTGGTCAGCCCTGATGTGGCCCTTGCGGTCGGTGGCTATAAGAACATTATCTTATCTTATCTATGTTTGGTGAATCAGTGTTGACTGGTTGACAGCCCATTACACCAGAATTGATCAGCCAGACATCCACAGTCAGAAAATGCAACTACACAGACTGAACACAGCTTGTGGTCAGCTTGATACCTCTTCATGCATGGCTCACAGTTCTCTGATAGATCCCCTTCATTCATTTGTGGGGGGTTAAAACCTTGAAAAGAAATCCAACTTTAGAGGAGTTTTGCTCTGCAGGACTTGGTGACAAGAGGATGTAAATTGGAGGATGACTCTTGATGTTGGTTGCCATGATTCAGAGCCTCCACCAGGCTGTACTGATGTTTGATGTGGTGTGCATAGCCCTGTACGGCTGTACTAACTGTTGAAGTGTGTTGTGCAATGTTTCAGAGCCCTGTACAGGCTTTTGTACTAACTGTTGAAGTGGTGTGCTGGTTTCAGAGCCCTGTACAGGCTGTACTGACTGTTGTAGGGTGTGCATGTTTCAGTGTCCCTCTCTACAGGCTGTACTGACTGTTGAAGTGGTGCACTGTTTCAGATCCCTCTACAGGGCTGTAATGTCTGTTGAAGTGTGTGTGCATTGTTTTCAGAGCCTCACCAGGCTGTGTACTGGACTGTTGAAGTTGGTGTGCATGTTTCAGGAGCCCTCTACAGACTGTACTGACTGTTGAAGTGGTGTGCATGTTTCTGAGCCCTGTAACGGCTCTGTACTGATGTTGAAGTGAGTGTGCATGTTTCAGAGCCCTCACCTGGCTTGTACTGACTGTTTTGATGTGGAGTGATGGTTTCAGAGCCTTGTAAGGCTGTACTGACTGTTGAAGTGGTGCACATGTTTCAGAGCCTGTACAGGCTGATATGACTGTTGAAGTTGGTGTGCCATGTTTCAGTGCATGTACAGGGCTGTATGACTGTTGAAGTGGTGTGGCATGTTTCAGAGCCCAGTACAGGCCTGAAACTGACTGTTGAAGTGGTGCACAGGTTTCAGATACCTTAAGCTGTACTGACTGTTGAAGTGTGTGCATGTTTCTGAGACCTGTACAGGCTGTACTGACTTGTTGAAGTGGTGTGCATGTTTTCAGAGCCCTGTACAGGCATGTTCTGAACTGTTGATGTGGTTGTGCAGTTTCAGTGCCTCCCACAGGTGTACTGACTGTTGAAGTGGGTGGCATTGCCTCTACAGGCTGTATGACTGTTGAAGTGGTGTGCATGTTTCAGAGCCGCCACAGGCTGTACTGACTTGTTGAAGGTGTGCACATGTTTCAGAGCCCGGTACAGGCATGTACTGACTGTTGAAGTGGTGTTGCATGTTCAGAGCCCTGTACAGGCTGTTACTGATTTGAGTGGTGTGCCATGTTTCAGAGCCCTGTACTGGCTGTTCTATATGTTGAAGTGGTGTGATGTTTCAGAGCTGTACAGGCTGTATGACTGTTGATGTGGTGCTGCTTGTTTCAGAGCCCTCCACCAGGCTTGTATGACTAGTTGAAAGTGGTTTGTGCATGTTTCAGAGCCCTCCACCTGGCTGTACTGACTGGTGATGTGGTGTGGCAGTTTCAGAGCCCCACCAGGCTGTACTGATGTTGAAGTGGTGTGCATGTTTCGGAGCCCTCTTCCAGGTGTTTGTCCATGGCTGCAGTTTACGATAAAAGTGGAGGTCAATTAGCACACAAAGCCTACAACCTAGATCGTCATGCGTCCAGGGGTTTTGGCAGCTGCTGCATCATGTGGAAAATGACAGATTCTCTGTGCGATGTGGAACTCTAGAAGCCTGTTGAACATGTGATTCCTACTGTAGTGCTTGTTTTTTAAATTTCTTTACAAGCAAACCCTTGGTCCCCATAGTGGCTTGCAAAGAAACAAACAGTTATCAGTTTTGTATACGGGCCAACTCCTTTACTCCAATTTGCCTCTTTTAAAGGTGATGAAGCTTGTGGTGCTTTTCATGTGATGCAACCACTCATGTAGAGTTCGGGACTTGGTTGATATCAGCATAAAGCTCTCACATTAGTTTTCATGAAAATTTAGGTTAAGAGATGACCACATGATGTGATTTTTGTGGTACTGAAAGAGTATCAACATTTTTCATCTGATTCTAAGATTTTACGGATGAAAGATTTTAACAACAATTGTGGCTATTTTTTTTAAAATACAAAATCTGTTCATTGTATTGTGTATGTGTTTGTCATTGGGGTTGGTGTTGGTGGTGGTGGATTGTGGGCTTCTTTTTAATCCATTTTGAGGACTTGATTCAGTGAGGTGAAACTGCCCTCTTGCTGTCGGCTGGGCTCTAATCATCATTATCTCTCTTCCCTTAGTGGCAATTCAATTTCCCAGCCAACTCCTTCCAACACACCATCACAACCGTGTCTCTGAATAACTTGTAATGTTCGCAGCCCAGATGGGCAGTCAAGCAGGGAGCAATCAGTATAGGTTGTCTGGAGGCAACCCACTGTAGAAGACACTGGTGCTGGTGTTTCAGTTTTGATCTGACACATTTCAGGGTGTCATCTACAAGCTCTTGCTGACAACCACTGTAATTTAGGGTTATTGAATTGTTCAGTATCACTGCTGTGCGTTTTTCTTTTTAGGTTTGGAGTTTTGTTATTTTATAGTGATTGATCTGTCCTTTTTGGTCAGGCATAATGGCAATGTTCCAATCTGTTTGCAAAATGGATTCTAAAAGAAGCGGCCCAGTCTGCTGGCCTGTTCACAGGTTCTGTGTACTTCAAGAATGCTACATCTTTCAAGGTCAGCCTTGTTCTCAGGATGAGTTGGTGAGGGTATTGTCATTGTGTTTGGATGGCTAAGGTGAGACTGCCTCTTTGGAAGTGATGTGGCGTTGACTTGGGGAAATCTCCAGCCGCCATTTAACTCTCTCAGGACAGAGGACTGAAGAGGTGGTTTTGGTTTTTTATCTGTGACGGTTGATAGGCTGTAACTGACTGGTGTTCATAAAGTCACAACTTTAGAACTTCTGTTGGGATTAAGTCAGATGACTGCAGAAACCTGTATACTCAGGAGTAAGTCTGATGCTGAGATCTTTAATACCTCAGGGGGTAGTTGATGGCTGCTGATTCTGCTTACCTCAGGAGTATGTCTGATGACTGCAGAACTGTATTATACCTTTGGAGTATGTATGATGGCTGCAGATCTGTTATACCTCAGGGGGTACGTCTGAGGTGCAGATCTTGTATACCTCAGGAGGCTTAAGGTTGATGGCTGCAGATCGTTTACCTCAGGGGTAAAATTGATGGCTGCAGATCTGTAACCTAGGGGTATGTCTGTTGGGATGAGATTGTATACCTCAGGGGGTACGTTGATGGCTGCAGATCTGCATACCTCTGGGGAAGTCTGATGGTGCAGATCTGTATTTATCCACGGGGTAAGGTCTGATGGCTGCTGAATCTGTTTACCTCGCAGGAGTTGTCTGTTGGCTGACAATTGTATATCCCAGGGGTACGTCTGTTGGCTGCAGTTTCTGTATACTCAGGGGTAAGTCTTGATGGCTGCCAGCTCTGTTTATCCCAGGGGTAAGTCTGATGGCTGCAGATTTTCTGTATACCTCAGGGTTAGTCTGATGGGCTGCCGATCTGTATATCCCAGGGGTAAGTCTGATGGCTGCAATTCTGTATATACAGTGGGTAGTCTGATGGTGCAAAAGATACCTGTATATCCCAGGGCAAGTCTGTGACTGCAGATCTGTATATCCCAGGGTAAGTCTGATGGCATGCAGATCTGTATATCCCAGGGGTTAGTCTGCTGACTGCAGATCTGTGTACCCGGTGGTAAGAATTCAGCTTGTTGATATCATGTAATTCACGGTTACTGACCAATGGAAGACTGACAGTGCCATTACATACAATGCTGTATCAGAAATACTCTGGGATCCAAAACCACTTTTTAAAACGGTTGTGTCCTGTGATGCAAGGGCATGTGATAGTTGAATCTTATTATACATATATACATTTCTTTTCTTGTTCTTTTTTTTATTTTGTTTTTGTTTTTGCCATGAATAATCATTGAGAAATTCTGTTCTCATGACTTGTGTGGTGTGTATGAATTATGTCCCTGTTGTGTATTTTTTCTTTAGGTAAACTCTCACAAGTTTTCTCAACTTTTTATGGTTGGAATTGCTGTTTTTGTGAATTAGACGATTACAGTGCTCATTCTGTTTATGAGAAGATTTTTTTGTTGTGAAGCTGATAATTTTTAGCTTGAATATGACTAGCTCAGGTTGTTTATTTTATTTGGGGACGTGGGTTGAAAGGGGGGGGGGGGGGTGGGAGGGGTTCAGTTTACATGTCTTTATGGTGACAGGGTCCTAAAGTTGGAATGATTCGTATTCATTTTCGGGTTTCAGCATGAGCATTCAAGTAACCTAAGCATCCTTGACTTGTCAGGAATTGGACAAATCACAGAAAGAAAAAGAGATGTATTATACAATTGTATTTAGTAGATTGTAGAGAAAAAATCTTGCTGATATTGTTTGTTACTGGAATGCAATTTCAAACCTAAATAAGGTAATGAAATTTCTGCAGCATGGGGGATATGTAAAATTTCTGCAGCATGGGGGTATATGTAAATTTCGCAGCTATGGGGGTGGGGGGTATATGTAATATTTTGGTTGTTTGTGTTTGTTGTTGCTTGCATCCACAATACATCCATGGGGGTGGGAGCGGGATGGTGCTGTATTGTGAAATGTCAATACTGAATTTCAATTTAAAGTTTTGCAGCGGAATTTTGCTGATGTTTTTTCGTTTTGTATCAGTTAATTTATGGATTTGAGATATTTCCACTGACTACTTTTTACACTCTAGCCATGATGAGCCCATATTTTCAGATTGAATATTGGATTTCAAATGAAGTGTTGGCAAATATAGTGTGCAATTACTCTAGAAATAGCTAATGTCCCACTGCACTAGAGCTAGTGGGAAATCATGATGGCCAAATCTTACGTTAACAGGGGTTGGCAAAATGAATTTTGTTCTGGAATCACGTAGAGTATATAGGAAGAGAAATAAATCCATGTCAACAAGTCATTTGAATTCTCTTTCTTATTACCATGGCTATGTAATTATGGAACAGACGCAGACTTGTTACCAGGATATCATTCTGGTAACTCCCTTATTTTTACTTCCTTTAACTGAAATGTAAAGAAGCAGACAAATCTTGGGCGAATTGACTGATGATCAGTGATTGCTCATTCGTTTTGCTGTCTGGAGTGGAATGTATCTGGGCTTTGGAAGGAAGGACCTAGGAGAGGAACGAATTACGTTATGTTTTGTTTTGTGATTTGTTTTGTCTGTGTTTTTTTGTGTGAGCTTTATCAATGATTTTTAAAATTTGAGTAGGACAAGAATTTGTTGAGGAAAGTGTTCATTATGTCAAGTGTTCAAGAGTGAAAGAGATCGAAGTGATTCCCAATTGTTCATTTTGTTGTCTTAGTTATTTTTGTTTACTGAAGAAGACCTAAGAGGTCGAAACGCGTCATGTTTTGTCTTGTGACCTCGTGTGTCCCTCGTTTCTGGCGGTACGCTTAACATTTATTTAGATTTGTTCAGATTTCCGTGCAGTCATTTCACTTTGCAACTAGTTCTTCAGTTAGCTTTTCATGTGCTTTCTTCTTGAGCAATAGGTATAATGATGGGCTGCTTAATGTGTGTCTGTGCCATCTATTAGGTCTTGATTGCATCATCTAGGTCAAGCAGAAATTGATGATTCTTATTTGCTTTTGATCCACCCAGCACGCTTGCCTCGTGTCTTTTTGGGTTGACCTATTGGGATGTGGATACACTGGTGGACAGTTTTGTGGTGTCGCTATGCAGCTATTGTAACCACAGTTGTCACAGTTGGATTTTGCCGAATCTCTTAGAGGGATAATGTTCATGAATCAGTGGGAGAGGCAGCTGAATTTCATTTGACTCATTTGCTTCATGTGTGATCGGCTTGGCTTCGGTATGCTTCTAAATGTAACCTTGGCTTCTTGCGTAGAGGGATTGTCATTTTTTTGGCAAAAGTTGTGTTGAGCTCAGATATTTGGACTCCAGAATGAATTGTTCAGCTGAAATTTCCTTCTTTTACTTGCTGATTTGTCAGTCTTTTTTTTGTTTTGTTTTTCTTTTTTTTGTCTGTCATAGTGATAAATCGAAATGGGTTTTATCAAATGTATGTATGATCTCAGGAATTCAACTTGGTGATGTTACAATTCACTGTGCCTTGTGTGTGTGATGTCCGATGTTCTTATGGATTTGATTTCCTTTGTTCAAGCCATGTATGAGTCTGTGTAGGCTGCAGGTCCAGACTCAGCACACTGTGTGTATTTCTGTGTCTCTTGGGATTTTTCTTTTTACATGGAACAGCCCTGATTTGGCCCTCGCGGTCGGCTGGGCTATTAAGCAACTTATCTTATCTGATCTTTTACATGGAGACCAGTTTGACATTTGGATTGCCAATTCGCACGAGTGTAAGATCTCATTGAATGACTCCACGTCCTTTGTGATGTGGTCATTTGTCTGGTGATTGTTCCAGTTCTGGTAAGGATTTGGCCATTCCGTCCCGCATGTGTACATTGGCATGTACTGATGTGGAAGATGGTGTGTCACCTGTAACAGTGGACAATGTCACAGTACCAGCTGTGTGGGGTGTGTCACCTGTAAAGTGGACATGCTCACAGTACCAGCTGTGTGGGCGTGTGTCCACTGTAACATTGGACATATGCTCTACAGTAACAAGCTCGTTGGGGTGGTGTGTCACCTGTAACAGTGGACAGTGCTCACTGTACCAGTGGGTGGGGTGTGTCACCTGTAACAGTGGACAATGCTCACAGTACGCTGTGTGGGGTTGTGTCACTGTAACAGTGGACAATGCTCACAGTACTGTGTGTGGGGGCTGTGTCACATGTAACCAGTAGGACCATGCTCACAGTACAGCTGTGTTGGGGTGTGTCACTTTAACAGTGGACAATGCTCACAGTACCAGCTGTGTGGGGTGTGTCACTGTAACAGTGGACAATGCTCACAGTACCAGCTGTGTGGGGTGTGGTCACCTGTACAGTGGGACAATGCTCACAGTACAGCTTGTGTGGGGTGTGTCACTGTAACAGTGGACAATGCTTCACGTTCCAGCTGTGTGGGGTGGTGTCTCCTGTAACAGTGGCCAATGCTCACAGTACCAGCTGTTGTGGGGTGTGTCACCTGTAAAACAGTGGGAACAATGCTCACAGTACAGCTTGTGTGGTGTGTGTCACCTTGTATCAGTGGGACAGTGCTCACATACCAGGCTGTGTGGTGGTGTGTCACCTTGTAACCGTGGACAGAGCTCACAGTACCAGCTGTGTTGGGTGTGTAACTGTAACTGTGGGAAATGCTCACAGTACCAGGCTGTGTGGGGTTGATTCTTGCTTCCTGACTTCAGTGTGCTTATGTTGACGTTCCTTCTTGGACACTTCAAGTGATCACAACACAAATATGATGATCAAAATAATAGTTCTTTGATATATTTTGCATGATTTCAGAAGTCGATTCAGAGAGTAATAAAGAATGAGTTTTTTTGGATTATGTGGCTGAACAAAACAAGTTGATCAAAGAAAAGTTGCTGTTGGTACATATAAAGAATGGACATTTGAATTACATGTCCTTGTAAATTTTCACTTTCTTGGATCTTTCCGGCATGTAGACATTATTTTCTGCTATCATGTCTTCTTTGTAATGGACTATGGACAAAATGGTATGAATTACTCAACATTTTGCTGGGACTGTGAGGAGAAACTGTCCAGCTGGTGGTGGTGAATGGTATTGTATGTATGATTGGTTGTACTCATTCATCATCTTATTACCTGCAAAACAGTTCGTCAGCATTGGGTTGTGAATCAGCACACTGTCACTAGTTTAATTTTATATTGTAACTGTTGGCCAGTCCCAGAGAAAAGCAGTTTCGTGAAGCTTGTGTCTGTGTGGATTCAAAATATATTGGTGCGTCTTTGCTCAGGATAGAAAGGAAAAATTACTTTTTCATATTCATCTGGGGTAGTTTTCTCACGTAACTTGTTATGAATGGTATGAATCAAATAAAAAAACACTAAAAGAGGGAGATGCATGTTTCAGGAAGTGCTGGTATTTTTGAGGCAGGTAAATCTAACGTTAGTTGCTCTCTGTCTCTGTTCTCTCTCTTTCTCTCTCAGATCACATGCGCTTCAACAAGGACCTGGACAACATGGCAGAATGAGAGGCAAAATGGAGAGAGGACATTCAATCACCACTAATGCCAAGCTTCCTGTTCTCAGGGAAATGGAAGCCACTCACCCCACCTCCATGGCCAGTAACTTACAGCCGTCGCAGAAATAAGTACAGGTGTGCCATCTCTGCAGACCTCAGAAACTAGGGACACTTTTATTCCAGCAATATGTGCAAGCCAGGCAGAACTGTGGGATTGCTTTTAAAAAAAAATACCATGAAAGTTGACTCCATCTCTGTTGTGAAGTCACTTACAAAAGTACCAATATTTCCTGTCATATTGTAAAAAACTCAACAATACATCCTTGTCAAATAAGAAAATACAATTGTGCAGCATTTGGGTCATAAACTACTGTTGCTGTTATTCATTGTGTCACCAATACTTGTCCATCCGCAAAAAAAAAGTTCTATATCACAAGCACCAGCAGAAAATTGGTTAGCAAAACCAAGGCCAGGATTCAAAGCCACAGTACTAGGGACATCCACATGATTATCAGACAAGGAACTTGTACAGGCTCTCCACACTAAACGCCAGAAACTCAACTTGCCACTATAAGTGCAAAAAGAGAAACGAGACAAATTCAAAGATGAAACACAATGCACAAATGGGACGCTGACTGAAAAACCAAGGAATGGGCAAGGGAAAAGCCGCATCAGGTAACAGAACAGCTGATGTAGCTTCCTGTGGCAACAAGTCTTGTGTCATAACATTTCATGCTGATTCTGAAGCTCCTTGACAGCTATGATATACTACAACAGCTCTAGTGCCAGTGAAAACCAAGGAGGCTAGATCAATCAAGTTCATACTGACTTTACCACTCTACCATAGTTGCTGAAGTACCTATGAATTTCTTCTCAATGTTAGGGTACAAAATGGGAAAGCAAGGTTACTTAACTTGTTGATGATCGAGAGAGAGGACAGGCGTCATGGATCCCTCTATCCTGGCAAAGACTGGCAGAGAATGGAAAATTCAGAGGGCATGAGTGTGAAAGGAAGCCCTTGAGATCAGGGAAATAACTGGTTGCACACAAACCAACAGGGGGGACTAGGATCAACAGAAGTGAAGTGATAGTCTAAGGCAAAAAAGTGAAAACAGAGAGAGACAATCGCTACATTTGAGGCAGACCGGTTTCATCTCCAAAATGGCAGATTTGAGAAATGCCCACTTGAAGTTTTTAAACATGGCAGAAGTCGCCGAGTACTTCTATAGTCACATAACTCACAATGGTTCAAGTTCAAGTTCCCTCGTAATGTATAAGTGCTGTTAGCAGGCTTCATGTAGTATTCAATCAGAAAATATAAAAACACACCATTTACAAAAAATAGTCATTCCTTGCTTGAAAACTGATCGCAGGGCTCTTTCATAATTGCAGCATTACCAGACTTCCAGTGGGTAAGCCTGGTGAAGTGTCTTATCTGACCGTTTCCTAGCCTCTCCCCACCCACTGGCAGAGCAGGCCATAAATCAGTGTAATGAGGAAGGCAGCACGTTTTTCCTCTACTGATGGCCCTCTTATCTTTCACAGAGGGAAGAGTCTCAGCCAAGTGTTCGGAGGTGGCCTACCTCCCTTCCTTTCCTTAAATATCTCTTTCTCAGCACAGTTGGTTAAGCGGGTGTTTGTGTTGCTCCAAAACACATAGGTATCGTGCTCTGTGCCACAAGTGTTTTTCGCTTTATCTCTGCTATTATGCAACATCACTTCAAAGGTTTGGCGCTCTTGATAGACATGAAAGACACCCAATGCAACAAAAAAACCCAAACCCAAAGTTGGAGGTAATCTGGTGTGGCTCTAATGTAGCGCAATGGCAAATGAGAAGATGATTAGTCTAAGGCAAAAGAGGGAAAACAGGGCCAGGAGTGGGTAATAGAGGAGTTGATTGTCTAAGGCAAACGAGAAACAGAGACATTGCGTAATAGGAGGAGATGATTAGTCTATGAAGGCAAAAGACAAAACTGAGCCCAATGGTGATAGAGGAGAGGTTAGTCTAAGGCAAACAGACCCCAACACAGAGACGTGGTAACAGAGGAGATAAGATAAGATAATGTTGCTTTATAGCCCAGCCGACCGCACAAAGGGCACTTCAGGCTGAATAGAGGAGATGATAGTCTAAGGCAAATAGACAAACAGAGACAACGATATATAAAAGGAGATGAAGAAAGATGGAGGACGTCGAGAGAATCCAGGAAGGCAGCCCAGCAAGGCCATCAGGGGCAATGGATGATGTGGGAGAAAACTGCACTCTTCCAAAGGAGTCTCAACTGGCTTCAATGATTCTGTCGAGACATTGATCTGAACTGGTTGATGTCACTCACTCATGAAATAAGCTCAGCTGCTGAAAATGGTTCAATGACCAGTGCATGGGAAGGTCCAAATTGCTGCCTGGCCTGGCTCGTCGTTGAGATGAAGGAAGTGGATGTCCATCACCACATATTTTTTCTTATGGGAATCTCTATGTGCACTGACGTTGTGTCCATTGTTTCTCTTTTATCCTGTGCTGTGCAAGTCCACACGCATAATTGATTGAAAAAGTCTGTTTTTTTTAAAGCTTCGAAAACAACAGCCTCTGAGTAGAAACTCACACACACACAGATGGAATCTTTAATGAAGTTAAAATCAGCCTCTGCATATTGAAACTAAGCAGCAAGATTCACACACACACAAAACACACACACACTAGCACGCATGCACACAGCACGGCACACACACAAACACACACACACACCCACCACACACACACCACAACACACCACTGGCATGAGGCATAATTTGTCATCTTCACATGGGTTTGATTTTTTAATTTTATTACATAAAATGTGTTTTGCATGGGGGAGGGAGGGGGGGGATTTGGATTAATATTTTCACTGTTTGGGCATGGTCTTTGTTATCGTCAAATGCATTAATTCATGTGCCTATATTAATGCGGACTTGACCATGCATCAAATGTCACTTCCATAGATATTAGGTTCATTTCCACGCTTCTCCTTCACTCTCTCTTCTGTACCCTCAGTACTGCTCATTGTTTTGTGGATGCTTTTGCGGTGTCTACGCAACTGGAAGCCTGTTCCCGACGTGTCCAGCGTGGCTCCAGCTTTGCGTTGATAAAATCCCTCGGTGGGCACGTTGAAAAACGGTTTTCACCTTTTCTCCAACAAAGACGCAGTGTATTCACTTCCATATATTTCCGTTCAGTTTTTTCTGATCCTGAACTTAAGTAGGGAAATCTCCATTCAGCTGTTAAAGAGGCCAAATTTCGGGGTGTCATTTTTTGACCAAAATTACTTTTCTCAGCCATATTAAAAACCTCAAAACTGCTTGCCAGAAAGCACTGAATAATCTGCGGGTCGTAGCGCACACCGACTGGGGCGCTGATTAAGAAAACTTTGTTGCACATCCTACAGAGCCCTGTCCGTTCCAATCTGGACTACGGTTGTGCTGTGTACGGCTCCGTCACGATCTTCTTACCTCAAAACTCTTGGACCCTATCCACATAAAGGGCTTCGTCTCTGTCTTGGAGCGTTCCGCACCACCCCTGGCTACAGCCTGTACGCAGAGGCGGGGTGAACATATCACTGTTCCAACGCAGGTGAAACTGTCTTTGAATTATTATATCCGACTGTTCTCAGAACCAGAAAACCATGCCTATGGGACTGTGTCTTTGACCCTCCGTTCAATGTAAGTCGACAACACCCCTAAATGTATTCCGCCGTTTGGTTTAGTATGCCAGCCTCACGTGCTGAATGCAGGTCTAGTCTAGTGTTTTTAGTATTCTGATTTTTCAAGTTTCCGGATCTATCCACCGTTGGACCTTCTTCTACACCAGGGATTCGTTTTGATCTTCAGCTTTTCGTAATGAGTTCTACCGCGCTCTGGCGTAAAAGGGCATTGTATGCTGAGCTCTGTTCGAAATTCCCATCCAGCTGTTCAAAAAGTTTTACTGCGGTTCCAAGTTGAGAATGGAAGTGGCTCCTGTTTGCAAGGCCCCCTTTTAACTGCCTGGGGCTCTTTCTCAGATACTGGGGGAAACATATTCATTCCGATGCCCTTATTTCTGTCTATTCTGCTGAAAACTTACCGCTATGGTTTTGGCTCTTTGAAGGGGGAATAAATCTCGATTCTTCGAAGAGGGACCTTTTCTGTTCGGTGGATTCGCAGTCGCATTGGATGCCATAGTGGCCGAACCTTCAGCATCCAGAATTTTACTTTTTTTTTGAACTTTTTAGCCACAGGTAAGTTAAAGGCGGACGGTTACAACATTAATCTTGCATGGGGTTCCTGGGTCATGTGGCATCGGCGGGAACGAAATGGTTGATCGTTTAGCCAAGAACGCCACAAGAGAAAACTGTCCAACGTTTATATCCCCTGCTCAGATGTGAAACCTAAAATTAACGATTATGTGAGGGACCTCTGGCAGGAGGATTGGAACACACAGACGAGTAACAAATTCTTTCAGATCCGTCCAAACCTTAAGGACTTCCTCCCATCTACGTCGGGAAGTCGTAAAGAGGAAACGGTTCTGTGCCGGCTGCACACCGGCCATTCGTATTTTACCCATTCTTACCTTTTAAAGAGTGAAGAAGCTCCGTGGTGTATTCCATGTCATGCGCCACTCACAATGAAACATGTTCTTTTAGAGTGTTGGGACTTGCACGATGTGAGATGTCACGACCGACCCCTGGAGGTCTGCCCTGACAGGATCGGTCTAGGTGGGAGTGAAGGGAGTGACTGACCTCACACGCCTCGCAAGAGCCCACACAAGAAAGATTACGATACAACACCCCATTTATTCACACCAACACACACAGTCATAAATAAGCATTCCAACACACACAACATGCACAAACACAATCAAGCACTCCAACGCACACAACATGCACAATCACAATCAAGCACTCCCGCACCCACAACATGCAGTTAAAAAAAAGTTTTTCGCCATACGACCCCACTGACACACTTACCTTTCCCAAATATGACAATACAAAATTTTAAAAAAAAAAAAATTTTCAGCATTGACCCTCCAACCCAGGGAGTCAGCCACCCCTCCCCCTGTGAGTTGGGGGGAGCACCCTGTCGCACTAGGTGCTCCGACCCGGGTTGGTTCTCGCAGGGAGTGCTCAAACGACCCCCCGACTTCCGGGCAGTGAAGGGGTTTTTGGGGGGGGGGGGGGGGGGGGGGGGGGGGGGGGGGGGGGGCTACTGTTAGGGAGGCCTGGACGGGGGCCAGGCCGCCTTCAAGACGGGGGGCTCTTCTAGCAGTCCACGGTCCGACCAAGGGTGGCCTGCCCAGCGCGGGGGCACCACCCCGTCGTGGTCTCAGCCAGAAGGGGCCCTCGACCAGACGGGGCACCACCCAGTTCGTGCCCGGGTAAAGCCCCGGGAGGGGGAGGACGTAGTGGGGGAAGTCGAAGAGGGGGGAAAAAAGAAGGAAGGGGAAAGGGAAGAAGGGTACTGGCCTCCCGAAACCCGTCGCCCATTGCGCAAGTCTTTCGCCATGCATGATGGGCGGGGGGAAGTGTATTAAAACGCACCAGTACACCATTAAATAAATTTTTCTCACACGTGCAGGTAAAAGACTGCTTTTAAATCAACAGGTTATAAAAAAATATGAATTATTTCACCTTCTTCACTCAGCTTAACTTTTTCCCTTCCCTTAGGAAAAAAAATCAACACAGGCCCACGCTTAATAACGCCCCCACATTTGCAAATAATAATTAAATGGCACAACTGTCACTTTTTTTTAAAACACATTTAAAAATAACCAAAATCTCAACCACGCACCGAACGACAATCATGCGCACGCACGCTCGTAAAATAAAACCCCTCCCCTTTGCAACACAAACGACGGGGGGCCCGAAGGATAAAAAGCCCGGCGAATGTGACAGGGGGGACGACGAGACCAAGCAATTTCCCAACCCGAACACGGGTTTTTCCCCCTTCCCCCCCGACTCCCGCATCCCCAGATACATAAACAGGAAAAAGAATTTTGGAAAAAATTTTTAAAAGGGCCGGGTTTTTAAAAGATTAAATTAACCAGAGAAAGGTCTAAACAATATTTCTTTACAACGGAAAAAAAAAAAATTTGCGCAAAAAAGAAGACTAACCCGGCAAACAACAAAAAAATCGAATAAAAGACCACAAAACTGATGCTTACCAGTCCCCGTGGTGCCCCCGAAGAGGGGGGTTCAAAGGATTTCTCTAAACCTTGTCCATCGGGGGAGGACAGAGGCGAAGAGCGGAAACAGAAGAAGCGATCCCCCCTCCCCCTACAGGCCGATGCGGGAATTGAAAGTATGACTGTACTCCGACATAAGGTAAAAAACCAGGCTGGGCGGGCGCCCCCAGAGAATCTTCCCCGTGAGGAAGAGTAACTCCCTCAGCAATGGCGGCCAACAGCCATGCTGCGTAAAAGAGTGAGCATACTTCAAACAAAAAGGAAACGAAGCACGTGGACGGTAAAAAGACGGCAGGGGCCCATAGACAAAAATTTCGAGAAAAAAAGGTACGGCCCCCCGGAAATTTGCAGGATGTTTGCACGGGCGGGGGAATTAGAGGAGGGGAAAGAGAAAGAAAACCCGAGTTGAGCTAAACCAACCCCAAGGTGCAACTCACCAAAACCCCCCAAAGGGAGGATACACGACAAAGCAACGACAATAAAAAAAATAAGTAATTCGCCCCCTAGGGGGGTCGAACGTCGTAGGCCCGTGCAAACTCGTGACAAACCCCCCCTTCAAAAACTCTGTTTTTTGGGAAAAAGTGTCCTTTGAACCTTTTGCCATGTGAAACTTCACAACAATGGGACCGAACCCAAACCTCTTGATCGACAGAGTACGATAATCCAATCAAACTTTTTCGATAAAATCAAAAAGAGAAATACATAATAAACTTTTATCAAAAACAAAGCGAATTTCCAACCATGAAAGTAACAATCCGAACCTTTGGTGATTCTACGAAACCTCACGAGTGACAACTGCACAACATGATACGAGACCAAAAAGGGGTTTAAAAACCTGGTTGAGGGGAGGTTTCCCTCTGACTGTTTAAAAATTGCTAACTACGGAGTCGGCTAAGATAGTCAGCATCCGTATTCAGGAACCCTTTTTTATGGGGAAAAGTGAACCTGACTCTGCAGCTCCACTGCCTAACTCTGAGTCGACGAGCGGCCCGGAACCGATCCAAGCAGGGAGAGGTGATGTCGCTCTCCGTAAAAATTTCGGCCGTACTTCTTCTTGGGACGCCAGTCGGTCCAAATCTCCTGAGAGATTCCAACAGTGGGCCATCGATAGTCCAAAGCGGGACCCCTTTGGGTATGACCGCAGTTTTTCACCACTCCCAAAGGTAGCGGTGACCGCGATCGGATGGAGGTTTAAATGGGTCCCACCGGTAAACCCCCAACCTTGCTGATTCCCCCCCAACATTGGCACTGCCCCTAGGGAAAAGTTTTCAAGCGCCCTTAGGCGTTGTCCGTTGGCAACACGCACTGCGGCAGTACTGCCTAACCTGTGAGTTCATCCCTGGCCCAAAAGGAAGTCTTGTTTCCCCGTCGAGAGCCGCTTGGAGCCCATATGACCGCCGGGGGGGAATCGTGGGCCCTGGGGGGGACGGACTCTCTGGGGTTTGGGGGAACCCAAAAGCTGTTTGGGCCCACGTTCTCCTGAGGGGAAACCCTAAAGGGACCCCCTTTGGAGTTGAAGTCCCCTTTGGCGGTCGGGCAGATGAGCAGGCGACCTACCATTTGTCGCAGGGTTGGACATCCAAGTCCTGGCCTAAGACGGCCATGTGGCGGGATGGCCCCTGGCCAAAACCCTCTCAAGATCGGTGGGGACGGGACCAATTCTGTTCTGTTCTTAGCTTTGGGGTGGGGGTGACTCCCACCACGCCTGTAGGGGGCAGTGTAGACAGGGTTGACTGCGTCGTCAGCAAGGTGACGTATTCCTATGAGAAGGGAATCATGGTCGCTCCACCGCAAGGCCCCCTTACTTCGCCACAGAAGTAGGGGGTGGAGATAGGAATAAGTACAGAAGGGGGGGGAGGAAAAAACCAGCCCCCAAACCCCGCACACATCAAAACTAGCGCCCCCCCGGGCCAGGGGAAACCCAAATTTCTTATCAAAAAGATCGTTGTCTCCCAAATCCCTGATGGTGTAAACCAAGGGGACCAACAAAGAGAGAAACACGGGGCACTCTGAATCACCCAAAGTGGGATGGAACCCCTTTAGCCGAGGCACGAGGACGTTGGAAAGGACCGCCCACGACTACACGGCTTTAGGACAATTTTTTCCCAAAAAGTGGCCAGGACGACCACAAAAAAACCGTCGGGGCGCTGACATCCCGATGAACTGCCTGCCTTGTTCGCCCCATAGCATCGTCGGCCCCTTTATTGCTCTAATCCTGGGGAAAGGTTTCCCCTCCCCGTATCCGGGCGATGCCCATAACCCGGGGCTTCAGCAAACCTCAGCGTGGAATCGCAGCCGGAAAACCCGGGGTTTGCTGTTCGCCTACCGGGACCCTCAACTTGGGGACACGTGTTGGTGGCTGTTCAAGAGGATCAATCCCCAGCCCAATTAGCTAACTGGCCGTCCCTAGCGTCTTGCGCAGCCTTCACCAAACTGAAAAGAAGGTTCTCTTATTTTTCTTGGGGAAAAACTTCCCTGTAGGGGGGGGGGGGGGGGGGGGGGGGGGAAGCCCGGCAATTTTTCTGCATAAGAGCACCTTCTTTTGAGGAGCACACACTCCTTGCGCCCCAGAAATCCGGAAAAAAGGTGCATAGCCTTTGCTCCGACAATTTGGTATAACAAGCAACCTTGTGAAATCCCTTAAGAACATATAAAAGCCCTCACTAGGTTGAACTCTGGAAGTTTTAATTTTGGGCCTTAATCTATCACCTCCTGGTGATTAACCCCTGGTTTAAGTGGGGGAAAACCTGCGAAAGAAGTTGTTCCCCTTTTTCCCTGCCCAGAGCCTCCCTTTGGAGCCTCCCCTTTCGTTGATCCAAATCTTTTCCCACGGGGGGCGCCCTCCTCCCACGCTGAGCCCCGTCTGCAGCTTCTTCCCTTCGAAGGGCCTCTTCGGGACCTCTTTCTGCGCAGCTTTCCCCTTCCCCATGATAATCTCCTGTCTGCATTCCTCTCGGCAGAGCCCCCTGTCTAGCGGCTCCCTTCTACGTCTTCCCCACGTTGGCCTCACCCCCCCTCGCGTCGCTCCTAAACAAAGACGAGGTGATATCCTGAGCGGGGTTCACCCTCCCGCCACGGGAGGAGATCCGTCTGACCCTTTCCCCTTGGGGCTCGCTTTCCCCTAAGGAAAGTCTTTGGGGGATGCCCCTTAGAGGGGAAGCCGGGAGGAGAAAAGGTTTCGGGGCTCTGCGACTCAACAAAACCCCAGTTGCTTGCTATTCTTGGGCGCCCCGAGGAAGTCCCGTCGGGGGCTCGACGGGAGACCCCCCCGCGAAGAGGGAGTAAAAAAACTCATGGGCTACCCGCTCAGCACTGGAATAGGTAGAAGTTCCGTAGTCGAAGTACTGGTACTAATAGTAGGGACTACAGTAACATTTTGAATACCCTTTTCTTGACGCCCCCGCGCCCCCACCCCCAGCGCCCGGGGTCGCCAACAACAAAATTTCCCCAGTTTTCCAAATACAGGGGAAAAAAAATTCCCCTAGAGAAAAAAAAAAAAAAAAATTTTTTTTTGGGGCATTGTATATGTGTGTTGGTTTTTGTGCGGGGTTTCGGAAAATTGGCGCTCCCTTTTGGGGAACACCGCGCTCTACAGCACGAGCAACAGTGGGTGGGGCTCACCCAAAAAAAAACGAAACAAAAAAAATATGTCCGGCTGCCCCACTTGGGAACACCGGCTCTACAGCACAGCAAAAAGTGGGGGGGGCTGGCCGGAAAAAAAAAAAACAAAAACCAGAGACGGAATCCCCGGGGGAGGAAAAAAAAAAAACTAGCGGCCGATCAACCCCCCCGTACTCAACAACCGGTAGAGAAAAAAAAAAAACAGACTGGCTAAATACAAAACCCGGAAAGGGAAAAAAATGAGCGGTAAAAGAAGGGCAAATTAGGCCGTACCTGGTGAGGGAACCCCGGGGGAAGGAGGTTGGACGCGGTCGAACCCCCCCTTTGGGCTCACCCGACTCCCGTCACGCGGATGGTCCCCCAGGCACAAAAAAATCCCTTTACGCTAGAGTCACCCCGCCAACCACCCACGAACAAACACGACAAAAATGATAAACATATAACAACAGACAAAACTAAAAAAGGTACTCTGGAAACGAAGAGAGACAGCCAGAGCCCCCTTTACTCCCCGGGCGAGCCCCCCCAATTTTCACACCCACCCCCGGGGGTTGCCCGAAGGGTCGGTCTAGGGGGAGTGAAGGATGACTGACCCCAACGCCCCCGCAAGAGCCCCCACAAGAAAAATTACATACAACCCCCCATTTATTCCCCCAACACACCAGTATAAATGCTTCAACACACACAACATGCACAAAACAATCAAGCACTCCAACGCACACAACATGACAATCACAATCAAGCCTCCCCCACCCACAACATGCAGATAAATAAGTATTTCGCCTACGACGCACATGATCACATTACAGATTCCCAACATTTACAATTTCACATTATAAGGAAAAATTTCCAAAGCTTGACCCTTCCCAACCCTGGGTGGGCACACCCCGCCCCCGTCGAGTCTGTGGGGCACCCTGTCGACTAGGTGCTCCCCAGCCGGGGGGTTCTCGCAGGGGGTCGCTCGCCGACACCCTCGACTTCAAGCGGGCAGTAAGAGCGTGCCCGGGGGGGGGGGGGGGGGGGGGGGGGGGGACTAGTGTTATGGGGGTCCCGGCGGGGGTCCAGGCGGCCAGTCAAGACGGCGGGCCTTTTTAGAGTCCCCCGGTCCCGACCAAAGGGGTGGCCCGACCAGGGTGGCACCACCCGTCCGTGGTCTCAGCCAGAACGTGGCCCCGACCACACGTGGCACATCCAGTTCGTGTCCCGGTGAACCCCCCGGGGGGGGAGGACGTAGTGGGAGGAGAGCGAAGGGGGAAAGAAAAAAGGAGGGGAAGGGGAAAAAGGGTTGGAACCCTGCTCGTACCGTCTGACCATTGCGCAAGTCTTACAGCCACTCGCATGTGGGCGGGGGAAGTGAAAATTAAAAGCACACAGTACCCCATTGAAAAGTCTTTTCACCGATGCAGGTAAAAGGCTGCATTAAAAAAACGGTTTTAAAACAAATATGAAAATCTTCCCCTTTCTCATCCGTTAACGTTTTCCCTTCTTAGGAAATAAATCAAAACAGCGACCATCGTTAATAATGCCACCACATTTGCAAAAAAAATCAATGGCACAAGGTCACATTTTTTAAACACAATTTTAAAATAAAACAAATCTCCAAACCCCGATCCGAACGACAAAACAGCGCTGACGCTCGGAACAAAAAACTCGTCTCCTTGCACACACAAACGCGGGGGGGCCCAAGGATAAAAATCCCCGGGGAATGTGAAGGGCGGACGGCGGACCAAGCAAATTCAACCCGAATCACCCTTTTTCCCCCTTCCCCCCCACTACCCCATCACCAGTTTTAAAAAAAAATTTTTTGGAAATTAAAAAAAAACCAATTTTAAAAAAAAAAAAAAAAAACAAAATTTTCTTTAAAAAAGGGGAAAACAAAAAAAATTGGAAAAGGAAAAAACTAACCCTAACAACCAAAAAATTTGAAATAAACGACCACAAAACTTTTGCACAGCTTCCCTGGGGGACCCCCAAAGGCGGGTCAAAGGACTCCCTTTAAACCCCCTGTCCAGTCGAGAGGGGGAGAGGCGAAGATGCGGAAAAAAGAAGAAGGATGTCCCTTCCCACAGGCCCACTGCAGGGAAATTTAAAGTAATGACTGTACTTCGACGATAAGGTAAAAAACCCGGAGGAGCAGGCGCCCCCAGAACTCTTTGCCGAGTGAAGAGCTAACCCCCAGCAATGGCGGCCCAAAATCCATGCTGGTCACAGAGTGAGCTACTTCAAAAATAAAAAGGGAAAAGAAACACGTGCGACAGGTAAAAAGCAGGCGGAGGCGATAGCAGAAAGCGAGAGAAAGGTAAACCCGGCCCCCCCTGAAATTGCGGATGAATAGCCGGCGGTGGAATTGAGGAAGGGGAGAGAAAGCAAACCGAATTGGTGAACCACCCAAGGTGCAAAATGCACCCAAGCCACCCCAAGGGACGGTACACGACAACACAACGCAATAAACAAAAAAATATCCGCCCCCCCTAGGGGGTCGAAGCGTGGCCTCGTGACAAAAATTGACATGAGCCAAAATTTTAAGCGGAATCCTGAAGTCCTGTTCAGGGATGTCCCACCTGATGGATCCTGATTTTTGAGAAGATTAACTTTTTTATCGATTTAAAATTTTTCGGAAAAAAGATTTTTAATCAATTTCTGGTTGGGTTTTTGACTTTTCTTTAAGAGATGTGTGAAAGTTTTTTTTTTTTTTTAAAAAGACTGGTGAGTTGATTTTAACGTGGGGGACAGCCCGATGTGGCCTTTGCGGTCGGGGTGGCTATAAGCAACATTTTTCTTATCTTATCTCTGACACTTGCCTCATCCCAAGTAATTCTTCCCCCCAGGGGAAGTCCACATAAATTATTCATCCTTTATGGACGTGATTGTTCGTTGGATGAAAAGAGTGAAAATTATTCAGACACAGCTCAACCAGTTATCTAACCCCCATAAAAATAAGCAAATAACCAACAAATGTTCATTTATGTTTACACAAGAAAGGGGTATTAGAGAAAAACAGTGCCATTGGTCCATTTTTTGTTCTCTTCAAGATGTTGAAAAGTAATTTCCATAATAATGCTGAACATGTACCTTTTGTGTGTGTGTGTTGTGTGTTGTGGTGTGTGTTTTTGTGTGTGTGTGTGTGTGTGTGTGTGCATGCGTGCGTGGTTTGTGTGTGTGTGAATCTTCGCTTAGTTTAATTGCAGAGTGATTTTTAAATTAATTAAAGATTCAATCTAGTGTGTGCGTTTCTCAGGGCTGTTGTTTTCAAGTATGTTTTTTTCATAATATTTTGTGTGGGTTGTTAAAATGAGGCTTCCAAATGTTGTTCTTTGACATATTTTTCTTTTAGTTTTGAATGACCATCTTTAAGTATTTTTAAGAGAACCTTTACACACTTGTGTATGTATTTGAGTGTGTTGTGCATCATAAATATGTATGTCACATTGTTGTGTTACTGTATTCTCTGTGTGCGTGTGTGTGTGAGAGAGAGAGCGAGAGCGAGGGGGGTTCCACTGTTCAGTTTTGAACATTTGGTTTTTTTTAACGTTAATCCTTCATGATTATCTGGCTTTCTTTATTTACTATTTTCAGTTGGCAGCAATGTTTATCTTTTCCCCCTCATCTCTTTCCATCCCCCTTCCCTGTGCTTCATCTCCTGCGCACTGCATTCCTCAAGCCTAATTTTGTGTATATGGGAAAGACTGTGCCATTGCACTCCATGAACACACTTAAAACATGGCGCGCGCGTCCTGGCGACGGTGTGACCTTTCTATTTGAATGTGACCTCATGGCCTCAAAGCAGATTAACAGATGGATCTTCCACAGTTCACTGAAATGTACACAGGACATGGATTTACTATAATGGATTAATCAATGGCAACGAGGAATATTTCAAATGACTAGCTGTCAGTCTTAAGACTAGAGATAATTAACAGTAAACAAGTGGGGTATGTTTTGCTCCCATAAGGAAACCTAACACAGAGTAACTTTTATTCAAGACTGGCACAGCCTTTTAAACTTGAATAAAGTCAGACAAATACATAGACGAACAATCTAATAGTGGGGGAAAAACAAGTGCAGGCCAACAACTGAACTGTCTGGCAAAGATTTGGACTTGAGGGGAGGGGAGAGGGGAGTTTGAAGATGGAGAAACTGGAAAAATGAAATTTAAAAAAAAATGTTACAGATATGAAAACTCTTCTCTAGCTGCATAAGGGAACCATCGCAATCCCTTTTGAAGGCAGATATATTTGTATTGCCTGCTCCGAGGCCTTTCGCCCGCTGGATCGGGACTCATCAGGCTCCCCTCAAGTCCAAATCTTTGCCAGACAGTTCAGTTGTTGGCCTGCACTTGTTTTTCCCCCACTATTAGATTGTTCGTCTATGTATTTGTCTGACTTTATTCAAGTTTAAAAGGCTGTGCCAGTCTTGAATAAAAGTTACTCTGTGTTAGGTTTCCTTATGGGAGCAAAACATACCCCACTTGTTTACTGTTTATCGTTTACTGTTCCCTTCCTCATTTCATTAACGATAGAGATAATTAGTTTTGAATAAAATGTGTAAACTACGTCACTTTCGGCTACCGGAAATTGTCACGCTTTGCACGAAACGAAAGCTGGGACTGCACACGGCGGCAAATTTGACGATACAGTGACTCAGATGCGGCGAACGACTGTTGTCGACTACTTTTCCTTTTTCTGTACGTGCAGAACCAAATTGGTCTACCGCTTTTTCCGCTATTATTTTAGTCGCACAAATGGGTAAGACAAGGGTTACTTAATTTGCATTTGTGTCACTCAGTTTTACTGTTACGTGAGGTTTTTTTCTTCTACACACCAAAGTGTTGAGGGCCCACAATTAAAGTGATTACTTTGGTATCTAAAATGCTAGGCTTTTGATACTAGACTCTTCTTCTTCCTGTTGGGTGTCCTCGGTCATCACATTGACCATTCTGACACCATATAGTGAGGAGAAGCGCAGCAGGATGGATGAAAAAAAAAAAAAAGGAGTTGGGGGGGGGGGGGGGGGGGGTGTAATGGGGTGTTGGGGGTGTATGGGAATAGGTAATCGGAAAGAAAGTCAACGGGAAAGAAAGTCAACGGAGGGTTAGGGTTAGGGTCAGGGTTAGGGTTAGGGTTAGGGTCAGGGTTAGGCTTAGGCTTAGGGTTAGGGTTAGAGTTAGGTTACTTTCTCTCCGTTGACTTTTTTTCCGTTGACTTTCTTTCCTACAATCATGGGAATAGACTTTGTGATTTTGTCGACATTGTGACATTGCCTGAAGTAGAATGTCTCGCGACGTGATGTGATAGTACTCCACAGATAAATTCGGATTCTCGAAAGTAAGCAGAACGTCATGTTCCAAATAAAGTGACGCACGGATTTTGTGCACACAGGCGAGCTCAGCGGAAGTGGATTGTAGGAAAGAAAGTCAACGGAAAAAAGTACTCCACAGATAAATTCGGATTCTCGAAAGTAAGCAGAACGTCATGTTCCAAATAAAGTGACGCACGGATTTTGTGCACACAGGCGAGCTCAGCGGAAGTGCGCCTCGCGTGAGAAGTGTTCACTGACACGAGCAGGCGAACTCCGGCAGTACGATATGAGGGCTCGTGCAGGACGGGTCTCTAACTAACAACGTTGTGCTGACAGTGACACTAGTGACCTTTGGAGACAGTTTTGCGCGAACACTGCGACAGAACAGCCGTACCGGTAACGACAGCTTAGACGGCTTGGACAGTACCACTGCTACTGGTACTAGTCTCGGGGACTTCAACACTGAAAGAGACTGACTCGACATAGATTGTTGGTGCCATTGAAGGGCTTGGAAAGAATCCTGACGAAACCCCCAAGCCAATGTCTGGACTGACCGGTAAGGTAGACTGCATGTGTGTATTGTGCACGTGCTTAAGTATATTTAAAACGAACTTCGAAGTGTAGGGAAAATGCCACCCATTTTTTTTTTTTTTTTTTTTCAGTTCGTATTTTGGCTTGGTTTGAACCGAGTTCACGAGAGCGTACTTGAGGCTTTTTTTTAAAAGGCTGTCACTTCGCCGGGAAATTTTCACTCAAGCAATCTAATGTTACCACACCTCATTATTTGGTTATAGTAAAACTGAATACCACAACGAAAAGTGTGAAAAATTCATACATGTGGTTTAGTTTGAACTGTAGGCCTATACAAAATTGATTTAATAGTGATTGGTGGGCAATCTAACGAAACTTCCATTCAGGATCAGGCAGGATCAGGGGCGTTGTATCAATACAACTTAGCCTATTTAGGCTTTTTACGCCCTTCTGTAGGCCTATGTATATATCCTTTTTTTTTTTTTCATAACCGTTGGTCCAGTCATAGGCTAGCTCAGACTTATTATCCATCAAATTCATATCTAATTTTTGTTAATAATTCATGTTTATCTATGAGGTTCTTGAACACATTAATACTAGGTGCACGTTTGATGTTAAGTGTTAGTTTATTCCAAAAGTTGGTTACTCTATTAGTAAAAGTAAATTTTCTTAAATTCGTTCTAGAATATTGTTTAAATATCTTATCTTCACTGTTCCTTGTAACATTCTTCTGCGGAGTACAAAAAAAGCGTGCTTTATCAACATCATCATTTCATTAAATATCTTGTATGCCTGAATCAAGTCACCTCTTATTCTTCTTGCCTTAAGTGTTGGAAGTTGCAGATATTTTAATCTTTCCTGATATGAGTAATCTTTTATATTATGAATCATTTTGGTTGCTCTTCTTTGTACCTGTTCTAGAGTTTCTGATTGTCTCTTTAGCATTGGATACCATACAGTGTTGCCATATTCAAGAACAGGTCTAACTAGTGTCTTATATAATTGCAAAAAAGTGTCCTTTTCCATAAATGTAAAGGTTCTTTTTATTATTCCAATCATTCTGTTAGCTTTATTAATACTATTTACAATATGATTGTCAAATAATAAGTTTTTGTCAAAAGTCACACCTAGGTCTTTCTCTTCTTCACATTTAGATACTTTTATTTCCTTGCCCCCAATTTTCATTATATACTCCTTTTGTGGGTTTGTTTTACCAATATGAAGTACTTTACATTTTTCTGCATTAAAATATAGGTTCCAAGTATCAGACCACTGTACTAATGTTTCAATATCCTTTTGTAATTCCTTATGTAATTTTGGAGAGTTATACAGTTTTGTGTCATCTGCAAAGACTTTGCATGTACTCTTTAATTCTACAGGGAGATCATTTATAAACACCGTAAATAATATTGGTCCCAAAATACTACCTTGTGGTATCCCACTAATAACATCAGCACTATGAGAGAAGGAGCTACCAATCCTTACCTTCTGAGTTCTTTTTGATAAAAAGTCTCTAACCCAACCAAGTATATTTCCTATTATTCCATAAGACTCTAATTTCTTTAAAAGTCTTTTATGTGGTACTGAATCGAATGCTTTTCTAAAGTCTAATACAAAACATCTATATTCTCTCCTTTATCTATCTCTTTGTGAAGTCTTCCATCACTTCTAAAAGTTGAGTCACACAAGATCTTTTTGCACGAAATCCATGCTGACACTCAGCATATAATTTATTTTCTGTCATATGTTTAATAATAGCCTCTCTAATAAATGATTCTAAAATTTTGCATATAATGCATGTTAAACTCACTGGTCTATAATTTCCTGGATCTGTTCTTGTACCTTTTTTGAATACTGGAATGACTGTAGCTGTTTTCCAATCTGAAGGTACTATCATTTCTTTAACAGATTTAGAAAAGAGTATGTAAAGTGGGAAGGCCATTTCTTCGTTTAGCTCTTTTAGTATTCTCGATGGGATGGCATCGGACCACATGCCTTATTAGGGTTTAAAGATTGAAGTTTCTTTTTTATTGCATCTACTGAAATATCTACATTTTCTAACATTATGCCTTTGACCTTGAGGCTGGACCTAGAACAGGCATATTATTAGTATCTTCCCTTGTGAATACACTAGAAAAAATGTATTCAAAATATCTGCCTTACCTCTATCTGTCTCCACTGTGTCACCATCCTTAGTCTCTAAAGGGCTCACTCCAGTATTCATCTTTGTTTTCGATTGTACATATCTCCAAAAGGCTTTTGGATTTTGTTTACATTCCTTTGATAACTTTTCAAATTCCTTTTTGCTTTTCTTATTTTTTTGTTACAAGTATTACGTGCTTTAATATAATTTTGATAATCTTTCCCCTGCTTTGTGGCTAAGAATCTCTGATACATATTATATTTCTTTTTTACAAATTTCATTGTCTTTATATCATCCACTTTGGTTCTGTTTTTTATTTTTTCTTTTGTAATAACACAGCATTATAACAATGTAAGTGTGTTGAATTGTCCCAAACATATACCAGATGACAATTCATGCTTTAAAAGATGAGTAAATATATGAAACAACAAATTTACGAAGGGCAATACCATGCAGCTTGAAGTTGAACCCAGTTTATGAACCTCTTGGTTTTTGTTTAAAATAATAGGCCTATAGGCTTGTCGCTAGGATATATTGATTAGTGTAAAAATTTTTCATCTGAATTCTTGATGTTAAAAAGTGAATGTTGATTTATTTTTGACCAAAACAACTTGCTCTATTCGTTGCAGTCCGCCTATCGCACTGGACACAGTACAGAAACTGCTCTGCTGAAAATAATAAACGATCTTCTCTCTGCTCTGGATAATGGTCAGGTTTCACTTCTTTCTCTTCTTGACTTGTCCACTGCCTTTGATACCATTGATCACTCCACCCTCCTCACTAGACTTCAACAGAGAGAGATTAACGTTTTTTCATCGGATTTAAAGATTTTACGGCAGAAAGATTTTTAACAAGTTTCTGGTGCGTTTCTAGACGATGTCATTTAACGAGATGTATGAAAGGTTTTTTTTTAATTTTTTTTTTTATATGACTGGTGAGTTGATTTTAACGTGGTGACAGCCCTGATATGGCCCTTTGCGGTCGGCTGGGCTATAAGCAACATTATCTATCTTATCTTCTCACGCTTTGGCATGGTTTTATTCTTACCTTTCAGATTCTGGTCGAACCCAAATTGTCTGTCAATGGTTTTTCTTCAAGCTCTGCTGACTTGAATTATGGTGTTCCCCAAGGCTCTGTCCTTGGTCCCATTCTGTTTGTTCTATATACCCAACCCATCTCTGACATTGTTGCCCATCATGACATTTCACACCACTGCTTCTCTGATGACAAATCTACATTTCTGGTGACATCTCTCTCCTCTCCTCCATCATTGATCGCTCACAGCTCTGCATCTCTGACATAAAGGCATGGATGACTTGCAACAAACTTCAGTTAAACAATGACAAAACTGAACTGATCTTCATTCTCCCAAAACGGCTCATGTCTACAATCTCTGTTCCTTCTTCTGTCCAACTTGGTACCTCTCTCATTCAGACCTCTACCACTGTGCAAAATCTAGGCGTTGTACTTGATCAGACACTCTCTTTTCAAAATCAGATTTCTTCTATCTGCGTGCTTGCTACTTGGAGCTTCGGCGAATCAGTTCTTTACGCCACCTTCTGTCTGAAGAAGCCACCAAGACTCTGGTTTCTGCTTTCATTCTTTCAAGACTTGACTACTGTAAATTTTCCCCTTTTTGCTGGGGGGCCCCGGGTTTTTTCTTCAAAATTGAGAAAATCCCCAAAAAAATGCCCTTGCCTTGGGCTCGAAATCTTCCCCAAAACCAAATCTTTTTTCTCCCCCTTTCTTAAAAACTTTTCACTGGTTTTCCCGTTGAAAAACGCATCAATACAAAAATTTCTTTGCTCCCGTTTCAAGGCTTTTGGGTGGCCTCGCTCCATCTTAACCCTCAAAAATTTTGTCCCAACCCTTTTTTCCCCCAGACGCTTCGCCTTCTTTGGGCAATCCAATTTTTTGCAGATCCCCCTTTTTTGGGCCAGAAACCCTTTGGGGCCCTTCTTTTTCTTTTTAGGCTCCTTTTTTTTTTTCAGGCTCCTTCCCCGTTGGAAAAAATTTCCCCTTTTGCCTTCCGGAAAAAAATCGGGGCTTTCCCTTTTTTCAAGTCCCCCCCTCAAAACAACCTTAAAAAATAATTTTTTTTGCTTTCCTTTGTGGGTGTGGGTGCGTGTGTGTTTTGTGTGTTTTTTGTGGTGGTGTGTGTTGGTGTGGGGTGTGTTTTTGTGTGTGTGTGTGTGTGTGTTAGGGCTTTTTTGCTGTAACGCTTAAGGGGTTTTGTTTAAGATTAAGCGCACTAAAAGTTCCTTATTATTATTATTATTATTATTTTTCAGAAAAAAATGTCGGTTTTCTGATGTTTCGTAAATATGGCCTGAAAGTGCAAGTTTTATTCTATCATTTTTTTTCTCCTTATAAACACTGTACCTTCACTTGATTTATATTGTAAATATGTCAGTTGGTGATAAACACATGAGTGCAGTGGTTTATTTTGTAGTGCTGTTTGTCAGGTGTCTCTAAACTTAGACAAGCAAGTCACATGTAGACATGGTTTGTAGGTGATTATAGCTTTTTTGAGAATGTGTGCAAGTCTGACCTGTGTTCAAGCCCAGAGTGTGTGCCAGTCTTCAGAATAATGTAGCCTCAGTACTTCCCCCCACCCCTTTGTTTTACTGTTCAAGTAATCGATAAACAATAAACAAGTGGGTATTTTTTGCTCCCAAAAGAAAACCTAACGCAGTAACTTTTCAAGACTGGCACAGCCTTTTAAACTTGAATAAAGTCAAATACATAGACGAACAATCTAATAGTGGGGGGAAAAAACGAGCGCAGGCCAACAACAGAACTGTCATAGTAATAACTTGGCAAAGATTTAGACTTAAGGGGGGGGGGGGGGGGGGGGGGGGGGGGGGGGGGGGGGGGGGGGGGGGGGGGGGGGGGGGGGGGGGGAGAGGGAGTTTGAAGGTGGAGAAACTGGGAACACGAAATTAAGAAAATATGTTACAGATATGAAAGCTCTCACTAGCTGCATAAGGGAACCATCGCAATCCCTTTTGAAGGCAGATATATTTGTATTGCCTGCTCCGAGGCCCTTCGTCTGCTGGGTCGGAACTCGTCGCGGAGACAACGGCTGGTTGTGTCTGCGCTCCTGGCGTCAAATGGAGACACACCGCAGTCCATAATACTGTGTTCTCACCACCAAAGGTGCAAAAAAGAATCCAATAGCACCCCCAAAGCAGCAGCCAGTGTAGGGTAGTAAATGGAACCAAACGAAAGTGTGGAGAAGAAAAATGTTGCTGAAAAACTAAAGGCATTATGCAAACGATATAAAATGTAGGGGACAATCTTTGAGCCTTCGCTTGAGGATCCACCCAAAGATGCAAGGGAGATCAAAAGACAAACGCACAGACGGACAAAAATAAATACAAATAACCTCAATATAATCAAAACAAAATTGAAATGAAATGAGGCAGGGAACAGTTAACGATCAACAATTTAACATGTGGGATATTTTTGCTCCCATAAGAAAACCTAACACAGTAACTTTTATTCAAGACTGGCTTGAATAAAAGTTACTCTGTGTTAGGTTTTCTTATGGGAGCAAAAATACTCTACATATTTATCATTTCCGATTTTGTTCAAGTAATGTATTCGTTACAGCTATTCTTTTTCATCTTGACCTGATGTTGGTAATGTTAAATCATCACAGCTGTGGTGGTGGTGTATGTGTGCAACTGAGAACGTAAATATCGGTGTTGATGCTATCAGAACAAAAGGAGTTTATGTGGGTAATATTATTTGCTAGGAAGTTATCTGTAGTTTAACTAACTTCAGCTACAAAGTGCATTGATTAAAATATGATCAGTGAATTCAGATGTGATTAATGAAACACACACACATGCACGCACACACACACACACAGAACACTTGAAACATTTTTCTTTAATAAAGTGATTTCCTGTGTAATCCTTTAAGATGCCAAGGGCAGCCTGTTTGAAATAAACCAGTTTTGACAGCAAGGACCATTGAATTGTTTGGAGTCTTTAAGTACCAATGTTGACAGCAAGGACCATTGAATTGTTTGGAGTCTTTAACCAATGTTGATAGCAAGGACCATTGAATTGTTTGGAGTCTTTAAGTACCAATGTTGACAGCAAGGACCATTGAATTGTTTGGAGTCTTTAAGTACCAATGTTGACAGCAAGGACCATTGAATTGTTTGGAGTCTTTAACCAATGTTGACAGTGTGACATTCTTGCACTGAATAAGACGTACAACTCATGGTATGAAGTTCAGCCATTTAATGTGGTTCTTGCAGGACTCTCTTCCAAAGAGTATCAAGGGGAACAACCCTACACCCTCCGCTTTAAGTTTTTATGTAAAATAATTAAACAGCAAAAATACTGTCAGGAACTGGAGTAAGTAAATAAAAGAAATCAACGATCACTCTCGCTCAAAGTGAGGCAGTTAACACTGAACACTGTCATAAAACACGTCCTAAGCAGAAGTTTGACCACTGTCATTTCAAAAGAAACTGTCTTGGGTTTTTTTTTTTTTTTTTGTAGTTCAACTTCAAATGAAACATTAAACACAACACTTATTAAATGGAAACGATTTGACAACCGGTCAAATTTGAACTAAAACAGAAAAAAAAATTTCAGTTAAGTAGTTCGATCACAGATCCAATGATCTGGAGCTTGCAGAATCTTCTGGGCCGATCAGCCAAGGCAGGAGTAGACCCCTGGAAATCCGAAGCAGTCCTGGAGGATAGGTTCCGGTTTGGAGACGCCGTGGCACAGTGTGGTGACCCCATGCCGGCATGCAGAGGTCTGGGGCAAACAGGCGTGGCTGGACAGGACCCAGGAGCAGTCACAGGGGAACTGGTTCCATGGAAGCGGACCCAGGAAATAGGTCCACAAGCGTAGGGGCAATGGAGGTTGTGGCTCCTCACTGGAAACAGTAGGATCCGCAACCATGGGAAGAGGTAGGCTCGTAGGTTCTTCGTCATCAGTCCAACGTTTGCGGATGTGATCAATGTGGCGCCTGATCACACGACCATCTCCTATCTCAACCTTGAAGGACAGAGGGCCGGTGACTTCAAGAACAGTTCCAAACAGCCAAGTCTTGCCAGGCCCAAAGTTTACGAACATACACTTTGTCACCGACTGTAATATTCTCTGTCTTTTGCACCGCAATCATGATGCATCTTCTGCTTGGACTGGATGTCTTCGACCTTGCGAGACAGTGTTGGCTGTGTCAGATCAAGACGAGTCTTTAGTCTCCGTTTCACGAGAAGTTCTGCAGGGCGGCACACCAGTAGTAGAATGTGGTGTGATGTGCTGCTGAAGAAGGAAGGTGGCCAACTGTGTTGCACAGTGAGTTTGGGCGACATCTTCTTCATGGATTCTTTGAATGTCTGAACCGCTCTTTCTGCAAGGCCATTGGAAGCTGGATGGTATGGTGAGACAAGAACATGGCGAACGCCCAGAAACTGAGTGAAGGTTTTGAACTCTGCGCTGGTGAACGTAGACCATTGTCAGAAACAATGGAATCTGGCAATCCGTGTGTAGCAAATAGTTCTCTCAAACAGCAAACTGTCTTTTCTGCCGTAATCTTAGTCATTAGCTTAATTTTCCATCCATTTCGAATGAGAATCCCACCAGTACCAGAAACATATGTCCCATGAAAGGTCCGGCAAAGTCTACATGCAGTCTGGAACCACGGTTTTTCAGGCCACTCCCAAGGATGAAGTGGCGCTTTTTGAGGCATTGTGGCGAACTTGTTGGCATGCTTCACACTCTCTGACAGTAGCTTCTATGTCCCCATCAAGTCCTGGCCACCTAACATAAGAGCGGGCAAGGCTCTTCATCTTGCAGACACCTGGATGACAAGAATGAAGCTCTTCCAGCATGGCTTTCCTACAAGCCGGAGGTACGACAACTCTGTTCCGTAAGAGTAAACAACCACTCTGAACACACAGTTCTGTTTCACGAGTCTTGTACAATTTCAGTTGTGATTGCCCACTTTCCGGGAAATTCTGAGGGCCATCCTGCCAAAGTGTATTTCTTGACATTGGACAATACAGGGTCACGATCAGTCTCTGCCTGAATGTCCGCTGAAGTAACTGGTGTCGTGGAAAGATGGTCCATCAGGAAGATGAATTCTTCTGGAGTCTCGGGCTCAGCACTGGTGGTTGGCATGGGCAGCCTGCTTAGAGCGTCAGCATGTGTCATTGTGGCTCCTGACTTGTAGTGGATAGTGTATGTGTAACGGTAACAACAACATTGCCCATCTTTGAATCCTGGTAGAAACCTCTGTTGGAATGGTTTTTGTTCACCAAACAATGTCATCAAGGGCTTGTGATCAGTGTACAAGTAAAAATGGCGGCCAAAAAGATAGTCACGAAATTTTTTCACTCCGAAGGTGATTGCAAGAGCTTTCCCTTTCAATGTTGGAGTAATTTCGTTCCGCTTTGTTCAGTGACCTTGAGACAAAATTAGCAATGGGGCGCTCTGACCATCAGCACACTGTGGGCAAGGACTGCTCCTAAGCCCACCGCAGAAGCGTCGCAAGACAGTCACATCCAGGTTTGGATTGAAATGTACTAGGAGATTGGCTGACATAAGCATGTCCTTCACTTTCTTGAAAGCTTGATCCTGCTGTTCTCCCCATCTGAAAACAACACCTTTGCAAAGGAGTCTGTTAAGTGGAGAAAGTACAGTTGACAGCTGAGGCAAGAATTTCCCATAGAAATTAATCAGGCCCAAAACGACTTTAGCTCAGTTGCGTTTTGGGGTGTCGGGGCATCCTGGACAGCCTTCACCTTTTCCGGTGTTGGCTGGACTCCTTCTGCGTTGACTCGGTGACCTAAGTATGTAACCTCAGGTAGCATGAACTGGCATTTCTCTTTCTTCAATCGAAAACCTTCTGCTTCAAGTCTGCGAAATACTTCCCGAGGTGAAGTATGTGGTCTTCATCTGTGCTGCCAGTGACCAAGATATCATCCTGAAACACCGCAACTTGCGGAATGTCCTGTAGCAAGCAGTCCATTGTTCGCTGGAAAATGGCTGGTGCAGCTGAGACTCCAAAGGGCAATCGATTGAATCTAAACAGGCCCTTCTGTGTGTTGATGGTAGTCAGGTCCTTGGATTCTTCAGCAAGGGGTAGCTGCTGGTATGCATGCTTCAAATCAAGTTTGGTAAAAGATTGTCCTCCAGCAACTTTATTGAACAGATCTTCAACTCGAGGCAATGGGTACACATCTGCTTTCGCTACTGTGTTTACCGTCACTTTGTAGTCACCACACAAGCGTACAGTTCCATCTGGCTTTAGAACTGGCACGACCGGCGCTGCCCAAGCTGAGTGCTTAACTGGTTCAATGATTCCTTCATCTTCCAGTCTCTGGATTTCAGCTTCAACTTTGTCCCTTAGTGCGTATGGTACAGGTCTAGCTTTGTAGAACTTGGTTTGCAGCCATCTTCAACGTAAAGTGAAACTGGACATGACTTTACATGTCCAAGTTCATCTTTGAAGAGATTAGGAAACTGGTCACATTCTGCTGAGGCTGAGGGTGGTTTCATTGTTATTTGATTTACCAGAATGTCTGTTTCCATGTCCAAACCTTGAATCCAGTTCCTACCGAGTAACTGGGTCCACTTCCACTGACCACAATAAGAGGTAACATGGCAGACTTGTCTTGATGGCAGACTTGGACTACAGCTTTTCCTCGCACTGGGATTGACTGGCCGGTGTATGTTTTTAACTTTGTTTCACAGTTGGTCAATGAAAATGCTCTTGTCCAACGTGTCATCAAACACTCTAGCATTGATCAGAGTGACAGAAGCTCCGGTATCAACTTCAAAGAGCATCGGTTTGCCTTCAACCTGAAGTGTGACAGTATATGGTTTGTTATCTCTCTTTTCAATGTGCATCACCATTTCTATGTCCTCATGGTATTCAGAGACAAACTTCTGTGAAGAGGAAGAAGTTCCAGTTTTGTTCTTTGAACGACAGACAGCTGCCAAATGTCCAATTTTCTTGCAATGATTACAGGTGTAGTTCCTGAAAGGGCAACTGGCAGCAGAATGCATTTTACCACATCGGTAACATTTGTTGCTCTGGTTTTGTACATTGCCAGTTTTGTCAGGGCTTTTGAAACTGGGGCCCTTCTCTGGATCATGTGCACATCAGGTGTAGATGGTGGCTCATCAGAGAACTTTGGATGAAGAGCTGCAGAGTGACATGTAGCTGTTTCCATGGCATGGGCAATTTCCACGGCCTTCGCAAAGGTCAGATTTTTCTCTGACAGCAGCTTCTTCCGAGTTGTGGCATCAGAAAGGCCACACACAAATCTATCCCTAAGGGCCTCCTGCAAAAACTGTCCAAATTCACATGTGGATGCTAAACGTCTAAGTTCCGCTGCAAAGTCATTCAGTTTCCAAGTCATTCCGTTTTCTGTTGTGAAATTTGAACCTTTCGCCTATGACCAGTGGCTTGGGTGATACATGTGCCTTAAGAATGTCAACAAGCTGAACAAATGTTTTGGTGGCTGGTGTGTCAGGTGAGCACAGCGAACGAAGCAGTGAATAGTATTTTGCACCAATAACTGACAGGAAAACACTTTTCTTCTTACCATCAGCTATATCATTCGCTTCAAAGTACATGGTAAGACGTTCAACGTAACAGTCAAAATTTTCCACATGTTTTAGTTGGAAAATACATCTAAAAACTTTCAGTAGGAACGTCTTTTTCTTTTTATTTGTTTTTTTTTTCTTTTAAGTTCTTTTCTTGCACATTTCAGTAAAAATGTGTGGGCATACATGTGTATAATCTTTTGATTTATTGTGTTTTTAGATGCCCAATGCTGTATGGACAGCATGGCTGAGATAGCTACACAAGATATGAAGCAACCAATGTGAGTATTTCTTTGTGTGGGATACATAAACTTTTTTCCTTAGGTGCACAAATTCATGCATACTCTTGCATAAACAAGGTACACACACGCACGCACGCATGCATCAATGTCCTGTGTGAATGTATACAGAACAATGACAAGAACCTGCAACAGCACCAATGTCCTGTGTGAATGTATACAGAACAATGACAAGAACCTGCAACAGCACCAATGTCCTGTGTGAATGTATACAGCACTATGACAAGAACCTGCAACAGCACCAATGTCCTGTGTGAATGTATACAGAACAATGACAAGAACCTGCAACAGCACCAATGTCCTGTGTGAATGTATACAGCACTATGACAAGAACCTGCAACAGCACCAATGTCCTGTGTGAATGTATACAGCACTATGACAAGAACCTGCAACAGCACCAATGTCCTGTGTGAATGTATACAGCACTATGACAAGAACCTGCAACAGCACCAATGTCCTGTGTGAATGTATACAGCACTATGACAAGAACCTGCAACAGCACCAATGTCCTGTGTGAATGTATACAGAACTATGACAAGAACCTGCAACAGCAAAGTGTCCATGGCAACATGCTGTAGGAAAAGTTCAGTTGGCTAGGTAAACAAAACCATTTGTGAACAGGAAAAAAGGAAGTGGCACTGTACTATGGCAACATGCTCTCATCATCAGCAGCCCTCATTTCATAGATCTGTTGTGCAATACTGCATAATACAACACAAAATGGAATAATATATATACAGGTTATTAGCTTTTCATCAGACTTTTAAAAAGACGAGCTACAAGGTATTGTATAATCTGATTTAAGATTTTACGGAAGAAAGATTTTTAACAAAGTTTCTGGTGCGTTTGTAGACGATGTCATTTAACGAGATGTGTGAAAGTTTTTTTTTTTGTTTTTTTTTAAATGACTGGTGAGTTGATTTTAACGTGGTGACAGCCCTGATGTGGCCCTTTGCGGTCGGCTGGGCTATAAGCAACATTATCTTATCTTATCTCGTGTACATCACTCAGTGAGTTAGGCTTGTTTGTAGACTTGGCCTAAATGTTCACATACAGGTTGACCCATAGTCACAATTCAAATGGGTCAAAGTAAGTAGTGCAATATCTATAAAATGCATAGTGTTTTCTCACATCCACACAACACACTCTGACAAGGAAAGACCACATAACCACAAAGACCACATGATGATCTGTTATCTGGTTTGGAAAGTTTTATGCATACACAATGCACTCTGACAAGGAAAGACCACATAACCACAAAGACCTCATGATGATCTGTTATCTGGTTTGGAAACAGTTTTATGCATACACAATGCACTCTGACAAGGAAAGACCACATAACCACAAAGACCACATGATGATCTGTTATCTGGTTTGGAAACAGTTTTATGCATACACAATGCACTCTGACAAGGAAAGACCACATAACCACAAAGACCACATGATGATCTGTTATCTGGTTTGGAAACGGTTTTATGCATACACAATGCACTGACAAGGAAAGACCACATGATAATCTGTTATCTGGTTTGGAAACAGTTTTATGCATAGGACAGCTGAAAGAAAGCAAACCAAGGTGATTGGTTTTGTTAGAAAATGAATAATTTTTTTTTTTCAGAGTTATTCATCAATGACATGACAACCACAGACTATCAGATGGCAGTGGCTAATCTGTTCATCAATGATGACATGGACAACCACAGACTGTCAGATGGCAGTGGCAAATCTTCAGATGGTAAGGACCATGCTAGAGAGCTGTTGGTCGTTAAGACCAGCCAGGTAGACCGACACTAAACTTAACGGGCAATTCCTATTTCATTATCTAAAATGTTCGTTTTTATCATCTACTGCTGCACTGTAGTTACATAGTTTAAATTTCATGGAACTCCTAAACTTGTGCGTGGGCTGAGTAACAGACCTTGTTGTATGCAGGCCCCGAACAGGTCAGATTCTATTTCATTATCTGAAATGTTCATTTTAATCATCTGCTACAGTACGTTTTACGTGTAGTTACATAGTTTGAAATTCATGTGAACTCCTAAAATTGTTTGTGGGCTGAGTAACAGACCTTGTTGTATGCAGGCCCCAAACAGGTCAGAACATGCTGGAAAAGACAGGAGCTGTTTCTCCTTCACAGGAAAGTAGGGGAAAAGGCAGGAGCTGTTTCTCCTTCACAGGAAAGTAGGGGGAAAAGGCAGGAGCTGTTTCCCCTTCACAGGAAAGTAGGGGGAAAAGACAGGAGCTGTTTCTCCTTCACAGGAAAGTAGGGGGAAAAGGCAGGAGCTGTTTCTCCTTCACATGAAAGTAGGGGGAAAAGGCAGGAGCTGTTTCCCCTTCACAGGAAAGTAGGGGGAAAAGGCAGGAGCTGTTTCCCCTTCACAGGAAAGTAGGGAAAAGGCAGGAGCTGTTTCCCCGTCACGGGAAAGTAGGGGAAAAGGCAGGAGCTGTTTCCCCTTCACAGGAAAGTAGGGGAAAAGGCAGGAGCTGTTTCCCCTTCACAGGAAAGTAGGGGGAAAAGGCAGGAGCTGTTTCCCCTTCACAGGAAAGTAGGGGAAAAGACAGGGGCTGTTTCCCCTTCACAGGAAAGTAGGGGAAAAGGCAGGAGCTGTTTACCCTTCACAGGAAAGTAGGGGGAAAAGGCAGGAGCTGTTTCCCCTTCACAGGAAAGTAGGGGAAAAGGCAGGAGCTGTTTCCCCTTCACAGGAAAGTAGGGGAAAAGGCAGGAGCTGTTTCTCCTTCACAGGAAAGTAGGGGGAAAAGGCAGGAGCTGTTTCCCCTTCACAGGAAAGTAGGGGGAAAGGCAGGAGCTGTTTCCCCTTCACAGGAAAGTAGGGGAAATGACAGGAGCTGGAGCTGTTTCCCCTTCACAGGAAAGTAGGGGGAAAAGGCAGGAGCTGTTTCCCCTTCACAGGAAAGTAGGGGGAAAAGGCAGGAGCTGTTTCCCCTTCACAGGAAAGTAGGGGGAAAAGGCAGGAGCTGTTTCCCCTTCACAGGAAAGTAGGGGAAAAGGCAGGAGCTGTTTCCCCTTCACAGGAAATTAGGGGAAAAGGCAGGAGCTGTTTCCCCTTCACAGGAAAGTAGGGGGAAAAGGCAGGAGCTGTTTCCCCTTCACAGGAAAGTAGGGGAAAAGGCAGGAGCTGTTTCCCCTTCACAGTAAAGTAGGGGGAAAAGGCAGGAGCTGTTTCCCCTTCACAGGAAAGTAGGGGAAATGACAGGAGCTGTTTCCCCTTCACAGGAAAGTAGGGGGAAAAGGCAGGAGCTGTTTCCCCTTCACAGGAAAGTAGGGGGAAAAGACGGGGGCTGTTTCCCCTTCACAGGAAAGTAGGGGAAATGACAGGAGCTGGAGCTGTTTCCCCTTCACAGGAAAGTAGGGGGAAAAGGCAGGAGCTGTTTCCCCTTCACAGGAAAGTAGGGGAAAAGGCAGGAGCTGTTTCCCCTTCACAGGAAAGTAGGGGGAGAAGGCAGGAGCTGTTTCCCCTTCACAGGAAAGTAGGGGGAAAAGGCAGGAGCTGTTTACCCTTCACAGGAAGTAGGGGAAAAGGCAGGAGCTGTTTCTCCTTCACAGGAAAGTAGGGGGAAAAGGCAGGAGCTGTTTCCCCTTCACAGGAAAGTAGGGGGAAAAGGCAGGAGCTGTTTCCCCTTCACAGGAAAGTAGGGGGAAAAGGCAGGAGCTGTTTCCCCTTCACAGGAAAGTAGGGGGAAAAGGCAGGAGCTGTTTCCCCTTCACAGGAAAGTAGGGGGAAAAGGCAGGAGCTGTTTTTCCTTCACGGGAAAGTAGGGGGAAAAGACGGGAGCTGTTTCCCCTTCACAGGAAAGTAGGGGGAAAAGGCAGGAGCTGTTTCTCCTTCACAGGAAAGTAGGGGGAAAAGGCAGGAGCTGTTTCCCCTTCACAGGAAAGTAGGGGGAAAAGACAGGGGCTGTTTCCCCTTCACAGGAAAGTAGGGGGAAATGACAGGAGCTGTTTCCCCTCCACAGGAAAGTAGGGGAAAAGGCAGGAGCTGTTTCTCCTTCACAGGAAAGTAGGGGGAAAAGGCAGGAGCTGTTTCCCATTCACAGGAAAGTAGGGGAAAAGGCAGGAGCTGTTTCCCCTTCACAGGAAAGTAGGGGGAAATGACAGGAGCTGTTTCCCCTTCACAGGAAAGTAGGGGAAAAGGCATGAGCTGTTTCCCCTTCACAGGAAAGTAGGGGAAAAGGCAGGAGCTGTTTCCCCTTCACAGGAAAGTAGGGGAAAAGACAGGGGCTGTTTCCCCTTCACAGGAAAGTAGGGGAAAAGGCAGGAGCTGTTTCCCCTTCACAGGAAAGTAGGGGAAAGGCAGGAGCTGTTTCCCCTTCACAGGAAAGTAGGGAGGAAAGGCAGGAGCTGTTTCCCCTTCACAGGAAAGTAGGGGAAATGAAACCTTAACTGGTAGTCAGGGAATCGTTCTGCTGGTATGTAGAACAACAGCAACCAGATGCTGAAAATAGCATGCAGAAATCTGCAAGATTTTATTTTTCTTTCATTTGACGACTAAGACTGTAAAAAAAAAAAAAAAAAAAAAAGACCCAGAAATGAGGTGTGGAACACATTTGTTTTGGAGCTTACGTTTTGGAAATGCATCGGCAGAAAAGATTTGTGGTTTCAGTTGCCTGTGCCATTTTCAATGATGAAATGTATTGGTCAGGGAAAGTCAGCAAATTTCCATAGATAATGCTGTATGAATTGTGCATACTGAAAGGAACATGTGCACACTGTTTTCTGTCTTTTTTTTTTTTTTTTTGCTGTCCCAACCTCTGCGCCACCTCAGAGGCAGTGCACCCACGTCGCTCATTCCAACATCCTGTCCACAGCTACAGCCCGGTCGGCCCCGCCGCAGCCCCAGCACTGGCAACCCATAGGGAGCAGTCAATGTTGAGTCAAGAAGCAACTCACCGGAGGAGACACTGCACTGCTGCCGAGTCACTTCGGTGGTTTTCAGTGGCGCCTGTTTTGATCCAACATACGCAGGACACCACCTACTAAGCCCCCTACTGACGACCATAATTGCTTAGTCGCGGAGCCGGCGTGAGTGAGCTCTCCCGGAGGGCGCCACCATGTCCGTCCAACGACAGCCCCCCCCCCCCCCCCCCCCCCCTCCCGTGGACTTGCTGATACTGGTGACCCCGACGGAGCCAAACAAAGGCCACAGATGTGGAGAGGACATCGAAACTGAGGTCACTATAAGAGCAGGGCATGAAGGGCCACAGAATGAGACATTTTTTTCAATGCTGATCGATGAGAATGAGGATGATTAAGATGATGCTACGGATTTCCATTTCTGTCTGAGACTACATGACAGGGCTGTACTCTACGCTTCCTTTCATAATATATCCTGGCGTCAACCAGGCCCGAGAGATACAGGCACCTGCAGTGTTGGTCATAAAATTTGAGCAACTCTCATAAACGCATCCATTAAGTGGATGAAACTACTGTGTGGTCCCAGTCTTCCCAACTGAGTCTGCAGCAAACTCAACTCTGGGTAGGAGCCGGTCGGGGCAGAAAAACCCACATGACTCTGATGGGATTCGAACCCACGACCTCCCAGCCGGGAGTCCGCGACACTAACCACTTCGCCACGGCGGCTGGTCTTTTTTCTGTCTTTATAAAATGACAGATTTATCAGTGGTTCTAACCATCTAATCATGCATAGACAGGTATACATTGAGAAGTAAAATAGAAAGGTTAACTTGAAAAAAGTCTAATTACTTTATCATGCATAGACAGGTATACATTGAGAAGTAAAATAGAAAGGTTAACTTTACTGGTGTATATGGGTTACGTTGCTACAGAAAAATGGTAATATTCAGAAATGATACAATGGTACCTCCTTGTTACAACTAAAAATCGGGTTATAACAGAAGCTTGTTGAATATACACTGTACTTACCCAGACATCCAAAGACAGGAACATGTAAATCCACCTTTCAAGTGAGCTTTGTAACTCATATCCAGCAAGAAGGGGAAGAGGGAAGACCAAGTGATGCAAGCAAATAATGTGTGCATGCACACACGCACACGCACACACACACACGCGTGTACACACACACACACGCTCTCACACACAAAAGGATTCACTTTGCAATTTCAACTTGCTTCAATCCCCCATCTGGACAAATTTGATTCTTTATCTTTATGACTGTTTGAAACTGCGATTTTCCTTGCTTGGTGATTCGATAGTGTTGCACTGTCATATCATGAACTACTTTTGATTCTTTGGATTTGCTTTTTCAAGATGAAGGTAATCCTTTTCCACAACAATGATGGCGTTGAGTATAGCAGTCTTCTGAGCCAGACAATGATGGCGTTGAGTATAGCAGTCTTCAGAGCCAGACAGTGATGGCGTTGAGTATAGCAGTCTTCTGAGCCAGACAATGATGGCGTTGAGAATAGCAGTCTTCTGAGCCAGACAGTGGCGTTGAGTATAGCAGTCTTCTGAGCCAGACAATGATGGCGTTGAGTATAGCAGTCTTCTGAGCCAGACACAGCAGAGTTTGCAGGGGAGGTAACTCTGAGAATAGTTCATTTCAACACCATGGAGAAGATTGATCCATCAGTGTGACACATTTTCAGCCACAGTGTTGGTCATTATATATTTCTATCAGTCTATCTAGCTATCTCACAATCTGTCTATCATACATACTGCCAAGTTTGACACATTCATTCAGGTGGCATCTGGGAACTGGAATGAGGTTTGAGTGCACAAGCATTGAATGGAAAAAAAATTCAACATTCAGACAGTAGAAACATATCCTATCGAGCCGTCAAGGAATTCATTGTATTTCTCCAGAAAATCTTGTGTTGTTGTGAAGAAGGTTGCTTTTTCGTGGGATGCGAGGATGAAAACAATCGCCTTGCTTCGGCTTCTTGCCTCTGAAAAGAAGTGAAATTGATTAACAAAAAAAACGTTTTGAACCACTGAGAGTGCACTCTTTCCCACCCACCCCTTGCCCACATTCTCACCCATCCAGCTCCTCTTTGATCAGGGCTTCTGGTGTTTTCTGTGCAGACTCCATGATGCCAAATCATCTGATGGAAGACATGGCCGACACCTGGCAGTGACGCCTGGTGCCCAAGTTTGGAAAGTTGAGAGTGGAGCCATTCAGTGTGCACAGAGTCGGCAGTGACGGGGAAAGGCGAGTACTGAAAATTATGTCCCTGTGCTGGTAAGGGAGAAGTGAAAATGGAGAGTTGGTTGAACAACCAAAGTCATGGCTGGTAAGGGAGAAGTGAAAATGGTGGAGAGTTGGTTGAACAAAGTCATAGCTGATAAGGGGAAAGTGAAAATGGTGGAGAGTTGGTTGAACAAAGTCATGGCTGGTAAGGGGAAAGTGAAAATGGTGGAGAGTTGGTTGAACAAAGTCATGGCTGGTAAGGGGCAAGTGAAAATGGATATGTGAAAATGGTGGAGAATTGGTTGAGCAAAATAAGTCATGGCTAGGACCCCAATGATGGGTGGTCGGAGGGTAGCGCACTGTTTACACACTCAGTTGATTGCTCCCCTGTGGTGGGTGGTCAGGTGGTAGCTCACTGTTTACACACACACTCTGTTGATTGCTCCCCTGTGGTGGGTGGTCAGGTGGTCGCTCACTGTTTACACACACTCTGTTGATTGCTCCTCTGTGGTGGGTGGTCAGATGGTAGCTCACTGTTTACACACACACTCTGTTGATTGCTCCCCTGTGGTGGGTGGTCAGGTGGTATAGTAGCTCACTGTTTACACACACACTCTGTTGATTGCTCCCCTGTGGTGGGTGGTCAGGTGGTAGCTCACTGTTTACTCTCTGTTGATTGCTCCCCTGTGGTGGGTGGTCAGGTAGTATAGTAGCTCACTGTTTAAACACACTCTGTTGATTGCTCCCCTGTCGTGGGTGGTCAGGTGGTAGCTCACTGTTTACACACACACACTGTTGATCGCTGGCCTAGGAGTGGTGGAGGGTGGTAGCGCACTGTTTACACACTGTTGATTGCTCCCCTGTGGTGGGTGGTCAGGTAGTATAGTAGCTCACTGTTTACACACACACTCTGTTGATTGCTCCCCTGTGGTGGGTGGTCAGGTGGTAGCACACTGTTTACACACTGTTGATTGCTCCCCTGTGGTGGGTGGTCAGGTGGTCGCTCACTGTTTACACACACTCTGTTGATTGCTCCCCTGTGGTGGGTGGTCAGGTGGTCGCTCACTGTTTACACACACTCTGTTGATTGCTCCCCTGTGGTGGGTGGTCAGGTAGTATAGTAGCTCACTGTTTACACACACACTCTGTTGATTGCTTCCCTGTGGTGGGTGGTCAGGTGGTAGCTCACTGTTTACACTCTGTTGATTGCTCCCCTGTGGTGGGTGGTCAGGTGGTAGCACACTGTTTACTCTGTTGATTGCTCCCCTGTGGTGGGTGGTCAGGTGGTAGCTGTTTACACACTCTGTTGATTGCTCCCCTGTGGTGGGTGGTCGGGTGGTAGCGCACTGTTTACACTCTGTTGATTGCTCCCCTGTGGTGGGTGGTCAGGTGGTAGCTGTTTACACACACACTCTGTTGATTGCTCCCCTGTGGTGGGTGGTCGGGTGGTAGCTCACTGTTTACACACTGTTGATTGCTCCCCTGTGGTGGGTGGTCAGGTGGTAGCTCACTGTTTACACACACTGTTGATTTCTCCCCTGTGGTGGGTGGTCAGGTGGTAGCTTACTGTTTACACACACACTCAGTTGATTGCTCCCCTGTGGTGGGTGGTCAGGTGGTAGCTTACTGTTTACACACACACTCAGTTGATTGCTCCCCTGTGGTGGGTGGTCAGGTGGTAGCTTACTGTTTACACACACTCTGTTGATTGCTTCCCTGTGGTGGGTGGTCAGGTGGTAGCGCACTGTTTACACACTGTTGATTGCTCCCCTGTGGGGTGGTCAGGTGGTAGCTCACTGTTTACACACACACACACACTGTTGATCGCTGGCCTAGGAGTGGTGGAGGGTGGTAGCGCACTGTTCACACACACACACTCTGTTGATCGCTGGCCTAGGAGTGGTGGAGGGTGGTAGCGCACTGTTCACACACACACACACACACACACACACTCTGTTGATCGCTGGCCTAGGAGTGGTGGAGGGTGAGAGGCAGGGGGTGGGAAGAAAAGAATTAACATCCCCAGTTAACTAATTGTTTCCCCCTGATATTGTTGTGGTAGTTTGAGCATTGAGAAATAGGATTACACATGGGGTGTCACTTCTCATTGGCCGCCTTTTGAACTGCTGTGTAGCTTTGACTGTTCATGACCAATGTTGGCCGTGTTGTTGTGACTGGTATCGTGAAATACTGGAGTCTCGGTCTTAATACTGCCCTGTTTTAGCAAGCAACACACTCCCAATCACGTCCTCTGTTTCTCTGATTCAGTGTCTTTCAGGTTAGTGAGAGGTGTTTTGCTTATATGAAATGGGCTGTGATTGACTTTGAGATAGAGATATTTTCAAACTGAGCTCATAGTTCCTTGCATTTTGCATAAACTTTCATGAAAACCCTTAGTCAAAATGGAGTTCATTCTTGTAATGGATTTTTTTCAAATGGCTGTTTTGTTCTTGACTTCAAACATGGTCGTGTCAAGTCATCACTGAAAGAAAAAGATTTTTGTCATACTTACCAGTCCAAACATGCTTTCTTCCCCCTGGGTGCGGACCAGTGCATTATGAGCAGGATCCCCCCAAAAAATCAATTGAGCTAAGTTCCCCAGTCCCCAGATATGCCATCAGAGTGATTGTTCTTAGTGACTTCACAGCATTGTGCTGTCATGGAACTAGCTCAGTGATTGTTCTTAGTTACTTCACAGCATTGTGCTGTCATGGAACTAGCTCAGTGATGTTAGTGACTTCACAGCATTGCGCTGTCATGGAACTAGCTCAGTGATAGTGACTTCTCAGCATTGCACTGTCATGGAATTAGCTCGGTGATTGTTGTTGGTGACTTCTCAGCATTGCGCGGTCATGGAACTAGCTCAGTGATTCTTAGTGACTTCTCAGCATTGCACCGTCATGGAACTAGCTCGGTGATTGTTCTTTGTGACTTCTCAGCATTGCACTGTCATGGAACTAGCTCAGTGTTCTCCTTTGCCTGGGTGGGGGGATCAGGCCTCTTTCAGCTCTTTGATTTTATTCTTTTTTTCAATGTGGATTCCCACAAATGATGGTTCAAGTTTGCCTTTCTGTTTGATGGAGAGGATTCACTTTTGGATTAATGTTTCTTTGAAGACGATCCACCATTGTGCTTCAGTGGATTCCATCCCACTGTGCGATCACAGGGAACTGACGCTCTGTTGACGGCAGGCAGCGATATGGAGCAGTTCAGCCACCTGGTGACATACGAGATAGGCCCAAACTGTATCCCACAACCAATATCAAAACCAGTAGAAAAGAAGGCTGGGAGCAGACAGTGGTGCTGATCCAATCCATCAGCTCCAGAGATACCAGCAAACGATCTTCAGACTGAACTGGCCACTGCTGACTGCTGAGCCACCTCAGCCGAATGAAGATTGCCCACACAGACGAACGCACTGGATGTCAGACCCCAGAACACATCCTCCAACATTGTCCAGCCCATGATGTTCTGTGGAGTAAAACCTGGCCAGAGGGTGCAGAACTACAGATGCAACAGGAGTGGAGATCCGACGCAGTCAAAGAAAATCGACTGCAGAAGAAGCTGGAGGACCCAAGTTGAGGAATTTTGACTGATAGTTTCCAAAAGTTAGGGTCCATTGCTTCTCTGAGGTTTGCCCTCTTCATTGTTCACTTGGCTTAATACGTTCCTTGTCATTTTTAGCATTTCCACTTTTATCCCAACTATTATTTTCACCAGCTGTTATTTTTCTCCAAGTGGAAAGGTGAACAGGAATGGCCTCATGGCTTGTTATTGTCATTGGTTGTAGACTCCATTCCCTGCCGTGTCCATCTCTTTCTGTCCTAACCGACCACCCCTACCCACTGTCGTACTTTGTGAGATCGTAGACTCTTTCCTGCCCTGTCTACCCTTCTATCCTAAATGACCACAACTACTCACTGTTGTACGGTGTGAGATTGTAGGCTTTCCTGCCCTGTCCACCTTTCTGTCCTAACCGACCACCCCTACCCACTGTCGTACTTCATGAGATTGTAGACTTGCCTGCCCTGTCCACCTTTCTATCCAAAATGACCACCCTGTCCACTGTCAGAGGTCATGGACCCCGTTCACTGCTGTGTCCTCTTTCTATCCCAACCGACCACCCCTGTCCACTGTATACTTTGTGAAGAAAGATTATGTGTGTGTTAGGATGTCATGGTGAAAGTGCCGATCTTTATTGAGAATGAACGTAGACGCAACTCTTTCTTCAGTTTCTTCTTCCAATTCTCATTTTTCTTTCTATTTCATTCCCTCCGACATATTTCGTTGTACAACTTTAGACTCAACTCCCTTTCTCATCTCTTTTAAATCTTGTTTCATTCTTACACATTTCCGTATGCATATTGTTCTGTTCTCCTTGGACGTTCTATAACTTCTCTTTTCCTCACAACTCTAGTTCTTGTTGCTATTTACCTTAAGTATCAAGATTTTGCTTGTTTCCTGTTTGTTGTCCAGAGGTCTCTTTCGCATTGCCTTCTAATTTCAAGGTGAGGTTTTAGCATCTACTCTGCTTCCTACCCCATTCCACCTCCACACTTAGGCCCTATGGTGTTGACAGCGTTACAGTCCATAATACTTTTAAACATACAACACTTAGGCCCTATGGTGTTGACAGCGTTACAGTCCATAATACTTCTAAACATACAACACTTAGGCCCTATGGTGTTGACAGCGTTACAGTCCATAATACTTTTAAACATACAAAAGAGTGGAAGGTAATGCTTATTTAATACACAAGAGAACAGATCAAGTGAATGTATGACAAATTTATTCTCTCCAAAAGTCACGAACATGACAAAATGCACACAACAGGGCTCCAATACCCTACAGATTGTGGTCCACTTCTTCCATATAGGGGGAGGAGGGTTGTGTTTATACTGTTCAATCATGCGATTGGGAGTTTGGTGGGCACCCCACTTTTTTCTCCCAGCTCCACAGTAATGTATCCCCTTGCACCTTTCTACCACAGTCCCTTTTGTTATTCCATAGAGCTGTTGCCATTTATCTTGCATATAATCTGTAGGTAGGAATGAGATGTGTGTTCCAGCTCACTGCAATATGAAATTTGCATCTGCACTGGTTCCTGCCTTACCTTTCCCCATGCATTTTGTTGCCGCAGTCAGCTGGACTATAGATGCAAAGTGAACAGGGCTGCTACACATGTAAACTGAACAGGGCTGCTCTACATGTAAACTGTCAAGTGTTACTGTAGATGTAAACTGAACAGAGCTACTATAAATGTAAACTGAACAGGGCTACTATAAATGTAAACTGAAGAATGCTATTTTAAATGTGAACAGAACTACTATAAATGTAAACTGAAGAGTGCTACTTTAACCTTTATTACGCCATTGACACACTGGTGCACTCATGCTCCCATTGAGGGGTAGTGTAATCAGTAAGCTTGTACTTGAACTGGTTGAAAAGAAAGTTTTTGAGTGAAATTTCAACATGGACACTGGTAATTAGCAGTTCTTGCATGTGCTTTGACTTGGACTCTAATGAAAAGTTTTTGGGTTTTTTGGGGGTTTAATCTAATCAAGATGTTGAGAATGTTGTAGCAGAGTGGGAATGGGCTGATGCAGGGAGGGAACTGGGAGAGGGCAAGACCCTGTGCAGTCCAGGGCTCTGACACCAATAAAAAAAAAAAGCATACACAAAGGACATAATAGTTTGTATTGGCATTGATTTATTCATTCCTCTACGTTCAGTCCAAATTTCATAACTGCACAAAAAATAGAAAAATTACAGCAATTTGAAGAACGTAGGTGTACAGATTTTTTCAGTCAGAAGTTGCCTCTGGCTTGCTAAAGTTTAAATGAACAGTGCTACTTTAAATGCATCTTAGTCCCAGAAGGGACAAGGCCAGGATCTTCTCCCTTGTTTCAGTTTTTGGGTCAGTGTATTACTTGGACTTTACTAACCTTTCATGTGGTATCCTCTCAAACGGATACAAGCTTAGACATTGATTCTATGCAATGCTCTGCTTTTAATTCGCCATGTACATTGAGCAAATGCTTATTTCTGTGTGCAGGTGGAGTATTGTGAAACCAAGGCAAGAATCCATGAAATAAAAAAAAAATGTAATGGAAGAATATTGATGGATATGAAAATAAAAAACATGAATATTACAATAGTGGATTGTTTTGAAAGTAGCAGTAAAAGGTGATTAAACTGGAAATCCCATGGCGAGCTAATGTTTTGACAAAATGGACTTTTAAAATTTGAGTAAAAGCATGTTTATTGTATTGGCAGCTTGAAAAGAAAATTTGGGGTGGAATGCACCGTCTCCAAGTTTGGAGATAAGGGGTTCCACCCCATTGTAAGAGCAAAATCCCCCCCCAAAAAAAGCTTGTATCCGTTCGAGATAGTCTCAACAAATTCCACTGAATCATTCATTATAGGGGTACCATCGGTTCAATTTGTCTGCAAAATTTTACATACCTTACAAAACATTTAAAAAAAAAAAAGCTGGACACTTAGGAGGCCCAAAGTCATGCATAGTGGGGGGGGGGGGGGGGGGGGGGGGGGGGGGGAAGAAAAACACAGCATACATCGAGATCAATGACTGGCGCTTTCTATGTAATGGTTTTGAAAATATACAATGCATGCTGGCTAAAATTTCACAGGGCGACACAATGGAGTAAAACCTTTCCAAATATGTATCAATAAAATTGACATGAAAAATACATTCATAAATGCATCTGAATGACATGCATAGCGTTGCCCACAAGATACAGGATAAAAACATCGGTAATTCAAATAAATTAATCCAGTGTCCATAGTACCAAACATAAATCCAGTATTAGATAACCTCATGTTATGGCTACTGTACTTAAAGGAAAATTCTTTTGGAGGGGGGGGGGGGAAATCCATCAAATGTTCTACAGTTGACCCAGCCACGCCTTGGTACACCACCACTCCCTCAATGCCCTGAACAATTTGTTCCACGTTCTGCAGGAGCTGAAGAAATTCCAAATGGAAGACAATATTCAGTCCCCTGCAAGTGTTGATCAACAAAGACTGTTCTTCCATCTGGCGATAGGCCTGCTCGATACCTAGTTCGGAAAAGAATTTTCCTCCAGCCAATTTAGCAAAAAGATCAGGCTTTTGGGACATGGATACTGTTCAGCATGGAATCAATGGTTACCTGGTCAGAGATCAATGGCAAATGAAACAAACTGCGGCGTTACTGAAACACGACAAAAAAAGCAGAGCACACAAAACAAAGATCAATGGTTATGTGCGACAGTCTCCAGATTCCAACCATTCCTGGGTGGTCACATGGAGGTAAATGGTTACCAGGTAATCTCCAGATTCTAACCTATCCTAGCTGGTCTCAAGAAGACCAACAGTTTGCAGGCAGTGAAACTACAGACGTTTTGTCACTAAGGTTCCAGCTTCCAGCACTAGAAACAAGATGGCCAGTCTTTCTCTAGCTCATTCAGCAGACCCCACTTTCCAATCCAACTTCTTTGGACACAAGATGTTGCCTACCTTTACACTTCCATCACCCACACAGCCCCTGACCAACACCCCTCCCCACTTGTAAGACTTACAAAATGAATCAATCCCTCAACACTGAAATCAACCACTTGCCATGAGAACCAAAATGGGACAGCTGGAACACCCCTACTACTTTCTTACTCAGGTCCAACCCCAGACAACAGGTCCATAGACTACCAGCTGGAAGCCCCATCCATGCCAGCAGAACAAGACCACCTCAACTTTGTTCAGACCTTCCACCCATCCATCAAATTGATTTACACCATTTCCCAGTCAGTTAACTTCCAGGACATCTCCCTCAAAGACAGACTGCACTAAACCACCCACATCTTCCCTTCACCCATCCACAGAACCCCCCCCCCCCTTCTTTGAATTCCTCTGCCTGCACAGAGTTCGCTCTATTGAAGATGATTTCACATGGCAAGCAGCCAAAACAAGTCTTTGACCTACCATGGAAATCCCAGATCCACCCCTGCATCCTCTGTCACTCACTCTTCCCATCTGCAGGATCCTGGAGTCCAATTCACACTGAAGATCACAAAGCTGTCTGTGATCAAACCAATGATTACTTTCTGGCACCATGAAAACCTCAAAGACCTGTGTTTTCCTTAGCGGGCTGTCTTCCTTTGTGCACTCTAAACTCACTTCATTCACCTGGTACTATACCTACTAAACAAAAACCAACCTAACAAGCCAGACATGCTACAAGGCCCCAAAGTGATGTCCAGAATTACACATTTTTTTCTTATCGGAGCAGCAACACTGTACGCTGTCTACTATGAAATTCAACACACTTGATAAACGCATATTGGAACATCTGGCTTGTCAGCCATTATCAACCCAAATTGTTTCCAACACATTATGTCAAAGTCCTAACACTTTGGCCATCAGTGACAAGTTCAAGCGCACCATGCAGGAAGCGCACCATGCAGGAATCCCATCTCACTGCCAGACTGCACAACATCACACAGGTCAAAGTCCTGACACTGGCCATCAGAGTGACAAGTTCCAGAGCACCATGCAGGAATCCCATCTCACTGCCAGACTGGGGAGCCTCTGTCCCTGGGCATCAACATCCAAACACAGCATGTGCCTCACCACAACACGGCGGTAATACTCTCCACAGACACTCTACCATACTACTAATTATTTTACAACCATTTTCTTCTCTCCCTTTACTATTTCCATTTTCCTCATCAATGTATTCTTTACTCATCTCTCCACACATTTTCTTGATCCGTTTCTATACATATTCTTCCCCTGTTATACAGGTTTTTCTTTCTTCCTTCCCTTCCCTTCCCTTGTTTTGATAGGTTATTTGCTTTCCTCTTCTTTCAATAGAACTATTAGGTTTGTACTCCTTAATCAATTTAATACCTTTCCATCTAACTTTATTTCTTGTCATATTAATTTTATCACCGTCATCAGTATTAGCAGTAATACTAAAATTATCAGTATTATTACCAGCATCACTTTCACTATTAATACTATGAACTTTATTCCATTTGTATTTTCAAAATTTCTGTGCGTTTGCATATTTCTTACATTTCGGCTTATCTTTCCTATTTTCTGTATTATCATTTACTACTATAACTATTTACTATCATTACTAGTATAACTGCCATCACAACCCATGTTATCGTAACTTATTTGATTATTATTACTATTAATCATATCATGAATACTATTAGTGTTGTAACCAGTATTCTCTCCCCTTTAAGATCCATTCCTTCATTTTAGCTGTTCACCCAAGACACCAGAAGTGACCAACTGCCTGTCAGGCCCAACAGGTCAAAACTCCTATCTTGTGTTTTCCTTCATTTGATGGCACACTAATTCCCTGTTATTTTCCCCCCATAACCCCTTCAAGTCATGACAAAGAAAAGAAAACAAGCTGAAACCCTACTACAATCCAACACCCCCTTTAAGTCATGACAAAGAAAAGAAAACAAGCTGAAACCCTACTACAATCCAACACCCCTTCAAGTCAAGCTGAAACCCTACTACAATCCAACACTCCAAGTCAAGCCGACACCCTACTACAATCCAACACCCCTTCAAGTCATGACAAAGAAAAAACAAGCTGACACAACCACCCAGCACCCCTTCCACTACAACCACCCAGCACCCCTTCCACTACAACCACCCAGCACCCCTTCCACTACAACCACCCAGCACCCCTTCCACTACAACCACCCAGCACCCCTTCCACTACAATGCCGACAGCAGGAACAGGAGAAAAACAAGTCACACGCGACTCATCCTTCTTCAAAAAAGTCAACCAGCCCCTAACATCTCCAGCCAATGAAAAGGAAGAAGAGTCCCCTCACAACTGCCACCAGTTCTGCCCATCAAGAGAACCCAGATGGAGTCCGACAGCCCAGCACCAGCAGACCCAAGACAAGACAACTCTCAAGAACTAAACGAAAACCCTATTATCTCAAAGACTGTTAAAAAATCCAAGCCAGAGACTTCAATGATAATAATTCGCTGCTTCAAAACTGATCTTGAACTTTTCCAGGAAGAGATCTATTATCTCAGTTGACATTTTATTTCAATTATTGAACAGTCAGTTAAAGTGAAAATTAGTGTTTAGAAATTTTTCAAGATCCACATAATTACACAATTTTATTCTAAGGTAGGGACGGTTGTAATGTCTATGTAAATTAGCCCTGATCCGAGTCAACAGACATTTAAATTAAGCCTCGTTCTGGACATTGTCCTTAGAAACGAAACGATGACAACGGAAGCCCATGAATGATCAACATGTTGCTTAGTTCTGTACGTCAGTCAACTTTGTTTGATTTATTACATATTTTGAACGCACAAGCTGTGTTCGTAGATGTTGTACGAATGCACACATATGACTCTACACCCATCATTTTACCCTCTAACACTCATCGCCTCCCCCTCCCTGGCTATCCCATTTATCTTCCTATCATTTTACCCTTTAACACCCCCCCCCCCTCCCCTCCCCTCCCATTTCTCTCTCTCCTATCATTTTACCCTCTCACTCCTCCCCTCCCCGGCTATCCCATTTCTCTCTCTATCATTTTACCCTCTCACTCCTCCCCTCCCTGGCTATCCCATTTATCTCTTCCCCTCCCCGGCTATCCCATTTATCTCTCTATCATTTTACCCTTTCACTCCTCCCCTCCCCGCTATCCCATTTATCTCTCTATCATTTTACCCTCTCACTCCTCCCCTCCCGGCTATCCCATTTATCTCTATCATTTTACCCTCTAACACTCCTCCCCTCCCGGCTATCCCATTTATCTCTCTCCTATCATTTTACCCTCTCACTCCTCCCCTCCCCGGCTATCCCATTTATCTCTCTATCATTTTACCCTCTCACTCCTCCCCTCCCCGGCTATCCCATTTATCTCTCTATCATTTTACCCTCTCACTCCTCCCCTCCCCGGCTATCCCATTTATCTCTCTATCATTTTACCCTCTCACTCTCCCCTCCCCGGCTATCCCATTTATCTCTCTATCATTTTACCCTCTAACACTCCTCTCCCCTCCTGCTGTCCCATTCCACCACCTTGGTGGTGTCAATGTGTGGAGGTGGGTACAGTCAGTTTCATTTCCTCAGAGAAGTCTGCAGTCCTGACACTGCTTGGTTCCACACTGAACTGCCTGGCAAAAACGCCATGCCTTGTGGACTTCC
>CM031616.1:74699697-74732216 GCA_018398815.1 Conus ventricosus
TTTTGGCGGCGGCGCACGAAAAACCCACGAAAGCACAAAACACACGCCAATAAGCCACACACAACCACAATATACTAAAAAAAAAAAATTAAGATGGGGGGGGGGGGTTACAATGGGGAATAAATGGGTAAATGCACAAACAAGGTACATTAAGACATTTGGGTGTAGCATAGGAAGGTAGGTGGTGCTATGGTGGCGCAACAGAAAAAAAGGCAAAATATGAGCATTAACGCAAAAGATAAAATAATTATGAGGTCAATGAGAGGCGCTAACAACACCCCCAATGACCAAAAAACAAAAAAAGGTATCTCTCTCTCTCTCTCTCTCTCTCTCTCTCTCTCTCTCTCTCTCTCTCTCTCTCTCTCTCTATATATTATATATATATATATATATATATTATTATATATATATATTTTATATATATATTATATATATACCATTTTAAAAACAAGGTTTTAAAAGGGAAAAAGATAAAACTGACAAATTGTTTCGAGGAGAGCATTCGGCTCAAAACCCAATTTTGTCGTTTTATCTTTTTCATTTTAAACCTTGTTTTAAACTGGTATGTCGCCCCCTATTGGGTTTGAGCACTTTTAGCGTTCTGAGTGGCGTTTTAACTCTAATTTTATATATATATATATTTATATATAATATATATATATATATATTTATATATATATATATTTTTATATTATATATAGATAGATAGATATATTATATATATAGATATTACAAGGTAAAAACAAGTTTTCATTTTCTCCACACAAGGGTAAAATCAACATTAAAACTCGAGCTTTCCCCCACAGGCTTCATCAGGAGAGTGTCTTTGTCTTGGCTGTCTGGAAATCGGTCTGGGGCTGGGAATCAGGGATGTTTATTATTTTATATATTATATATATAGAGAGAGAGGAGAGAGAGAGAGAGATACTTTTTTTGTTTTTTGGTCTTTGGGGAGTGTTGTTAGCGCTCTCATGGACTCTCCTGATGAAGCCTGTGGGCGAAAGCTCGGTTTTAATGTTGATTTTACCCTGTGTGGAGAAAATGAAGAACTTGTTTTTACCTTGTATATTTTTAATTCCCTGTTCTCATTGTTTGGTTGTGGTGCGGTGCGGGCAACGGAAAATTCTACCTGTGAAAATTATATATATATATATTTTATATTTATTATATATTTTATATATATATATATATTATATATATTATATATATTATATACAGATAGATAAATAAAGGGGAAAAAAAAGGGGGGGGGAGGGGAGGGGGGGGGGGGGGAAAAAAGGAGAGACATAAAGAGAGGACAAAAAGAAGGGCCTAAAGGAAGGGTGGAGGTATGTGGGAGGGCGAGAGGGAGGAGGGTGGGGTGTGTGAGAGAGGAGAATTAGTAGAGGTAAAAAGTAGAGAGAAAGGAAGTAAGAGGGAAAGTAAGAGAAGGAACGAAAGGGGGAAGGAGCACTTAGAGGACGACAGAAAAGGAACAAGGACGGAGGAGGGGGGGAAAGCAGAAGGGAAAGGGGGAGGAGGGGGTAGAAGGGGGGGGGGAAGGGGGGGGGGAAAAAAAGAGAGGGGGGGGGGGAGAGAAGGGGGCCAAGGAAGGTGGAAGGAGAGGGATAGATACAAAAGTAAGTGAAAGAAAAATAAATGAATAAATAAAATAAAGAAAATAGAAAAAAAAGACAGGAGATGGGGAGCTAACCCTACTCAGAAACTCCTGGAAAAAGATATAGGCTCTCAAACGATCTTTCCCAGTAGGCGCTAGGCTCTAAGGTCACAAAGAGGCCACTGTTCAGCCAACCATGCACAGGTAAGTACTTAAAGGGGAAAGGGAATGATAAGTCATTGTCCCCCTGATTTGGTCGGGAAAAGAAGTACACAAAATTGCTAGCTTTTTCATTGATACCAGCTGGATTTCTGGTGCCAGTTTTTGAATCGGGTGAGACTCCATATCCTTCCTGTCTCTAGAGTCACTGGTTTTATGACCCACAAGCCCTTCACTTTGCATTGTGTGCGGATGGCTGGGGAGGTTGAGGTGCTTGGCTACTGGTTTGCCCCTGTTGTATTTAATGTCAGCGAGGTTTTCCCTTGAATCTGACAGTCAAAGTGCGTCCGGTCTCCCCGATGAAAAGTTTAGAGCAATCGGTGCAGGGATGATGTAGTCAGGTTAGTGGTTTGGCAGTTGAAGAATTTGGAGACAGTCATGCGTGAACTGGGTCCTTTCACTTCAATAGCAGTAAGATGAAGGGGCAGGTCTTGCATTTGGGCAGATTGCAGGGCTTGTGCCTACAGAAGTTGACGTCTGTGAGGTGGAGACTGGAACGCAAAAGCATGTCACGGATATTTTGTCCGTTTGTAGGCAATAGAGGGGGTCGGGGAAAAAAAATTCTAGCTGAGTGGGCACAAGACTGAAGGATGTTCCAGTTGGTTTGGAGAATTTTGCGCCCTGGTGGACTGAAGGGTGGTAGAGCAGGCTGACACAAGTCGTTCTGGTTGATTAATGGGGTTTCGGTTCCAGAGCTTGTGGGCGGGGATGAGCTGGATTTTGGGAGCACGATCAATGTGTCTTGGGGGTTTAGTGGCGATCAAGGAAGAACTGTTTCATTTAAAGGGCTTTTACATCAAAGACAAGAGTTCTCAGAGCAGGTCGCGGAGCCTCAAAAAACTGAGATTAGGGTATGCTGGTTTTGGTACTGGGATTATGTGACGATCTGTGTCGAGATAAGAGTGGGAGTCCGTTGGTTTTTTAGTGGATGGAACTGGAGATTCCACTATCAGTGATGGAGAGACTCATGTCAAGGAAAGTGATGCACTTTTCAGTATTGCGTAGGTGAATTGAAGCTGGATGAAAGTTCTGGACTGCTGTGATGAAGACATGGGGGAATCACTGATGGGCATGGAGGTGGAACCAAGTCCGTCGTCGATTTTAGCGTTTATAGAATTCAGGGATAGAACCCTGGTATTGTTGCAGGAAGTTGTGTTCAAAGTATCCATGAAAAGGCATGCGTAGCTGGGGCCATTTTGGTACCCATGGCGCACCACTGATTTGTTTTAAAGTGTCGCCAAGAAAGGTCAAGGTGTTGTTGGTGAGGACAAATTCCGCAAGGCGAATAAGAGTGGTGGTCGCAGGGGAAGGGTCTTTTCTTTGGTGAGAAAAAATGACAGGGCTTGCAGTCCATCTGCATGGGGAATTTCTAGTATACAGAGATGTCACGTCGAGAGTGAATAGATATTTAGGCTGAACTTCGGATTGAGGTGGAGGTCATTGATGAGACTGAGAGCATGAGTAGTGTCCTTGATGAACGTAGGCAGGTCTTAAACGAGGGGTTGGAGGATGGAGTCAGGGTATTCGGAAATATTTTCTGTGGGGCAATGCAGGCTGAGACGATGGGTCTACCCGGGGTGTTTGCCTTGTGAATGTTGGGCAGAAGGTAGGAAAAAGGACTCTCTGGTCTTGGCTTTTATCAACAGTTTAGCCGTAGGGGGTAAGTGGCTTTTTTGACAAGATCCTTTAAAGGTTTTTGGGAAAAAGTTTTTTGGTCTACTGGGAGGGTGGGCTGTTCCCGTTTCTGGGAGTGGGGGGTGTTTTGAGTTGCCTGAGAGTTCTGCTATATACAGGTTCCTGTCCCACACCACAACCCCATCACCCTTTTTCAATGGTTTTTGACAATGTATCCTCTTGGGAGGGACTCAAGAGCTTGAATTTCTGTGGGGGTAAGGTTGGAAATCGTGCTGGGGGAGAATTTAAGTTTGCGTAATTCAGAGAGGCAAGTTTTGATGTAGCATTCAACTTCATTATTCCACGGGGTGGTTCTCGGTAGAAAAGGGGTTGTGAAAAAAGTTTGTGAAATAAATCATCGTCAGGGTTTAAAGGTTTGGGTTTTGGGGGGGTGACCAAGCACGGCCATCCATTCAAGGAAGAAAGAAGCGTTCGCAGTCATGGATGTGTGTAAATTGTTGATGGGGCTTCCTGGGGATGAATTTGAGACCCCTAGAGAGTACAGATTCTTCAGAGGCAGACAGATGGGAGAGGGGGGGCTCCGCCAATATTTCCCCCCTGATCAGTGGAAATTCTCCTCAGCGCTCTGTGTGTGCTGCAGTACCTAGGGCCTGTAGGCTAGGGGAATTAAGAGATCGAGAAGTTGCCTGTGGGCAGGGTTCCATGTACCCACCAGCCAAAGATGGCCAGGACGAAGTTGCACTCCGCCTCCGTCACTCGCAGTAAGTGAGGCCTTCGGGACCCGCGCACAGTGTGTGTCAGTGACCCGACTTGGCCTGTGGGCTGCAGCGTCCCCTGGTTTGTGCTGCAGTGTCCTCTGGTTTGTGCTGCAGTGTCCTCTGGTTTGTGCTGCAGTGTCCTCTGATTTGTTTTGTCTTTGTCACTGACTATGTGCTGCATGTTCTTGGTTTGTGTTGTCTTTGTCACTGACTTGCGCTGCTGTGTCCTCTGGTTTGTGTTGTCTTTGTCACTGACTATGTGCTGCAGTGTCCTCTGGTTTGGGGCTGCAGTGTCCTCTGGTTTGTGCTGCCCGTGTTCCTTGGTTTGTGTTGTCTTTGTCACTATGTGCTGCGTGTCCTCTGGTTTGTGTTGTCTTTGTCACTGATATGTGCTGCAGTGTCCTCTGGTTTTTTTGTTTTCTTTGTCACTGATATGTGCTGCAGTGTCCTCTGGTTTATGTTGTCTTTGTCACTGACTATGTGTGCTATGTCCCCTGGTTTGTGTTGTCCCTTTTTCACAGACTATGTACTGCAGTGTCCCCTGGTTTTCTGTTGTCTTTGTCACTGATATGTGCTGCAGTGTCCTTGGTTTATGTTGTCTTTGTCAAATGACTATGTGCTGCAGTGTCCTCTGGTTTATGTTGTCTTTGTCATGACTATGTGCTGCAGTGTCCTCTGGTTTCTGTTGTCTTGTCACTGACTATGTGCGGCAGTGTCCCCTGGTTTATGTTGTCTTTGTCACTGACTATGTGCTGCAGTGTCCCCTGGTTTGTGTTGTCTTTGTCAACTATGTGCTGCAGTGTCCCCTTTGGGTTTTTGTTGTCTTTGTCACAGACTATGTGCTGCAGTGTCCTTTGGTTTTTGTTGTCTTTGTCACAGACTATGTGCTGCAGTGTCCTCTGGTTTGTGTTGTCTTCGTACTGACTAGGTGCTGCAGTGTCCTCTGGTTTGTGTTGTCTTCGTCACTGACTATGTGCTGCAGTGTCCTCTGGTTTGTGTTGTCTTCGTCATGACTATGTGCTGCAGTGTCCTCTGTTTTGTGCTGCAGTGTCTTCTGGTTTGTGTTGTAGTGTTCTCTTGGGTTTGTGTTGTCTTCGTCACTGACTATGTGCTGCAGTGTCCTCATGTTTGTGCTGCAGTGTCCTCTGGTTTGTGTTGCAGTGTTCTTGGTTTGTATTGTCTTTGTCACTGACTATGTGCTGCAGTGTCCTCTGGTTTGTATTGTCTTTGTCACTGACTTTATGCTGCAGTGTTCTCTGGTTTGTGGTGCAGTGTCCTCTGGTTTGTGTTGCAGTGTCCTTGGTTTGTGTTGCAGTGTCCTCTGGTTTGTGTTGCAGTGTCCTCTGGTTTGTGCTGCAGTGTCCTCTGGTTTGTGCTGCAGTGTCTCTGGTTTGTGTTTTGTGGTGCAGTGTCCTCTGGTTTGTGTTTTGTGGTGCAGTGTCCTCTGGTTAGTGGTGCAGTGCCCTCTGGTTTGTGCTGCAGTGTCCTCTGGTTTGTGTTGTCTTTGTCGATGATGTTGTCCGTGCGCTTCCGTTGAACTTACTTTGTTTTGTTGTTGTCATGGATTTTGTCTGTGTGCTCTCAAATAACCTAGTTTGTTTGTTGTCTGTGTGCTCCCATTTTTCTTGTTGTCAGCGATTTTGCTTTGTATTTGTTGTTGTTGTTGTCGTCGTACCCTGGCTAAAAGAACTCCTGGGATCATCGAACGGCCGAAGCACTTTAACACTATGATACAAATGCATCAGCTTGGGATGAGAACATTACGTGTTTGACCGTTTTTTATTACCCTGCCACGTGGGCAGTCACACTTCGACTTCGGGGATTTTAGAGGCCTATGGTGCTATGCTAGGAGCTGTCACGACTGAAGACAATCCCGCGTAACTATGCTAAGATAACAACATTTTGATGTAGCCTTGGTGTTCTAACCTATGTCAGTTGGTCTGACACAGCCTTTAGCCACGGCGTTTTTGTTTTCGTGGTATTTTCCTTTCTGTTTCATCACAGTTGGGGTTTACCTTTCAAATCAATTGTGAATGCGCATGTGTCTAGCCTCCTTGGAGTGAATGAGCATCAAATCGATACAACGAACACAGACCAGCGCAGAAGAAATGAGTGGGGGGAAGGCAATAGAGGAAGTTTTAATGCACCTCAAGATTCCCTATCTCGCTGTTTCTTATTTTTTTAGCAGTCAAGATTGTGCTTTCTCTCGTGCCACGTCCACACTTAAGATGGTTTGGGCAGGGGAGTAATTGGGGTGGGGGTGGGGGGCACAATCATAGCAAGTTTACTAGCTGTTTAGTTTGGGCGATCAACTCGGTCAAGGGACTTCACCCCTGTTCTGGCTATACGAATGGCTGATGGTTTATGTCCCTTGGAAAATTACTTCGGGGCGGTGAGGGGGAGCGTTTTTTGCTAAAAGTGTCGATCCCGATTGAAGGCCAGCGTGCCTGTACCAGAGCGGTGCTCATTTTCTGTGAGATAGAACGCTTGCGGGAGTATGTAGTGAGGAGAATACACTCCAGGGACTATAGTAGAAGGAACAGCCCAGCTGTGGCGACACCTTCAGTGGGCCATTCGTCAACTTGAAGACATGGGCCATTTCAAAGGGCGTGGAGCAATTTACTTTCGCTCATCAAGTTTACAGTACGGGGTATGGCCGAGTGTAGTCTTGTCGAAGCGAGTTGAACTTTTTGCAAATGAAAAGAAGAAAAAATGACCATTTTCAAAACAAGCCGCTAATGAGTGTCCATCGATGGTGTTGTTTCTAATGAGTCATTTAGGTGTGATTGTTGACGATAGTAAGTAAAATTACGACCAGAAGACTGAAATCTTTTTCAGTGACGTGTGTGGTACTAGAGGTTAAAGAGTCACCCCGCATCTACATAAAACTGCGTTCCGATTGGTCAGCATAGTCTATACCGACCAGCTAGCACAAGTGGTACTGATTTTAAAAAGGCCAATTGTAGGCGTAATTAAACGCAAAAATAGAACTGCTGGGCCGCCAAACGACGGAATAAATAAAGTACAAAACAGACGCAACGCGCTTCGGCATGTGTCCACATGTATGGAGCGTTTTCTTTTTTCCCGTCTAGGTTCTTCAGTCCATGGTCATTAATTAATATGTGGTGTACGTGTCTATTGTTTGGGTTGTCAAGCCACGCGGTGAAAACTTGGAAAGATCTCGAGTGGGCAGTTTGTACAATGATACACACGTCATTATTGTGATTACGGAGGAATTGTTAGTGTGCACTTGTTTTCCACCCGTACTAATATGTTCAGTATTATACACACACGCACACACACACACACACACGCACGCACATGCACACTTAAGTGACGTGTCTGGACAGTGAGTACAGCACACCGGGTGATGCGGCCCACGGACGTGTCGGCCACGTATTCTCTGACCACCCGGTGACCAAGGTCAAGCAGCTGCAGAACTCGGACACCAGCCACCGCTTCATGGACAGGCCCTACTGCAGCAAGGACGAGCGGCCCCGCAAGGTGGTGCTGTCCAACGCTGCTCCGCCAGCGACTCCACCCTGACGAAGCCGCCCACCGCAGAGAGCCGCTGCCGCCCCAAGACCCTCCAGTCCAGCAACTGCGGCCACCGCCACAGCCCCAGCTCCCTGGGGTCCTGAACAGGCAGCCGATGATCCCTTCTCCATGATCCGCTCCAGCCCCTCCCGTTCGCCTTATCACTCGGGCCCCTTCACGGACACCAGCTCGGTCTCCAGGATGCACTCCAGCATGCAGTTGCGCTCGCACGCCAACATGCCCAAGGCGGCAGCAGCAGGGGCTCCATCTTCGGCTCCTTTAAGCGGCCCACCAAGGTGCACCCCATCGACTTCTACACCACCACCAAGGACTGGACAAGAGGACCGCTGGCGGAGACAGTGGACGTGCCCCCCAGCTCCAGTCCAGTGCAGCCACGAGGTGATCCAGGAATGCTCGGAAACCTCCAGGGAGGCAAGGAAACTCCAAGGTCAGGACAGCCCTGTGTCGAGGTCCTCTTGTGCATGGGGTAAAGAAAGAGGGTGGGAGGAGAGAGGAGGAGGGTTGGGGGGAGAGAGGAGGAGGGTTGAGTGTGGAGGGGAGGAGGGAGGGGGGAGGGGGGTCACAAGAGACAGACAGCCGTTGGACAGACAGGGGATTTTTGTGTTTGTCTGTGAGCATTTTAACTCCAGCCTGAAAAGTTGTGCGCAGTACGAACATCCATAGTGCCATTGTGTGTGTGTGTGTGTGTGTGTGTGTGTGTGGTGTGTGTGGTGTGTGTGTGTGTGTGTGTGTGTGTGCGTGCGTGCGTGCACGCGCGTACATGCGTGTGTGTTTGTCCGTGCTTGCTTGTGTGCATGTGTGTGTTTGTGCGTGCATGTGTGTGCGTGCGTTGCTTATGGTGCGTGCGTGTGCATGTGTGTGTATGTGCGTGCGTGTTTGTTTGCGTGCAGATGTATGTGTGATGTGCGTGCGTGTGTGTGTGTGTGTGTGTGTGTGTGTGTGTGTGTGTGTGTGTGTGTGTGTGTGTGTGTGTGTGCAGCTGTCTTTAAGTTGTTACTTGTACTTAAGAATTTATTACCATCCTCTGAAGGCATGACGTTCGTTAGAAAAGAGGGGAAAATAACAAAACGATCAAGACTTTGATTTTAAAAAAAGGAATTTTTAAGTGCAAACAACGGACTGTTTTCAAGTGCTATTTTGTCTGGAGTCTGGCCTCGTGTGTTCAGTTGGGATGGGGGTGGGGGTGGGGGTGGGGGCTGCCTGTCCCAGGAGGTCAAGCCAACCAGTCAGGCAGCCACTCCGCCTCGTTTCACGTCCAGGACCAGCAGGGGTGGAGCGCTGAGGGCGCCACGGGCACAGCGCTACCTGGTTGGCCCGACGACAGTGACTGCAGGCCTCGGAGACGTTCAACTCTAAACGCAGGATTTCCTTCGAGAAGGGGGTCAAGGGTTCTCCGGTAGGTGTGCGGGCATACGGGAGGGGGAGAGGGTGGTGGTGGAGAGGGTGGGGGTGCTAGAAAACCCCTGATACGAGTGCTGGTATAGGTAAGGGTATGGGAGAGTGGGGAGAAAGTTTTTGGGGCAGGAGCGTGGTAAAAGGATGTATGTGTTTGGGAAAGGAGTGGTTAGATAGATATCTTTTTTATGTGTTTTAGGCGCGCGTGCATGTGTGTGTGTATGTGTGTGTGTATGCTTATGGAGCATGTGTGTGTGTGCATGGTGAGTGAGTGTGTGTGTGTGTGTGTGTGTGTGTGTGTGTGTGGTGTGTGTGTGTGTGGCGCGCGCGCACGTGTGTGTAGTGTGTACATTCGTCTTCAGATTGTATAATATCATCAAAGTGGTCCTAGTATGAAAAGACTCTGAAATTAACCTTTTACTTATTCAGTATTACATTAATGTGTTTTAAGTATTGATTGAGTCATTTTTTTAAATATATATCTTTGGCACGATTTATTCTCATTGGCTTAAAAGCAGAAGACGTGGGCCAGCAATACGGCATCGTTATTTTGAGCGTTACAGATTAGAAATACGGATTTGGGGCACCCTTCAAAAAGAGATAATCTACTACGAGTAACCCTGTGACTTGATAATACCCACATCTCAGCATTGCTGTCTGTGTGGAGAAAAGACCAGTGGTGCGCAAGGCCGGCTCCATGTGTAGATCCCAGTGGTTAGATGGTAATGGCTGTCAGGTGGTCAGTGTGGGTCATTGTCCACAGTGATAACAGGTGTGCACCAACAGACCTTAGCAGTTAGGAACTTGAAAATATGGCCGTCCTTAAAATCCTTGACGGAGACAAATCTGACGGGTGCTTTGCTGTCCTCCCCCCCCCCCCCCTCTCTCTCTCTCTCTCTCTGTGACAACATTTTAAAAGCAAATCAGGTCAGCCTTTCACCGTGAATCAAGATGCTTACGCGGCGGTGTGTGTACAGAGGTTGAAGATCGATCTCCTTAGTAAACACTATCCAGAGTTAATTGCCCCTCATCATCATGGCAGAAAGAAAGGCGCCAAGCTTTGAAGAGTGAACCAAACAGAAAGAAGTACAAGTGGGATATCCATCACCACATCACTGGAGATGGGTAGACACAGACTGAAAACACCACTATCTATAGAGAATCGATTTCAGCCAGATGGGAGAGTGGAGAGAGTATGGACAGGGAAGCTGTGTCAGATTTATACAAAAAACAAACAAACCATGCACACGGACGTTGATGAAAAAGATTCAGCGTTCCCTTTGTGTGTTGATGTCACTGATTGGTGCCCTCTCTGTCTCTTTGTGTCTTGATGTCACTGACGTGCCCTCTCTGTCCCTTTGTGTGTTGATGTCACTGATTGGTGCCCTCTCTGTCCCTTTGTGTGTTGATGTCACTGATTGGTGCCCTCTCTGCCCCTTTGTGTGTTGTCACTGATTGGTGCCCCTCTCTGTCCCTTTGTGTGTTGATGTCACTGATTGGTGCCCTGTAGCTCTCTGTCCCTTTGTGTGTTGATGTCACTGATTGGTGCCCTCTGTCCCTTTGTGTGTTGATGTCATGATTGGTGCCCCTGTAGCTCTCTGTCCCTTTGTGTGTTGATGTCACTGATTGGTGCCCCTCTCTGTCCCTTTGTGTGTTGATGTCACTGATTGGTGCCCCTGTAGCTCTCTGTCCCTTTGTGTGTTGATGTCACTGATGGTGCCCCTCTCTGTCCCTTTGTGTGTTGATGTCACTGATTGGTGCCCCTGTAGCTCTCTGTCCTTGTGTGTTGGTGTCACTGATTGGTGCCCTCTCTGTCCTTTATGTGTTGGTGTCACTGATTGGTGCCCTCTCTGTCCTTTGTGTGTTGATGTCACTGATTGGTGCCCCTCTCTGTCCCTTTGTGTGTTGATGTCACTGATTGGTGCCCTGTAGCTCTCTGTCCCTTTGTGTGTTGATGTCACTGATTGGTGCCCCTGTAGCTCTCTGTCCCTTTGTGTGTTGATGTCACTGATTGGTGCCCCTCTGTCCCTTTGTGTGTTGATGTTACTGATTGGTGCCCTCTCTGTCCCTTTGTGTGTTGATGTCACTGATTGGTGCCCTGTAGCTCTCTGTCCTTGTGTGTTGATGTCACTGATTGGTGCCCCCTCTGTCCTTTGAGTGTTGGTGTCACTGATTGGTGCCCCCTCTGTCCCTTTGTGTGTTGATGTCACTGACGTGCCCTCTCTGTCCCTTTGTGTGTTGGTGTCACTGATTGGTGCCCCTCTCTGTCCTTTGTGTGTTGGTGTCACTGATTGGTGCCCCTCTCTGTCCCTTTATGTGTTGGTGTCACTGATTGGTGCCCTCTCTGTCCCTTTGTGTGTTGATGTCACTGATTGGTGCCCTGTAGCTCTCTGTCCCTTTGTGTGTTGATGTCACTGATTGGTGCCCCCTCTGTCCCTTTGTGTTTTGGTGTCACTGATTGGTGCCCCTCTCTGTCCCTTTGTGTGTTTATGTCACTGACGTGCCCCTCTCCGTCCTTTATGTGTTGGTGTCACTGATTGGTGCCCCTCTGTCCCTTTGTGTATTGGTGTCACTGATTGGTGCCTCTGTCCCTTTGTGTGTTGGTGTCACTGATTGGTGCCCCTCTCTGTCCCTTTGTGTGTTGGTGTCACTGATTGGTGCCCTCTCTGTCCCTTTGTGTGTTGATGTCACTGATGGTGCCCTCTGTCCTTTGTGTGTTGATGTCACTGATTGGTGCCCTCTCTGTCCCTTTGTGTGTTGGTGTCACTGATTGGTGCCCCTCTCTGTCCCTTTGTGTGTTGGTGTCACTGATTGGTGCCCTCTCTGTCCCTTTGTGTGTTGATGTCACTGATTGGTGCCCTCTCTGTCCCTTTGTGTCTTGATGTCATGATTGGTGCCCCTCTCTGTCCTTTGTGTGTTGATGTCACTGATTGGTGGCCCTCTCTGTCCCTTTGTGTGTTGATGTCACTGATTGGTGCCCCTCTCTGTCCCTTTGTGTCTTGATGTCACTGATTGGTGCCCTTGCAGCTCTCTTTCCGTTGGGCGTCAGTGCATCAGGTGGAGATGAAGAGGGCGGGGGGGGGGGGGGGGGGGGAGGGGAGGGGAGTCTGAACTAGGACATTGCCGTTTTATGAGGTCAGACGAAAGAAATGTTTTGTTTTACAGGATAAACTTCTTCGAAGAGTTTTATGCTGTACATGTAGACTTGTTTAATTAACACGTCTTGACATTTTGATTTACTTCGTGGGTGACTTTTGATGTTGATTATGAATATCTGTACTGTACTGTAGCATCATCATCCCTTACTTAAACCCTGTTAAGACCTGACCTTAGCTGATTTCTTTTTAATTAGCAATACAGTCGTTCCCACTGTGTGCGAAGCAAAGAGTGTTTGGGATTCAAAGCAAGTCTAAGGGAAACAACTGTGATCAGACCCATGAGAAAGGTACTCTGTTCCCTGACTTTCCAACCATCGACATGGGAAGGTGAGAGAGGAAGGGGGAACGGGGCAGACAGACACAGTTATGGGAGGAGGGGGGGGAGTAGAATAGGAACGGGTAGAACAGCCATATGTGAATCAACTTGCCTTTAAGTCTGATGGGAAAAAAAATCTAATACCCAGATAAAAGGTATGGAAATCTGGAATGGATTTATGAAATGGAATAAACGTCACATGTGACATAAACGTAGGACGATGGGGAAAACACAGAACAAGCCAGGGTTACAGCGTGAACATGACGAAAGGCAGACGAACTGAACCGATTCTGGCGATAAATGAACACGGCTGTCTACATCCCTGCTGCCTTCTCCATTCTCCCCAGAAATGTTTCACGTGTCGCTGTATCACCGGGACGGTCAGTCCCCACGTCCCCTCCCCCGCACTTCCCTATCTCCACCCCTCCCTTCATTGCATATGTAGGGTAGTCGTAATGTTGTGGCCAATCCCAAAGGGGGATGGGGGTGAGAGGAAGTGCAGGTGAGCACTGTGCCGCTCTAGGTTCGGGTCATTGCATGTAACTCCCCGTTAGCGCGCAGTAGAAATGTAGTACTTTTGTGTGGGCCGTCGGTATGATCAAGACATTTCACACGTGAGTCAAAATAGGGGAGATGCCTCTCGTTTAAGTCGCTTTTTCGTTGTATGTGCCGCTTGCCCGCACGTGTGGCACGTGAACGTGTTGATGAAGCGGCATTCCTGTGAAGTTGTCAGTGTGTAAAATGTCTGACCGTGGGTCAACAGTAGTCATCGTCCTTTATGTGTAATGGTAAGTAATTAAACAACAGAATACATTATAGGAATCGGTGAGTAAAAAAGATAAGTAAATAAAGAGAGCAGAGGGTTCTGGTTTTGGATTCTTTCGACGTACAGTACTCCTGTGACTGAGGCCACAGGGCCAGGACACACTGGAAGAAAAGCAAGGAGGAAGATGGGGTAGGGAAAGGTGGGGGTTGGGGGGGAAGAGAGCCTGTCTAAAGAAAAGGCAGCAAGGGCCCGACTTCTTTTCTTCCTAAAATACGGGTTCACTCAAAAACGAGTAGGTCACCAGCGCGCATGTTAAAAATAAATAAAAATAACATAAATAGTGCGACTCAAAATGTTGGCCCTGGAGCAAATTTGGCAACAAGGGGTCGCACTCGATATTCAAGAATTTAAAAAGCAATGGCCAAATTCGGCCCAGGTAATAGTAAAATATTGGGGAAGTAAAATAGAAAATTTCGTCAATATGCAGATCTCAAACTGTCGAATCAATTTGTTTTTTTAAATGAGTTGTATTTGTGGTAATCTTGATGGCACCGGCAGTGATTTCCCACAGCGTACAGAATGGGATAAAAGAATGTAAGTGGCTGTCAATATTTGATGCGGGTTTATGGTATAAATGGCCCGCCACCCCTGGTGTACTTTTATTCAATACTAGTTGTTCCATTGGAATATCAATTACTTTAGCTCTGCCTTTGAAGAAGATGTTAAGTTTGATAAAAGCTCTTCTCTCTTCTAAGGGTTTCCATTCTAATTTCCTCATGTTCTTCCTAGTATTCCCTTTTCTCTGATGTGGTTCCCTGTTACAAAACCTGTGTGCTCTCTTCGAATCTTTTCGAGGTTATCAATGTCCTTTAGATGGTAAGGATCCCGAACTGAGCAACCATATTCCAGTACTGGTCAAACCCAGTGTTTTGTAGCAGTCGTCTTTAAACCTTTGGGGGCAGTCATTGATATTCCTGTATAAGAAAGCTAAGGTGTTATTTGCTTTTTTAAATTTTACTAAATTTGTAATGTTCTTTCCATTTGAGACGACTATCTATAATCACGCCTAAATATTTTGCAGCATTAGTTTCTTTAAGAATAGTATTATGGATAAAATAATCTGATCTAATTGGTGGGGTTTTGTTACATATAGCAACACTTGGCACTTTTGGGGATGAAATTTCCTTTTTTCCAAGTTCTTTCCCACTCTTGTAAAGCGTTGATCTTCTTGTAGAATGGGGTGTATCTTTCTTGCTTCTGATTGTTCTATATACTAAGCTGTCATCTGCAAAAAGCCTTATATTTGTTCCATGGAGAGGATTTCTACTTATGTCATTTTATAAATTAAGAAAAACAAGGGCCCCAGAACAGTTTCCTGTGGTAACCTGACAAGACTGGTTTACAATGGGATGACGCCCCTTCCAACAACTTTCTGCGTTCTCCCAAGGGGGAATGATCTAGCCATTTTAGCAAAGAACCGCCAATGCCGATGTGTTCTATTTTAGCAGCAGGCCCTCTTGGTAACCTTATCAAAGGCTTTAGAAATTGCATCTATTTGTGTCGTTGTTAAGACAGTTATTAAATATTGAGAGTTGTTATAAGTTGATTCTCACAATCCTTCGCTGTCAAAAAACCATGCTGGGCGTTATTTAAGAAGTCATATTGGTCAAGATGGTCCATTATGCTACTTTTATATTATGGTGTTCAAGTAGTTTAGCTGATATGGATGAAAGAGATACAGGTCTATAGTTCTCGGCTTTTGTTTTGTCACCCTTTTTGAATAGGGAAAAATGTCGCTCTCGCCATCATAGGTATTACTCCTGGTCCAGTGAAGCTTGGTAAAGTGTTGGTATACCTCAATCAATTCATTGGACATAATTTTAAGAGCTTGCCAGGAACGCCATCGGGACCAGTGCTTGTTTTCTTGATGTTGGTCAGTAACTTAAATACTCCTGCTTTGTTTACTTTGATGTTTTGCATTTCAGGGAGTTTTCATCATCCTTTAGTCTAACGTTAATTAAAAGGTTTGGGTTTTGAGAAAACTGAACAAAACTGTTTTTTTTAGAAAATTTGCTTTCCTTCGGGTCCTGTTTAGGTTATTTGGTTGTTTCTCAGGTTTTGAACCCCAAATGTTGTCCTGTCTCTTACTCCTTATGTAAGCCCATAATTTCTTGTTTTGATGATCACCTTCTGAATCATCGAATTTTACAAAATTGGGAGTGAGCAAGCCTACATTCTCTCTGACACCTTCTTTAATATGTTTTACCTAACCGTTAAACTTTCTGAATTAGGGTGTAGTTTCAATTTTTTAAAGAACGATGTTTCCTTCTCAACAACGTTTAGTTTTTGTTTGTAATCCATGGCTGGTGGTTTTTGCTTTAAGTTATTTTGTAGGTATGGTTGTCATTTCCCTAATAATTCCAAATTAGTTTTTATACACTTCCAAAGGTCACTGACATTATCTTTACCTATGGGACCTAAAAAAAAACAAACGACTGAAATCATGAGTATCCCTGCGCAAATTTTTGGTAAATGCTTGGTTCCCGAGTTGATGGTAGTTTAGGGGGGTTTCTTCGAAGGGTTGAAAATTGCTTCCAAGAGAAATTTTTGTCATGATCACCCAGGCTGCAATTAATTCCTGATTGCCAAAGCGCCTGGACAATTGGTAAAAAATAAATCCAGGAATGCCTTACCCGTGTTGGTGCTTCAACGGACTGCACTAATCCAAGGTCTTTGGTGGTATCAAAAACTGGTATTAATTTTTTTTACTGTATTTATTACCAAGTATGGCATCTTCACCCAATCAATTTTTGGTAGTTAAGTCTCCACCAATCCATTTAAAATTGCCTTCCTATTGGCCAAAACATGTTAGAAATGTCTCTGCAGATAGACGAACATACATTTTCATCTGAGTCTGGAGGTCTGTAAACTGATCCAACATTTACAGGTCTCTTATTCTTTAAAAATTTAAACCTACAAAATAAACTTTCACTTTTTTGCCTTGATTATATAAACTCACTGGCTAAGTTCTTCCTAATGGCAATCAAGACTCCCCGCCTCTTTTTCCAAGTCTGTCCTTTCTATAAATATCAAAATCCTCCATTAGAAGTTCCCCTGCTGGATTTTTCCAGTTTCTAGCCAAGTGTCTGTTCCAATTACAACATCAAAGTTTTTTCGGTGACTAAATTACTGAGTTCTTCCTTTTTCTTGATAAGAGATTGAAAATTTACGACTATGATTTAAGTTTATCTTTTTCTCTTAATGATTTGGGGGTTCAGTTGCACTTTATGATTTGGGATTTTATCAGTTTTAGAATTTAGGGGTGGATGCAAACTTAGGACAAAATTTCAAGTTTTCTTTTGGGGATCGGTTGGTGAGATAGGGTCAAAACGGTTGCTTTCTGAGCTGCAGTTTCAATAGAATCTTCAAAAGTCTCGAACTAAGTTTGGAAGCCGCAGGTAAAACAAGTCCAAGATATATCACTAATGCATAATGCTTCATAAATGTGAATTCATTAACATACATTTAGTGTGATACCATGTATTGCAGACGTCACAGGCAACTGCTTTATGTTTCCATGTGACTCTCAAATTGCAAAAATCCGCTTGGTTTTTTTACTTTGGTGGACGGACCAGGATTGAGTTCAATGTCTCCGATATCAGGATAAGGCTTAAAAGCCATGATTTAACTCCCCTATGTCTAACTCTTTTATTCAAACAAATTCTTATCCTGTACTATTTTGATGTTAATTTAATCAGGGGTTTCAAATCTGGGCCTAGTAATAGACGTGAGAACAGTACTCGGCACAGGTGCAACACAGGAGACTTAACATGGTTAGGTTGCACAAGTTTTAACCTGCAAATTGGAACTAAAGGTGTCTACGTCTACTCTAAAATTCAAAATTAAACTGAGTGCTAGGGATATTGTTGTTCCTGTCACTGTGGAAACAGCAAGGAAAAATAGAAAACTTTTAACGAAGCCGAGGAACAACACGCCGGCAGCCACTTGAAAAGCCAATAAGAAAGACTCCCTTACCTGAAAGGGTTTAAAACACAATTTCGTTAAAAAAAAAAAAAAAGAAATAGCGTTAAACAACAAAAAGCTAACAGTGCTGATTATTAAAATTCACGGATACTTGTATGAGTAAAAGATGCAAGGCGTAAAAGATGTAAAAATGAATTTAAAACGGGGGCTCCAAAACCCCGGCAGCCCCCTCGCTGGGACATGCGAGTAGTACTTCTTTTTGTGAAAAACTGGTCGTGTGGGTCACAACGTCGATCAGGCTGCAAGAAAGCAGCCCGCTGGTCTGGTCTTGGGCACTGTCCCAAACGAACCCCTGCTTCCAGAGCCCTATCATGACCGTGGTCGTCCTCAGCACGGTCAATTCCTTCGGCACACCTTTTTTACTGAGTGTTTTCCAACGGCAAGAAATGTCATGAGGTGGTCGTGTGATGAGGACTTGTGTTCTGGCCGGTCATCCAGACACTGCGGGTCCAGAGTGACTTGCATGAAAACCACTGATTCTGATCCATCACACCAGGTCACTGGCCATGCGCACAGCCATCGCTGCTATCACTGCGCGGTCTGTTAGTCTTGGAAAAACTGGGATCATAGAGCCGCAGAGTTGGAAATCTCAACCATAGTGAACTGGTATCATTGCCGACAGTGAACTTGGTTACCGGGTTGTTTTCTTTTGGTTGGCCCATCCGACCCCTCGATATATCAAAATTGGTCACATTTCTTTTCACGTTCACAGTCTGTTTGTTTTGTTTTGTTTTGTTTGGTTTTTTTTTTCTTGTTTGTTTTCATCGCACTTACATCCGTGACGGTCGTTGTTTTCACAGTTGTGGTAGTGCTCACTGTTGGGCTGTGACAGGCACCTGATGATGAGAACGGAGCCAACGAGTACAGTCATGAAGAAGACTACTCGTACGACAATTATTTGTACCCAGGAAAACCAGGGCAAGAAGCTGTCCATGATTGCGAGAGAGGTGAGTTCAGTCAGCTTCAGTCAGCAGGTCAGTCAACAGGTCAGACAGCACTTCAGTAACAGGTCAGTCAGCACTTCAGTCAACAGGTCAGTCAGCAGGTCAGTCAGCACTTCAGTCAACAGGTCAGTCAACACTTCAGTCAGCACTTCAGTCAACACTCTCAGTCAGCAGGTCAGTCAACACTTCAGTCAGCAGGTCAGTCAGCACTTCAGTCAACAGGTCAGTCAACACTTCAGTCTAGCACTTCAGTCAACAGGTCAGACAGCACTTCAGTCAGCAGGTCAATCAACACGTCAGTCAGCACTTCAGTCAACAGGTCGGTCAGCACTTCAGTCAACAGGTCAGTCAGCACTTCAGTCAACACTTCAGTCAGCAGGTCAGTCAACACTTCAGTCAGCAGGTCAGTTAACACTTCAGTCAGCAGGTCAGTCAGCACTTCAGTCAACAAGTCAGTCAGCACTTCAGTCAACAGGTCAGTCAGCTCTACAGTCAACATTTCAGTCAACACTTCAGTCAGCAGGTCAGTCAGCACCACTTCAGTCAACAGGTCAGTCAACACTACAGTCAACATTTCAGTCAACAGGTCAGTCAGCAGGTCGGTCAGCATTTAAGTCAACAGATCAGTCAGCAGGTCAGTCAGCACTTCAGTCAGCAGGTCGGTCAGCACTTCAGTCAGCAGGTCGGTCAGCACTTCAGTCAGCAGGTCAGTCAGCACTTTAGTCAACAGGTCAGTCAACACTTCAGTCAGCACTTCAGTCAACAGGTCAGTCAACACTTCAGTCAGCAGGCCGTCAGCACTTCAGTCAACAGGTCAGTCAACACTTCAGTCAACAGGTCGGTCAGCACTACAGTCAACATTTCAGTCAGCAGGTCAGTCAACACTTCAGTCAGCAGGTCAGTCAGCACTTCTGTCAGCTGGTCAGTCAGCACCTCTGTCAAGCAGGTCAGTTAGCACCTCAGTCAGCAAGTCAGTCAGCACTTCTGTCAGCAGGTCAGTCAGCAAGTCAGTCAGCACTTCTGTCAGAGGTCAGTCAACACTTCATCAGCACTTCAGTCAGCAGGTCAGTCAGCACTTCAGCCAGCACTTCAGTCAGCAGGTCAGTCAGCACTTCAGTCAGCAGGTCAGTCAGCACTTCAGCCAGCAAGTCAGTCAGCACTTCTGTCAGAGGTCAGTCAGCACTTCAGTCAGGTCAGTCAGCACTTCAGCCAGCAAGTCAGTCAGCACTTCTGTCAGCAGGTCAGTCAGAACTTCAGTCAACAGGTCAGTCAAAAACTTCAGTCAGCAGGTCAGTCAACACTTCAGTCAGCACTTCAGTCAGCAGGCAGTCAACAGGTCAGTTTAGCACTTCAGTCAGCAGGTCAGTCAGCACTTCAGCATCAGGTCAGTTAAAACTTCAGTCAGCAGGTCAGTCAGCACTTCTGTCAGCAGGTCAGTCAAAACTTCTGTCAGCAGGTCAGTCAGCACTTCAGTCAGCAGGTCAGTCAACACTTCAGTCAGCAGGTCAGTCAACAGGTCAGTCAGCAGGTCAGTCAGCACTTCAGTCAGCAGGTCCGTCAACAGGACAATCAGCACTTCAGTCAGCAGGTCAGTCAACAAGTCAGTCAGCATGTCAGTCAGCACTTCAGTCAACAGGTCAGTCAGCACTTCAGTCAGCACTTCAGTCAACAGGTCAGTCAGCACTTCAGTCAACAGATCAGTCAGCATATCAGTCAGCGCTTCAGTCAGCATGTCAGTCCAGCGCTTCAGTCAGCAGGTCAGTCAACACTTCAGTCAGCATGTCAGTCAGCGCTTCAGTCAGCAGGTCAGTCAACAGGTCAGTCAGCACTTCAGTCAGCGCTTCAGTCAGCAGGTCAGTCAACAGATCAGTCAGCACTTCAGTCAAACAGGTCAGTCAGCAGATCAGTCAGCACTTCAGTCAAAAGGTCAGTCAGCACTTCAGTCAACAGGTCAGTCAGCACTTCAGTCAACAGGTCAGTCAGCACTTCAGTCAGCAGATCAGTCAGCGCTTCAGTCAGCATGTCAGTCAGCGCTTCAGTCAGCACTTCAGTCAACAGGTCAGTCAGCAGATCAGTCAGCACTTCACTCAACAGGTCAGTCAACAGATCAGTCAGCACTTCAGTCAACAGGGTCAGTCAGCACTTCATTCAACAGGTCAGTCAACAGGTCAGTCAGCACATCAGTCAGCAGATCAGTCAGCACTTCAGTCAACAGGTCAGTCAACAGATCAGTCAGCACTTCAGTCAACAGGTCAGTCAGCACTTCAGTCAACAGGTCAGTCAGCACTTCAGTCAACAGGTCAGTCAGCACTTCAGTCAACAGGTCAGTCAGCACATCAGTCAGCAGATCAGTCAGCACTTCAGTCAACAGGTCAGTCAACAGATCAGTCAGCACTTCAGTCAACAGGTCAGTCAGCACTTCAGTCAACAGGTCAGTCAGCACTTCAGTCACCAGGTCAGTTAGCAGGTCAGTCAACAGGTCAGTTAGCACTTCAGTCAACAGGTCAGTCAGCAGGTCAGTCAGCACTTCAGTCAACTGATCAGTCAGCACTTCAGTCAACAGGTCAGTCAGCACTTCAGTCAACAGGTCAGTTAGCAGGTCAGTCAACAGATCAGTCGGCACTTCAGTCAACAGGTCAGTCAGCAGGTCAGTCAGCACTTCAGTCAACTGATCAGTCAGCACTTCAGTCAACAGGTCAGTCAACCACCGGGGGCTGTTCAGGAACAGGTTCTGAAAACTACAGAGGATATCCCAGAAATCCATCTTCCTGGGGTCTGCAGAGTCCATGTAACATATTCAGTGGGTATTACCTCCATGTGGGAAGTGGTTTCAGTGATCCTAAGAGGACACAGTTGTCCATCAGTGGAGTGTTGTTTGTGGTGAAGGGGAGCCGTCACCATCCAGGTATGAACTTTTCCATGATTCCTGAAATATAAATTGTCAGGAACTTGGGTGTTGTTGTTTTTTTTCCTTCATGTCTGTATCATTCATTCAGCCTGAATGTTAGGCTAATTTAAAGATACACTTTTGAACTACAGTGCGGGCCAGCTAGCACGTCTAATGGAGTATCCTCTCAGGGAGTAAGGGCATTCCGGCTTTGACATTCCTCTCACAGAGATCGGTTGTCTTCCACGCACAGTGCAAGAGCTGTCAATATTGGAGAAAATGTTTCAACCCTACCTTAAGCGCGACTTGCCATCCTTGCAATATTTTGCCCTATCTAGATCCCTGTCACGTGTGAAGGCGTTTTGTTTCACTGCTCATAATGCCGCCTTTCCTTTGCTCAGATCTGTGACAGTGAGTTTTTGAAACGATCTGAAGTCGTGTCATCACATGAACGTCAAAGGAGTGTTACCTCTAAAAGTAGTTTCATGATACGCTTACTGTCAACACAAATGCCTTATCACCTCTTGCGAGCCAACATCAAGATCTTGTGAAAAATTGAAAATGGAGAGCGGGAGCTAACTGTACTCAACCACCAGGCCAGCACAAGTGATCGCCCTTAGTGAACTCGCACCATCTAACGTGATCGAGTGAGTCCGTTTTCGCCCTTTTCCGCCAAGCGAGGAGGGTATGATAGTGTTTGGGTGGGTAAGTCTATCATAAAACTACTTTTAGTCGTCAAATTCCTTTTCTTCATTCTTACCTGTCCAAACAAATACCTGAATAGCGAAAAGGAGGGTGGGAACCAGCTCCCGTGAGACCCCAGCAGCGTTTCAGACCAACGAACAAATAGCTGACCGTGACTCGCCAAGGGCCGGCGTCAGATGGCCAGAAAAAGACTAAAGGTCTAAGCCACGTCTGCATGATCAAAACCTAATACCCCCTCCCCTTCAAGTGCTTCAGAAGACGGAGACCAATCCAAAATAAATGAATAAATAAACAAACAAATAAAACTCATCAGGAGAAAAAGACCAGAGTCAGTAAGGTCAAATAGATCTATAATTTAAAAAAAAAGACCAGTTGGACTAAAATGGGATTTGAGAACCAAACTACAAAGATGGGCTGAAAACTGTTCAGTCCAGAGGTGGAATCACGGCCAGGCTTTGAGTCTAATCAAACAGATGAAACACAATGAAGGAGAATAATGAGTCTGATCAAATGATGAAACACAATGAGGAGATAATGAGTCTGATCAAACTGATGAAACACAATGAAGGAGAATAATGAGTCTGATCAAACTGATGAAACACAATGGAGAATAATGAGTCTAATCAAACTGATGAAACACAATGAAGGAGAATAATGAGTCTAATCAAACTGATGAAAACACAATGAAGGAGAATAATGAGTCTGATCAAACTGTGAAACACAATGAAGGAGAATAATGAGTCTAATCAAACTGATGAAACACAATGAAGGAGAATAATGAGTCTGATGAAACACAATGAAGGAGAATAATGAGTCTGATGAAACACAATGAAGGAGAATATCAGTATAATCAAACTGATGAAACACAATGAAGGAGAATAATGAGTCTAATCAAGCTGATTGAAACACAATGAAGGAGAATAATGAGTCTGATCAAACTGACGAAACAATGAAGGAGAATAATGAGTCTGAGCAAACACAATGAAGGAGAATAATGAGTCTGATCAAACTGATGAAACACAATGAAGGAGAATAATGAGTCTGATCAAACTGATGAAACACAATGAAGGAGAATAATGAGTCTGATCAAACTGAGGAAACACAGTGAAGGAGAATAATGAGTCTGATGAAAACGCAATGAAGGAGAATAATGAGTCTGATCAAACTGATGAAACACAATGAAGGAGAATAATGAGTCTGATCAAAACTGATGAAACAAAATGAAGGAGAATAATGAGTCTGATCAAACTGAGGAAACGCAGTGAAGGAGAATAATGAGTCTGATGAAACACAATGAAGGAGAATAATGAGTCTAATCAAACTGATGAAACACAATGAAGGAGAATAATGAGTCTAATCAAACTGATGAAACACAATGAAGGAGAATAATGAGTCTAATCAAACTGATGAAACACAATGAAGGAGAATAATGAGTCTGATGAAACACAATGAAGGAGAATAATGAGTCTGATGAAACACAATGAAGGAGAATAATGAGTCTGATCAAACTGATGAAAACAATGAAGGAGAATAATGAGTCTGATCAAACTGATGAAACACAATGAAGGAGAATAATGAGTCTGATCAAACTGATGAAACACAATGAAGGAGAATAATGAGTCTGATGAAACACAATGAAGGAGAATAATGAGTCTGATCAAAATGATGAAACACAATGAAGGAGAATAATGAGTCTGATCAAACTGTGAAACACAATGAAGGAGAATAATGAGTCTGATCAAACTGATGAAACACAATGAAGGAGAATAATGAGTCTGATCAAAACTGATGAAACACAATGAAGGAGAATAATGAGTCTGATCAAACTGATGAAACACAATGAAGGAGAATAATGAGTCTGATCAAAACTGATGAAAACACAATGAAGGAGAATAATGAGTCTGATCAAACTGATTGAAACACAATGAAGGAGAATCACGGTCATACTTTGTAGTCAATCAATGCACACCGCACTCAGATACTAGGTGGTTTAGGTACGAATGTATGTGAGGCCACCTGCACATGGACAAGAACGGTGGCAACGTACGACCTGTGAAGTTGGATCGGCATGCCAGTTCCTTAATGGGATAGTAGGAGCAAACGTTTCATCTAGGCAACAGGAACCTTCCCTAAAAGACATATCAACAGACAGCTCCAACTTTTCGTTCATTGAGGGGACCAATCAGGATCACCTGATACTTTTCCCTCAACGCTTTCGCCAGAACAGCCGGAATGACAAGGGATGGAGGAAACGCGCGCTTAAACTACGCCGATGTGGTGTGTCAGGGAGGATGTACACCTGGATCAGCCAGTACCTACACAACCGCCAAGCCGAGCAAAGATTCAGGGCCAAAAGAGCAAGAAGAAGGTGCTGAGACAGGGAGTACCACAAGGAGGAGTCCTTTCGCAACGCTGTTCCTCATCTTTATAGATGACATTGTCAGAGATCTGCCAAGAGGGGTCAGAGGAGCGATCTACGCAGATGACCTGGTGCTATGGTGCTCTGAGGTACAGCACAGGTACGCCTCCAGACTGCGCTCAACAAGATCAGCGACTGGACCAAGGAATGGCTCGTCTCTGTCAACTCAAGCAAAACAACCTACACAGTCTTCAGCCTATCCAGCAAGAAGCAAGAGGCGAAGCTGACTCTGAACAGCCAAAGACTTGCAGAGGAACCCACACCTACCTACCTGGGAGTGACCTTTGACCGCAGGCTCACTTGGAAACAGCAGATCACCAGATGCTGTAGCAGGGCCAAGCTGAGACTGGCGATCATGAGGAAACTTGCAGGAACGGACTGGGGGGGTGACGAACGTATCCTGCAGAGACTCTACACAGGGAGAGTTCGACCTGTAGTTGAGTACGGGACATCAGCATGGGCATCAGCTGCAAAGTCAACCTTGACCATCTCAACAAGATACAGAACCAAGCTCAGCGTGTCATAACTGGCGCCATGAGATCCACCCCAATTCTGAAGATGGAGGAGACCACTGGGCTGCAGTCATTGGAGGACAGAAGGGACACAAAGATCCTCATCAGGCAGCAAAATTCAAACGCCTTGAAAACCATCAATGAACGACATAATGAGCAGACCCACCAAGAGCCGGCTGAAAAGAGGCAGCTTCATCCACCAGTCAAGACGCCTTGAAAGACAGATCCCAGTCTTGATGGAACACGAAGCAAAGCCTATCGTGGCAAATGTCACCCACCCGTCTTGGAAGAGGCAGGTGTTCCCAACAGTCGTCACCAGCATTCCCGGAGTGGAGAAGAGAGGAACACAGTCAGACACCAAAGGAAAGCCCTGGCCATGGAGTACATCTCCAACCAGTACCCCCAGGAAGACTGGACCATGTCTTTACAGATGGCTCCGCCACAGAAGCACGAGGGATGGTGGAGCTGGAATTCTTCCTCGATACAAAGACGGAGATGAAGAAATTGCAATCCAGCAGGAAAATACTCCACCAACTTCCGAGCTGAGCGAGAAGCTCTCTGTAGGCAGCCTTAACAGTCTCGCAGAACTCCATAAGAGCAACAGGGCAGGTGGTGGTGTTCTCAGACGCTCTCTCCGTATCCAAGCCCTCAAGAATTCCCGCTGCAAAGAACAGAACCATCTTACTTCAGCCCTTGTTGCCCTGAGTGCCAGAGTGGAGAAAGTGGTGATGCAATGGGTACCAGCACACTGTGGTATCAGAGGCAACGAAAAAGCGGATATTCTGGCAAAAGATGGTGCACAGAAGGAGCAGGCCAACAACTGGTGTCATATGATGAAATCAAGACTATCATCAAGGCACAGCAAGGAATAAAGTGGCACCTCCAGCACCCCAAACACAACCCAGAAGACAAATACCATTTGCTGGGACGACGGGAACAGGTCAAGTTCTTCCGCCTGAGGACTGGACACATTGCCTGCACCACCACATGCACACAAAATTTGGCATTGGACAGAGTGGAGAGTGCCCTTGTGGTGAGGGACTAATGACAACAGACCACATCCTTCAAGACTGTATGACGCATGCAGCATCCAGAAGGAAGTACTGGCCAACACCGACAGCAGTGGAAGCCAAGTTGTACGGCACCCTGGAGGAGCTGCGGTGGACGGCAGCCTTCATCGAGGACACCGGGCTGCTCATCTAATGGGAAGCGAACGAGGAAGAAGAAGAAAGGAAACGCGCATATGAACTTCCCCTCCCAAAAATCGCCGGAGAATGCACAGCAAAGGCTGTTGGACCAGGAACTAAAGAGACAGAACCTGAAGCGAAAGCTGATTGTTCCACCTAGTGACAAACAGGCCTAAACGAGGAGGCCCCAAGGGCTGACCATCTGCATCAAAACACTGACCTGTTGGCATCATTGGGAGGGAGCACCTGTCCTTCATGGACCAACACTGACCTGTTGGCGTCCATTGGGAAGGAGCACCTGTCCTTCATGGACAGTCTGCCAGCACACAGCCGACAGGGATGGGCCAAACCAGGACTTGCTCTCCAAGGAAAGACAACACAGGAGGAGAGAGATCACTAGATCGACAAGGGGCCTGCGTGAGTGCCTCCCAGGGCCCTCAACAAGGCCAGCACTGTGGAGTTGTCTGAGCGGGCCGTGAAGTCGGGCCTTTAGGTATCACTAGATGTGAATGCCCAGCAGCACTGCTCACCTCTTGGGCACGTTGATGTGATCCGTGACCTCCAGATTCCCCCACTGACCTCTGCACTCTCTTGGACGAGGGTGAAGAGGAGCACACCCTAACCTGTCTCGCTCACGTCCCCACAAATTGTGTGAGACGACGGAGTGGAGAAGGGGAATACCGGAAGTCCGCCAACCGAGATCCAACCAGGCTTGGAGAATGAAAACAAAGGACGGACCCAGAGCAAGAGGAACATCAAGACTCCATAAGTTGTAACCACACGTCATTCACTGCCCATTGCGGCGATGACTGTGAATGTAGGCACAGTGAGTTTTAGCAGGAGAAAAAGGAGGCCATTTTGCTCAGCCCACTGTCGGATGTTTATCAGCACACAGCTAGGGAGGCGTTCTACGCATGCATAGGTGATCCAACAGCCTGCAGTGTTTCTACGCCTGCATAGGTGATCCAACAGTCTGCAGTGTTCTACGCCTGCATAGGTTATCAACTGCCTGCAGTGGTTCTACGCCTGCATAGTGTGAACAACTGCTGCAGTGGCAAGGCGTCAAGGAACAGAGAGGACTGGGAATCCTGCTTTACTTCTTCACCTTGTCATTGATTTGAATATGGAAGAGAGCATAGGAGAGGAGGCTTCCCAGGGGAACTCATGTTACGTGGATGGATGCACACTGCATGAATATATGAATGTAGAAGATCAGCGGAATCCTGTCAACGACCCAAGTCGTGTAATGAGGTGCACACACACGCGCTCACGTTTGTATGTTAGTAGGAGAAGAACGGATTTCTGTTGACTCGATCAGTGCCGTCGGCTGTAGGATTGTGTCTGTCAGGTTGACGGTTCTCTCGCTTCTGTGCTCTACTTTTCCCCTGTGTCGTCCTTCTTGAATGTGTGTTGTTGTTTTGGGGTCTTGTCCAAGGTAGCAGAGTATGTGGATGTGTATCTGGTGGTCCTGTGCAGACGGAGCGTGGACAGCAATGTGTTCATGGAAGACCCCATCGCCAAGAGGATCCCACCCAACCAGTCCGTGCGCTGCACCACACGCAAGGCGTCCGTCGAGCAGGCCGCTGTGGCCGGCCCAGAAGAAGGGCCAGGTCAGCCCCACACAGCACAAAGAACGGCAGATGGTGAACCGAGTGCAAATCCCGATCAACAAGCTCAGCATAGGGGGCCAGGAGAGCAAAGCCAGGAAAGGAAGGCAGACCCTCATGGGCAAAGGAAGGCAGCTGAAGGGAGCCAGGTCAGGGAGGCAGACCCTCATGGGCAAAAGAAGGCAGCTGAAGGGAGCCAGGTCAGGGAGGCAGACCCTCATGGGCAAAGGAAGGCAGCTGAAGGGAGCCAGGTCAGGGAGGCAGACCCTCATGGGCAAAGGAAGGCAGCTGAAGGGAGCCAGGTCAGGGAGGCAGACCCTCATGGGCAAAGGAAGGCAGCTGAAGGGAGCCAGGTCAGGGAGGCAGACCCTCATGGGCAAAGGAAGCCTGATGGAGATGTCCCAGACAGGAAGCCAGGTCAGCGTGTGCAGCACGGGAAGCAAGACGAAGATGACGAGGACAGGAAGCAACAAGGTTACGACCAGGACAGGGAAAAATCGGCCGGACATCGATGGGACAAGGAACACCATGAGTATGGACAGAGCAGGATAGCAGATGACCATGTCCAGGACAGGATGACGGATAAACGTAGCCAGGACAGGAAGACAGATGAACTAGGGCAGGACAGGAAGACAGATGAACTAGGACAGGACAGGAAGGCAGATGAACTAAGGCAGGACAGGAAAGTAGACGACCTACGGCAGGACGGGAAAACAACTGAACGTAGCCAGGATAGGAAGACAGATGAACGTACACAGGACAGGAAGGCAAATGAACTAAGGCAGGACTGGATGACTGATGAACTAAGGCAGGACAGGAAGACAGATGAATTAAGGCAGGACAGGAAGGCAGATGAACAAAGGCAGGACAGGAAGGCAGATGAACAAAGGCAGGACAGGAAGGCAGATGAACTAAGGCAGGACAGGAAGGCAGATGAACTAAGGCAGGACAGGAAGGCAGATGAACTAAGGCAGGACAGGAAGGCAGATGAACTAAGGCAGGACAGGAAGGCAGATGAACTAAGGCAGGACAGGAAGACAGATGAACTAGGACAGGACAGGAAGACAGATGAACGTAGCCAGGACAGGAAGGCAGATGAGCGTAGCCAGGACAGGAAGAGAGATGAACAAAGGCAGGACGGGAAAGTGGACAAACTAACGCAGGACAGGAAGGCAAATGAAATAAGGCAGGACATGAAGACCAATGGCCAGGACAGGAAGGCAGATGAACAAAGGCAGGACAGGAAGGCAGATGAACAAAGGAAGGCAGATGAACAAAGGCAGGACAGGAAGGCAGATGAACAAAGGCAGGACAGGAAGGCAGATGAACAAAGGCAGGACAGGAAGACAGATGAACTAAGGCAGGACAGGAAGGCAGATGAACTAAGGCAGGACAGGAAGGCAGATGAACAAAGGCAGGACAGGAAGGCAGATGAACAAAGGCAGGACAGGAAGACAAATGAAATAAGGCAGGACATGAATACAGATGAACGAAGGCAGGACAGGAAGACAGATGAACGAAGGCAGGACGGGAATACGGATGAACGAAGGCAGGACAGGAAGGCAGATGAACAAAGGCAGGACAGGAATACAGATGGACTAAGGCAGGACAGGAATACAGATGAACTAATGCAGGACAGGAATACAGATGGACTAAGGCAGGACAGGAATACAGATGGACAAAGGCAGGACAGGATACAGATGGACTAAGGCAGGACAGGAATACAAATAAACGAAGGCAGGACAGGAAGACAGATGAAATAAGGCAGGACAGGAAGACAGATGAAATAAGGCAGGACAGGAAGACAGATGAAATAAGGCAGGACAGGAAGACAGATGAAATAAGGCAGGACAGGAAGACGGATGAAATAAGGCAGGACAGGAAGACAGATGAATTAAGGCAGGACAGGATGGCAGATGAACGAAGGCAGGACAGGAAGACAGATGAACAGAGGCAGGACAGGAAGACGGACCGTGACGGACAGGACAGGAAGGCAGATGAACGTAGGCAGGACAGGAAGGTTGATCATGACGGCCAGGACAGGAAGGCGGATCGTGACGGCCAGGACAGGAAGGCGGATCGTGACGGCCAGAATAGGAAGGCAGACGAGGCTGGTGGGGGCAGACAGGTGGACCAGCATGGCGGGGATCGGGGTGTGGTGAATGTGCTGATGAGCGTCGAAGAGCAGTGGGAGGAGGCCAGGACAATACGCTGGCGGGAGGCGCTCGACATTCGGCACAAGGTGAGCTTGGTGAGGATGGGAGATCACGTGACCCTGACATCAGCACCGCCAAGGCGCAGGACGATGTCTGTCAAGGAGACCGCAGGCCGGGCCCTGTTGCCGGACCCTCCTGGCTGGAGCCCACGGCTATGTCCCCGGAGGGTTCCACGGCCATGGAGAATGCCGACCAGAGATCTGGGGGCGCCGCTGACACACCACCCCAAGACACGTTCCAGGAGTGCTCCTAGCAAGGTAGCGAATGCCGTGCTTTGAGTGACTGAAATAAAGATGCGGGGGAGGAGAGGTAGACAGAGAGAGAGAGGGGGGGGGAGAGCAATTGAAGGGACGAACGAACAAGTCGTTTTAAGAGAAGCAATAATGGAAGAGGTACGCAAGTCTTTTTTTTCAGGCGGCCCTCAATAAAGGGAATTACAAAGAATGTTGTTATGTTATGTAAATATTGCAGAACGCATAATCTTAGTTGATAGAAGAAAAATCAATGTCCACATATAGAATCATTTACACACAAGAGATATACAGTAAGCGCATTAAGAGGAGATAGGGAGGGCGAGTAAAGAGGGAGTGTAATTGAATTCTCCGTTGAGAGAAGAACAAAATTCTAAAAAGATACAGAGATTTTAAAAAATCAAATAAAAAAAAGAAGAAAAATAGCTGTAGTCCTATAGCATGACGGCAGCTTTGGAGTCATAACTGAAGAGGAGGGGAGATGCAAAAAGGCGGTGAAAAGAGAGAGAGAGAGAGAGAGAGAGAGAGAGAGAGAGAGAGAGAGAGAGAGATGTGTGTGTGTGTATGAACTAAATAAATTCAGTTCTTGTTAATGACATGTGCTTTTAAAGTAAGTAAAGTTGCGAGAACATTAAAGGAAGATGAGATGCATGTCGACAAGAAACCACCAGAGTAAGAAAGATTGAATTTGGACATGTCTACCGTAGGAAAGGTATGAAGATTTAACGAATATGATGATTCTCATTAAATTCAAATTGCGCTATAAATGCAGAGGGAGGGGGACACAGCCCAATAGAGTTTTAAGCGTACACACTGCTTTATTGTATTTCAGTTTCAAATCTGATGATGGAATGTCGAAAGATATCACAGTCTTGGTATAACAGTTTGAAGATTTTAGCCAACCCGATCTCAGAAAACGTCTGTAAAGACTACTCAGTGGTTTGAGAGAATGACTGCTTGCCCAATCCCAACTTGTCAAGGCACAATTTACTCGCTGTTTAATATGAGCATTAACAAAAATATTTTACGGTCTGGTAGTCTAAGAAGTGTTTCATTTTGTTTAACAAGTATATCTTTATTCCAAGTGTTTTACATAAAGCCTATGTTCTTCTAACCTTGATAAAGTGTAATCTTTAACTCTTCCTGAAACATTACAGTAGACAATTTCCTCAACATTTCTGCCGTTGATAGAGAAGGTTGCAGATGGGGTGGAAAGGTTTGGACGCTTTTGCCAGGTGTTTATGATCATATGTTTTGATTTGATGGGATTTAAAGCCGTATGGTGGGGGCCGGAATAGCTCAGTGTTAGAGCGCCGACTCGTAATCTTGGGGTTGCGGGTTCGAATCTCCGCCGGGCCGTTTTGGTACAGGGGATTTTTCATTGATTCTGACTGTTTCCCATACAGCCCTTCGAATGAGACTATAAAACGAGGTTCTGTGTGTGAACGCACGCATAACATCTTGCACACGCGTAAAATCCCATCACCAACTTTCGGAAGAGAAAGCCAGTTTGGCCGTTGGTATGGATGACACGGTACACATAGCATGCACCTTCTCCGAAGATGGAGTATGGCTGCCTTAATGGCGGGATAAAAAAAACGGTCATACACACAAAACTCCACTCCCTTTGTTGGGTAGAAGGGATTAATCCTTGCCTGTCTGTACAGGGAGTGTTCGCAGGAGTATCAGCCTGCGTACGCAAAAAAGTAAGAAAAAAAAGCCTATGGTTTAGTTCGGACTATTAGGTAAACTGCTTTAACGTTTCTTTTAATAATATGAAACGCCTTTTACTTCGGAATCGTAGTGTCAATTGCAATATATTACACAGTGCTGTTAGAAATAACAGCAGATCAGAAATACAGATATTGAGAAAAGTATCATCTTTTGACACCCTCCTCTCCAGAGGAGACGACCCCCCCCCCTCCCCCCCCCCCCCCCCCCCCTCCCTCCCCTGTCAGGTTCCACAGCAAGCAGCTGTCGTCAGCAGGCAGAACTGTAGGTGTATCCTGTGTCTCTGACATAGGCAGAACGTAGGTGGTATCCTGTGTCTCTGACATAGGCAGAACTGTAGGTGGTATCCTGTGTCTCTGACATAGGCAGAACTGTAGGTGGTATCCTGTGTCTCTGACATAGGCAGAACGTAGGTGGTATCCTGTGTCTCTGACATAGCAGAACTGTAGGTGGTATCCTGTGTCTCTGACATAGCAGAACTGTAGGTGGTATCCTGTGTCTCTGACATGGCAGAAAGGTGGATGGTATTTTTGTGCCTCTAGCGTAGCAGGAAGGGAGGTGAACCAATGCATCTGTTGGTGTATTGTAGTTGCTGCCATCACTGGCATCGTTGT
>CM031616.1:74733216-74773216 GCA_018398815.1 Conus ventricosus
TGTGGGCTACAGCATCACCACATTCATTGAGGTATGGAGACCTGTGGGCTGTAACATCACCATTCATTGGGTATGGAGATCTATGACCTAAACATCAAATTCATTGGGGTATGGAGATCTATGACCTAAACATCACCAAATTCATGGGGCATGGAGACCTATGGCCTACATCACCACATTCATTGGAGCATGGCCACCTGTGGGCTACATCACCACCACATTCATTGGGGCATGGAGACCTATGACCTACATCACCACCACATTCATTGGGGCATGGAGACCTATGACCTACATCACCACCACATTTCATTTGGGCATGGAGACGTATGGCCTACATCACCACATTCATTTAGGCATGGAGACCTATGGCCTACATCACCACATTCATTTAGGCATGGAGACCTATGGCCTACATCACCACATTCATTGGGGCATGGAGACCTATGGCCTACATCACCTTATTCATTGGGGCATGGAGACCTATGGCCTACACCACCACATTCATTGGGGCATGGAGACATATGGCCTACACCACCATTCATTGGGGCATGGCCACCTGTGGGCTACATCACCACCACATTCATTGGGGCATGGAAACCTACGGCCTACATCACCACATTCATTGGGGCATGGAGACCAATGACCTACATCACCTTCATTGGGGCATGGAGACCTATGACCTATATCACCACCATATTCATTGAGGCATGGAGACCTGCATTGGTTGGCCTGCCATGGGAAATCAGGAAATGTAGACCGACACTGAGCATTTTCTTATGACATCATCATCGAGAAAATTATGTGGATTGACTTCATGAGCTTTCTCGTCTCCCTGTTCATCAGGGGCAATCACTCTGAATGATGCAGGGTCTCTCCTCACTGGCTGTTTAATTCTGTGGTTAATGGTTGAAGAGCTTCTCAACACACAGAGGGATGTTTGAACCCGACATCTCTGTACTGAGCAGGGTTCTTTTGCCAGGGCTTTAAGGGGTTCTCTCATGGAACACACACACACACACACACACACACACACACACACACAAACACACACACACACACACAAACACACACACACATGCAGAATGAGAGGGGGACAGATACTGTAGAGAGAATGTATGGGGGTGGGTGGGAGGAAGGTAGAGAGAGAGAGGGAGAGAGAATGTCTTTTTTGTATTACGTTGTTTTATCCTTTGAGAGGCAGAGAGTGAATCTATCCTCCCCATTCCTGTCAACCCTGGCCCGTTTTCTGTTTTCTGTTTTCTGTTAAGCACAACAACTTAGACGTCTGTGGACCTGAACATGTTCCGGCTCAGGATAGACTATTCTTATACACTAGCTATCATGGCGAGCAGGAAACCGTTTTCAACAAATCCAATATCACGCAGGTTTTGGTCCTGTTTTACCTGCACTCTCCCTCCAATGAAACTAGATCTAGATTTCTTCATTTTCTCAGTCACAATCACATTTTCTATGTCTTTGATTGTGTTAAAAATATCACCCTGGCCGTTTTTTTCCATGTCCATATGTTTAAAAGCAGAACCAGTAGGAAAGTGAATGACATTAATTCTAGTATTAAGACCTTACTGCTTTGTTCGGCAACACCGAAACCAACCCAGGACCAAACACACAGTGTGATCTTTGGATTGGACATGTGAATACTCACAGTGTAAAACATAAACTTGATCTTATAGAAACAAAGTATAACAAATTTGATATTATCAGTGTCAGAAATGTGGTTATCAGAATCTGATGGTAACGATTCCTTACAGTTGAGAAATTTTCACACACCGATCCAGTGTGACAGAGCCAATGACGCACATAGCGGTGTTACCATTATGTGACAAATAACGTTTCGTCAATGTCCAATGGGCCTTCATATGAACGATCTTGAAGCGGTGTGGACTGAAACAAACTAGAACAAACGAGCTTCTTCACAAGATCTTACTGACTGCCAAATTCACGTCTAAGAACAGCAACAGACAAAAGTAGGCTATTCGTAAGGCAAATAACACATCATCAAGATTCGTTATTCTAGGCGATTTTAATTCCGGTATGTTGAAATCTCCCTCACCTCATTCAATAGATATCCTGAATCATTATCAAAGAACCCACAAGGATCACACAAACATATGCAACATGTTCAGATCTGATAACTCGCTGTCCTAACACAGCAGTATCCACCGTGTTTACCAGCTGTTTGCGGTGACCATAGTGTTCCTTGTGCTTCCATTCAAAACACTGCAGCTAAAGGGTGTCCATTCAAAACACCGCAGCTAAAGGGTGTCCATTCAAAACACTGCAGCTAAAGGGTGTCCATTCAAAAGAACAATATTCAATCACAGGAAGTACCTAGGTGACAGATCTTGTCACTAACAATATTCAATCATAGGAAGTACTCTGTTGACAGATTTTGTCACTAACAATATTCAATCACAGGAAGTACCTATAGGTGACAGATCTTGTCACTAATATAATATCAATCATAGGAAGCACGCTGTTGACAGATTTTGTCACAAACTGAGTCAATATTCAATCACAGGAAGCACCATACATCCTAAAGACGTACCATGGATGACAGATAACAGAAGGAATGTAAAGAAATCCACAGAAACGTGAAGCATAGCAATAAGCCTGAAGACTGGCAGAAGTTCCGTCAATTTTGTAACAAATCTTATATCACAAGAAAGACAAAGGCAACAGGAATATGTAGTAAAACTGGAAAACAAAGTTTCAAACTCATCCAGTTTTGGCGAGAAAAAAATGGTGGAAACTAGATTAAAAAAAACAAACAAAAAAACTATTGACTTGAACGATAATGGCACGTGCTGTTCATTATACAAATACAGGAAAAGCTGACACGTGCAACAACTTTTTCATTTTCCAATCCACCTTGCAGACTGAAAATGATGTATTACCTGGAAAACCATTTCTAGATCTGGACACTGGGGAATTTGAATTGACTGACACACATGTAAAAGTGGCTATCCTTAAACAAAGCAGCAGGACCCGACTGTTCACAATAGATTGTTAACTGCATCACTACCAGTCATTTTACAGCCACCAACTATACCCTTCAACAGAATGTTACATGAAGCTAAACTTCCCCATGTGTGGAAAACTGCACGTGTAAGTCCTGTTCATGAGTAAGCATCAAGAGAGTTATATACTGTCACCCCATTTCATTGCTCAGTTGTGTTGGCAAAACTTTAGAAAGCTGCGTCCATAAGCGTATTTACAGCTTTCTATCGTTAAAGTAATATTTTATACCTGAAGACTCTGTAATAAACCCATTACAGCATATTCATAATGATCTATGCTCTTCATGTAATAATGGTATCACAATACAAACAGTATATTTTGATATATCTGAAGTGTTTGATTGTGTTTGGCACAAAGGACTTTTTTTTTATAAAATGGAAGCAAATGGAATATGAAGGAAGCTTCAGGACTGGTTTGCCGATTATCTTTCAAACTGCACTCAGGCAGTAGTCATCAAAGGTGGTAAATCTGATTACAACAGCATTCCTGCAGGTGTTCCAAGGTTCTGTGTTAAGTCTTATTTTATTACCTATCTATATTAATGATACAGCAAACAGCATTAAATCAACATTAAACTGTCTGCAGATGATACTAGCATCTTGTTAGTGCTGAACTATCCCCTTACTCATGCAGAAATACTTAACTCAGATCTAGATGAAATAAATCTTTGGGCGAAATGTTGGAAAGTTACATCTCATGACGGAAAAAAACAGAATTCCTGAATTCCAAGCAAAATATTTATCCATTTTTACCCCCTATATATGACTACTCATTTACTAAGCTTTGACAAACATAAATATCTAGGTATTATAATATATATATATATATATATATAATATATATATATATATTTATATATATATATATATATATACATATACATCAAAGTAATTGCAAATGTGATGAACAGATTAAACATATTACAGTTACAATGTTAGCTTTCTTGTTTGAAAACTTATGAGTATATTCCCAGCAGAAAAGCCCTGGAAATTATGTACAGATCTTTTCTATTGCCTCATTTTGACTATGCTGACATCATATGGGATAACTCTACAGAAACCCAGTCTAATTCTTTAGAAGACTTGCATCTAGAAGTCATCAGAACTATTGTTGGGGCTGTTCGAGGAACTAGTCACCAACAACTGTATAAAGAATCTGAGTTTTGCACACTTACAGACAGAAGTCGACACAAATCATACTTGTCCTCAATATTTGACCGACCTTCTTCCTAAACTAGTCTTGGAAAGGAATCCCTATCATAGGTGCAGACCTTCAGAGCGGGCGATTCCATGACGCAGAACCGACATTCTGAAGATCGTTTATTCCTGCTAACATAGAACTTTGAAACTCTCTACCAGATCAGATCTTAACCCTAACCTGTAATTCCTTAAGTGCTTTCAAACATTATTTGTCTGCTCATGACAGTACTGTACCTATTCACTTTTACTTCAGCCAGAGGAAACAGATGATCCATTGTCGCCTTCGTGTTGGGGTTAGTGGTCTAAGAAACATTATCTTCAATTGACACTTAGCGGATGACCTGGGCTGTGGCTGTGGCCACGGAAGACAAACAGCTGAACACTATATATCATAGCGGATGACCTGGGCTGTGGCTGTGGCCACGGAAGACAAACAGCTGAACACTATATATCATCATAGCAGATGACCTGGGCTGTGGCTGTGGCCACGGAAGACAAACAGCTGAACACTATATATCATCATAGCGGATGACCCTGGGCTGTGGCCACGGAAGACAAACAGCTGAACACTATATATCATCACAGCGGATGACCTGGGCTGTGGGCACGGAAGACATACAGCTGAATACTATATATCATCATAGCGGATGACCTGGGCTGTGGCTGTGGCCATGGAAGACAAACAGCTGAATACTATATATCATCATGTCCTGTCTTTAATGAGGTCCGTACTAACATGATTTAAAATGTTGCTCCAGATTATGTACGAGTTCAAATTCTCTTGAATGGTAATCCTGAGCTTCATGCTGATGGTCATATGTTAATAGTTGAGACTGTGCACAGTTCATTTCTGATTCATATCGATTTGAAATAGAATGTTTTGTGTGTGTGTGTGTGTGTGTGTGTGTGCATGTGTGTGTGTGTGTGTGTGTGTGTGTGTGAGTGAGTGAGTGAGTGAGTGAGTGAGTGAGTGAGTGAGTGAGTGAGTGAGAGTGAGTGAGTGAGTAAGTGATTGAGTGAGTGAGTGTGTGAGTGAGCGAGTGTGTGTGTGTGTGTGTGTGTGTGTGTGTGTGTGTGTGCATGCATGTGTGTGCATGTGTGTGTGTGTGCGTCTGTGTGCATCTGTGTGTCTGTGCGTGTCTGTGTGTGTGCGAGTTTTGAAGTGTTCCGGTACAACCTTCTCCAGTATCATGAATGACTGGTTTAAACATTTTGGCTTTCAAAGGCTTGATTCAATGGTTGTCACGACCGATCCCTGGAGGTCTGCCCTGACAGGATCGGTCTAGATGGGAGTGAAGGGAGCGACTGACCTCACACGCCTCGCAAGAGACCACACAAGAAAGATTACAATACAATACACCATTTATTCACACCAACACACACATAGTCACACAAGCATTTCAACACACACAACATACATAGTCACAATTAAGCATTTCAACACACAACATACATAGTCACAAATAAGCATTTCAACACACACAACATACACATAATTATAAATAAGCCTTTCCAACACACATTCCTTTTTGTCCTTCACATTGTTCCCCCACCCCTGCCTCTCCAAAGTCCACTGGGAGTAGCGTGTCGGAATTAGGTGCCCCAAACCAGGTCCGTTCTTGAATAAAGTCATTCAACGCCGACACCCTTGGCACACACCCCCCCCCCCCCCCCCTCAATGGCACGACACAGAGCTAACCACACTGGTCACATGGCTGTAGGAAGTCCGAGGATAGTGTAGAACACATCCCGTCGGACGAGGCGTTGTCGTTGAAGTTCCCGGACAGGAGGTAGGGTCATCCAGCGAAGACCGTGCGCTCCTCACACCCTGCGGCCCCAAGAGCGCAAGCCTAGGGTGAAGCCCCCCGGGAGGAGAGAAAAGGGAAGGAACTGGAAAGCAAGAAGGGTACTAGAACCCCGCGGTCAGTACGATTTGAAATTTGCTGCCAAATCCTAACCGCCACTCGCATGAAGGGCGAGGGGAGATGTTTGCTGAATACATTAGTAGCACCAGCTTAACAGACCTGAACATAAAACAGTAAACAAACCAAATGAGGAATGTTCGCTAAAGGTTTTCTCACACGAAGCAGAAAAACAACATTGAATTAACCAGTTGAAAAAAAAACAAATAGCAATTTATATCCTCATCCTTCCTTCACTCACGTTCAACATTTTCCTTTCTTAGGAACTGAACTTGAAGAGCACAGCAACCATTGCTTTACAACTGCCACCACATTTACAAATCATAATTCAATGGCACGATTATCCCCACATGTTATAGTAACATTTCAAAATAACACAATTCTCCAACCACGCATCCAAACGACTAATCGTGCGCACGCACGCTCGCAAACAGAAAACACTCGTTCCGCTTGCACACACAAACAAACGGTGGCCGAAGAATACGAGACCGGCGATTTTGACAGGGGCGGACGAGCGAGACCAAGCAAGTTCCAACCCTAAATCACCAGGTTCTCCCCCATCCCCACCAACTACCGCATCACCAGATGCATTGAAAGGAGAGAGAATTTTGGATTAATTTTGAATGGCCAGGTTAAAGATTGAATTAACCAGAGAAAAGTGTCTAAAAACAATATTTCTTTTATAATTTGAAACCAAAAGGAAACTGTGCAAAAGAGAAGAATTAGCCGGCTAACAAAAAACAACAACAAACAAACCACGAAACTGATGCTTACCAGCTACCCGTGGGTGACCCAATAAAGTGGCGGGTCAAGCGACTCTCTGCCCTCTGTCCAGTCGAGAGGACCAGCAGAGCAGATGCGGAAAAGATGACGTGATGTCCCCCTCCTACAGGCCGACTGCAGGAAAGAAGGTACTGACCGTACCTCGACGATGTGGTAGAGAACCAAAACCGGAGCGGGCGCTCCCAGGGACATCTTCCGCTCGAGTGAAGAGAAAACCTGCCTAAGCAATGGCAGCCAACATGCCACCCTACGTCACAGAGTGAGAATACCTCAAGCTAAGAGGAATGCTGCACGTGCGGTAGGTAAAAGACAGGTGAAGGCCGACAGAGAGCCAGTTCAAGCGAAAGGTACCAGCCACCCGTGAACCTGCAGGATGAATTGCACGGATAGTGAAATTAGAGAGAGAAGAGAGAGAGAGAGAGAGAGAGAGAGAGAGAGAAAAAAGTAAACCTAACCTGAGCTGAACGACATTAAGGTGCAAACACACCCCAAGCCACATTAAGGGACTGATACACGACAACAACAACAATAAATAAATGAATAATTCTTCCACCCTAGATGGGCCAATCGTCATAGGGCACGTGACAAACCCCCCTTCTAAAAGCATCTGTTTCTCTGAGATACAGTGCTCCTTTGAACCTTGGCGCATGTGCAAATTCACAACAATGGGACCGAACCCAACCCTCTGTGATCGACAGAGTACGATAAATCCAATACAAACATTCCACGATAGAATCATACAGGGGGATACACAGTACTACATTTATCTATCAAACAAGCCTTCGACAATGAAAGTAGCAATCCGAGCCAGTGGTGATTCACTACTGTTAACTGTCACTACACCTAGTACAGACCAAAAGGAGACATAACCCTGGCTGAGGGGAAGTGTCCCTCTGACTGATTTCCCCAATGGGCGTGCTGACTACGGAGCTCGGCTGAGATAGTCAGCATCCGTATTGCTGGAACCCTTGATATGGCGAAAAGTGAAAGCATGACTCTGCAGTTCCACTGCCCAACCCATGAGTCGACGACTGACTGGCCGGATCCGGTCCAGGTACTGGAGAGGATGATGATCGCTCTCCAGTACAAACTCACGGCCGTATAAGTAGGGTAAAACTTCCTGATGCCCCACACGACTGCTAGACACTCTTGTTCAATCGTGTGGTATCTAGTCTCGGCATCAGTGAGTTTTTTGCTCGCATAAGCAAGCGTTGGAGTCCCTTCCCCTGATCCTGTAGCAACACAGCCCCAATCCCCCACGCAGAAGCATCAGTTCGCAGGACAAAAGGAAGACTGGGATCTGGGAGAGCCAGGACTGGCGAGTAGTCAGGGCCATCTTCAAGGCGTCAAAAGCCTGTTGGCAACGCTCATCCCAAACCAAACGTTCTGGTTTCTTCCCTTTCGTCAAGTCAGTGAGGGGCAGGGCAACTTTCGCAAAGTCATGAATGAACTTGCAGTAGTATCCCGCAAGTCCAAGGAATGACCGCAATTCCCTTTTGGTACAAGGGGGTTTGGCACCTGCAATTTTGGCCACCTTGTCTTCCTCAGGAGCAATCAAACCTCGCTGCAGATGATGCCCCAGAAAGGAAATCTCGTCCTGACCAAGCTGACATTTGGAAGGACGAGCTGACATCTGAACTTCGCGCAGACGAAGAAACAGGCGACGGAGGAGCGAGACGTGCGAGTTCCAATCTACTGAACTGAGTAGCAGGTCATCCATGAAATTGTTCAGATCTGGTGTATTGAGAGGGAGGAGCAATTGTCGCATGACGCGACTGAAAATTGCTCCAGCAGTTTTGAGGCCAAAAGGCATCACGTTCCACTGGAACTGTCCTTCAGGCGTCGTGAATGCCGTTTTGGGTTTATCCTCTCTGCGCATGGGTTATCTGCCAGTACCCCTTTGCGAGATCGAACTTGGAGAAATAGTTGGCCTGACTCAGCTGAGCGAAGATTTTGTCGACATCAGGCATAGGTTCAGCATCAAACTGGAGAACCTTATTCAACCGTCGAAAATCGACGCAAAACCTCATTTTGCCATCCTTCTTTACCAGAAGGATGGGGGATGATGTACGGAGAACTCGTACGTTCAATGACCCCCAACCTTAACATGGCTTGCACTTCCTGTTGGATGACAGACGCCTGGGAGTGAGGCAGAGGGTACTGTTTTGACTAATTGGGGTCTCGGTAGTCAATTCCAGTGCACACTCACCCAGGGTACTGTGCAGGGGCCGATCTGTGAGCACGTCCTGGAACTCCTGACATAACCGGTTGCAGTTGATCTGTCTGAGCTGAGGAGAGGTTTGAACCAAAGCAAACATCCTGCTACGACGAGGGGAACAGTGGGGATGTCCTGAGCCACCGACACTGCATCCTCATCGCCACTCTCCACGACGACAGGGGTGTTATCCTGCCTGACACTGAGTTCGTCGCACATACGCCTTCAGGAGGTTGGCATGATACAGGCGTTCCTTGCCTCGCACGCGAATCCGATAGTCCCAGTCACCCACCCGACTGCAGACCACGAAGGGACCCTGCCAAGCAAGCTGTAACTTGTTCTTCTTCTGGGGCAGGAGAAGCAACACCTCATCACCTGGCTCAAACCACCGTTCAACACTACGCCTGTCGTACAGAGCCTTGTACTTGGTTTTTTGCCGACTGCAAATGTTGCCGAGTGTCACGACCGACCCCTGAAGGTCTGCCCTGACAGGATCGGTCTAGATGGGAGTGAAGGGAGTGACTGACCTCACACGCCTCGCAAGAGACCACACAAGAAAGATTACGATACAATACACCATTTATTCACACCAGCACACACATAGTCACAAATAAGCATTCCAACACACACAACATGCACAATCACAAATAAGCTTTCCAACACACATAGTCACAAACAAGCATTCCAACACCTACAACATGCACAATCACAATCAACCATCCCAACACACGCATTCCTTTCCGTGCTTCATGTGGTTCCCCCACACCTCTGTCTCTCCAAAGTCCTCCGAGAGCACCGGGTCGACTCAGGCACCCAGACCGGGGACTGTTCCTGAATATAGTCTTTCAAGCCTGACACCCTTGAGACACACACACACCCCAAATGGCACGATACAGTGCTAACCACACCCGGTCACGTGCGCTGCAGGAGGTCCGTGGACAGTGGAGAACGCCTCCGGTGGACGAGGCGCCGCCGCGGAAAGTCCCGGACAGGGCCAGGAACACCCAGCAAGTCCACGTGCTCCTCAACCAGTGCGCGGCCCCAACAGCGCCAGCATCGGGTGGAGCCCCCGGGAGGAGAGAATAAAGGAAGGAACTGGAAGGAAAGGAGAAAGGGTACTGGAACCCCGCAGTCAGTACGGTCTGATATTTGCTGCTTAATCCTAACAGCCACTTGCATGATGGGCGAGGGGAGGTGTTTGCTGATTAAATTCACAACATCAGCTCAACACAGACCTGAGCATAACACAGTCAACAAACCAAACGAGGAATGTTCGCTAAAGGTCTCCTCACATGAAGCAGGTAAGAGGTTACATTAACAGGCTAAACAAACAAATAACTTATATCTTCATCCTTCCCTCACTCACGTTCAACATTTTCCTTTCTTAGGAACTGAACTAATACAGCAACCGCTGCTCTATAACTTCCACCACATTTGCAAATAATAATAATTCAATGGCACAATTATCCACACATTTTATAACAACATTTCAAAATGACCCAATTCTCCAACCATGCATCCAAACGACTAATCATGCGTACGCACGCTCGCAAACATAAAACTCTCGTTCCCCTTGCACGCACAAACAGACGGTGGCCGAAGAATGCGAGACCGGCAATTGTGACAGGGGCGGACGAGCGAGACCAAGCAAGTTCCAACCCTGAATCACCAGGTTCTCCCCCATCCCCACCGACTACCGCATCACCAGATGCATAAAAAGGAGAAAGACTTTAAGATATAAATTTTGACTGGCCAGGTTAAAGATTGAATTAACCAGAAAAAGTGGTCTCAAACAATACTTCTTTTATAATTTTGAAAACCAAAAGAAATTGCGCAAAAGAGAAGAATTAGCCGGCTAACAACAAAAAAACCCAAACAAACCACGAAACTGATGCTTACCAGCTACCCGTGGGTGACCCAAAGTGGCGGGTCAAGCGACTCTCTGCCCTCTGTCCAGTCGATAGGACCAGCAGAGCAGATGCGGAAAAGATGATGTGATGTGATGTCCCTCCCCTACAGGCCGACTGTAGGAATGAAGGTACCGACCGTACCTTCGACGAAGTGGTGAAGAACCAAAAACAGAGCAGGCGCTCTCAGGGACATCTTTCGCTCGAGTGAAGAGAAAACCTGCCTAAACGATGGCAGCCAACATGCCACGCTACGTCACAGTGAGCATACCTCAAGCCTAAGAGGAATGATGCACGTGCGACAGGTAAAAAGACAGGAGAGAGGCCGATAGACAGCCTGTTCAAGCGAAAGGTACCAGCCACCCGTGAACCTGCAGGATGAATTGCACGGGCAGTGGAATTAGAGAGAGAGAGAGAGAAAGTAAACCTAACCTGAGCTGAACGACATTAAGGTGCAAACGCACCACAAGCCACATTAAGGGACGGATACACGACAACAACAACGACAATAAATAAATGAATAATTCCACCACCCTAGATGGGTCAATCGTCATAGGCCTCGTGACAAACTCGTGACACTGAGCAAGCTGGCAAGTGTCAGCGATGCGGTTGCGCAGATCGACCACATAACGACTCTCCTCCTTCACAACAGGTTCCACATCGTCGTGGATCCACATCTGCTTCAAGATGTTGGTGGGTCCTCGTACTGTTCTGCCATACAGGAGTTCGAACGGGGAAAACCGCATGCTTTCCTGTGGAACCTCCCTGTAGGCGAACAGTACAGCAGGAATAAAACAATCCCACTCACGAGGTTGCTCTGCACACGGGCGACGCAACATCTGCTTCAACGTCCCATTGAAGTGCTCGACAAGGCCATTGGCCTGCGCATGATAGGGCGACGTTGTCTCCTTGTGAACATTGAGCAGAGTGTTCACTTCCTGCATGATTTCGGACAGAAACTGGGTCCCCTGGTCCGAAAGGATCTTCTTGGGCACGCCAGTGCGCGTCCAAATCTGCAGAGAGCTTCAGCAAACAGTAGGGGCATCGATAGTCCTAAGCGGGACAGCCTCTGGGTACCGAGTCGCGTAGTCTACCACTACCAAAATGTAGCGGTGCCCGCGATCGGATGGTGGATTAATGGGTCCCACCAGGTCAACCCCCAACCTTGCTGAATGGCTCCCCAACCAGTGGCACTGATCCTAGGGAAACACGAGTCAAGCGACCCATAGGCGTTGTCCGTTGGCAGACATCGCAACTGCGGCAGTACTGCCTAACCTGAGAGTTCATCCCGGCCAGAAGAAGTCCTGTCTTACTTGCTCGAGAGTCCGCTTTGAGCCCATATGACCTGCCATAGGTGAATCATGGGCCTGCCGGAGAACAGATTCTCTCAAGCTTTGGGAACGACTAGCTGCTTGGCCACCCGATCTGCCTGAGTGAAAACCCTAAAAAGGATCCCCTTGTGGAGCTTAAAAGCTCACCTTGGCGTGTCGGGCCGACTGAGCGGGACAAATCCACCAGTTGTCATAGGCGTTGGACATCCAAGTCCCGGGGCCTGAAGACGGACCATGGTAGCAGGATCAGCCCTTGCAAGAACCTCGTCAGAGATCGGCTGAAGAACGGGACGCAATTCCTGCTCCTGCTTCTTGGCTTTGACGCGCGTGGTAACTCCCACACACGCCTGTACGGGCAGATCCGTAGACACAGACTGACTGCGTCCGTCTGCGAAGGTGATGGTATTCCCTATGAGAAGGGATACAGAGGTCGCTCCACCGCGATGGCCCTTTACTTCGCCACAGAAGTAGGGGGTGGAGATAGGAATGAGTACAGAAGGACGGGTGGAGGTAAAACCAGCCTCCAACCCGCACACATCGTAACTGGCGCCCCGCTGAGCCTCAGGGGAAACCAAATCCTTATCCACAAAGAGCGTTGATGCTCCCGAATCCCTGATGGTGTCGACCAAGGATAAACCCAAACAACAGAAAGAAACACTGGACACTCTGTACCCCCAGAAGCTGGGATGGACCCACGTTAGCCGAGGCACGAGGACGCTGGAAAGGACTAGCCCCATGACTACCGGCGGCTTTAGGGCAATCTTTCCTAATGTGGCCGGGACGACCACAAAGAAAACACAGTCGGGGTGCTGAGGTCCCCAATGAACTGCCTGCCTTGTTCAACCCGCTAGCAGCCGTCGGCGCCTTACTGCCACAAAGCCCTGTGAGGGTCTTCCTGTCCGTATCTGGGCGATGCCCATAAGCTCTACGGGCTTCAGCAAACACCTCAGCTGTATGAATCGCAGCCGCGAAATCCTGTGGTGCTGTCTCGCCTATACGGTTTCCTCAACTCTGGGGACACGGTGTTGGTAAGCTGTTCGATGAGAATCAGATCCTCAAGCTCCAGCTTAGCCAACTGACGCCAGTACCCTAGCGTTTATACGCAGCCTATCTCCAAACTGCATGAAGGTCTCGTCGTTATTCTTTTTCATGGACCTGAACTTCCTCCTGTACGTCTCTGGGGTAAGGTGGAAACGTTTACGCAGAGCCAACTGCATGTCTGCATAAGACGCGCCTTCATTTAGAGTGAGCACACACTCCCTTGCAGTACCTGACAATCCAGAAAAAAGGTGCATGGCCTTTTGTTCCTCAGACAATTGGTACGAACTTGCTACCTTGTCAAAATGCTCCAAAAACATATCAATGTCCTCACTAGGTCTGAACTCTGGAAGCTTTAATTTTGGGCCTCTAACTCCATCACTTGCCTGTTGATTAACCCCTGATTTACAGATGCGGGAGTCCGCGAAAGAAGTTGTTCCATCTCTTCCCTACGTTGTGCTTCCTGTTGGCAGTTTCTTCTCTGCGCAGAGTAGCCTCTTCCCTACGCAGAGCTTCCATCCTATCTAGCTCTTCCCGACGGAGGGCTTCCTGTCTGGCAGCTCTTCCCTACGCAGCGTTGCCTCTTCCCTACGCAGAGTTTCTCCCTGTCTAACTCTTCCCGACGGAGGGCTCCTGCCTGACAGCATCCTCTCGTCGCTGTTGCTCCAGAAACATCAAGACAGAGGCAATATCCTGAGCAGGATTCACCACTCCCGACACGGGAGGATGACCCGTTTGGCCCGTCCCTTGGGTCTCGACTTTCCATGAGGAAAGTCCCCCGGGGCATACTCCTTATGAGGGAAGCATGGAGAGGAGAGGGTTTTCTGTTTCTGCGACCCAACAGAAGCCCACAGTTGCCTAACCATACTCTGACGCATCTGAGCGGACGTGTCAGGTGGGGTCTCAGCAGAGAGATCCCCTAGCGAAGAAGTAGTGAAAGTACTCGCTGGACTATCAGCTACAGCACTGGAATAAGTAGAAGTCACTGTAGTCGAAGTACTGGTTCTAATAGTAGGGACTACATTTTGAAGACCTTTCTTCTTCGACGCAGCATCACCATACCACCAGCACCGGACGTTGCCATGACAACTATATCCTACGGTTCTCAAATACAGGGAAAGACAATTCCACTTGAAAAACAGATACCGCACGGATATGTTTTCGTCTCTTGGTGACCGACTGAGAAACAGCAAAAAAAAAAAAAAATGTCAACGTACAATGTCCAGGCTGCTCCCACTCTGGCAACACCGCGCTCCACAACACGAGCAACAGTGCGGTGGGGCTCACCCACAAAAAAAAAAAAAAAAAGTCCAGGCTGCTCCCACTCTGGCAACACCGCGCTCTACAACACGAGCAAAAAGTGCGGTGGGGCTCACCGACCAAAAAAAAATGACAGACGGAATCCGGGAGAAAAAAAATGTGACACTAACGTCCGATACACCCCCTGTACTCAACCACCCGGTTAAGAAAACTGGTTAACCACAAAACAGGAATGGCAGACCCAGTGGCAACAGAGAGACAAGTCCTACGGCAGTATCTGCTTGAGGCACCCGGCGGAAAGAGGAGGTCTGGACGCGGTCGATTCCCCTTCGTTCAACTCGATCCCCACAGTCACACCAGATATTCATTCAGGCCACCAAAGACTCCCTACACGCTAGAGTCACCCAGCCAACCACCCACAAACACGACAAACTAACTAAACATATACAAAAAAAGACAGAACTGGACAGGCACTCCACGAAACGAGAGAGAGACAGAACCTTCACATCCCGGACGAGCCCCCACAAATGTCACGACCGACCCCTAGAGGTCTGCCCCGACAGGATCGGTCTAGATGGGAGTGAAGGGAGCGACTGACCTCACACGCCTCGCAAGAGACCACACAAGAAAGATTACAATACAATACACCATTTATTCACACCAACACACACATAGTCACACAAGCATTTCAACACACAACATACATAGTCACAATTAAGCATTTCAACACACACAACATACACATAGTCACAAATAAGCATTTCAACACACACAACATACACATAATTATAAATAAGCCTTTCCAACGCACATTCCTTTTTGTCCTTCATTGTTCCCCCACCCCTGCCTCTCCAAAGTCCACTGGGAGTAGCGTGTCGGATTTAGGTGCCCCAAACCAGGTCCGTTCTTGAATAAAGTCATTCAACGCCGACACCCTTGGCACACACCCCCCCCCCTCCAAATGGCACGACACAGAGCTAACCACACTGGTCACATGGCTGTAGGAAGTCCGAGGATAGTGTAGAACACATCCCGTCGGACGAGGCGTTGTCGTTGAAGTTCCCGGACAGGAGGTAGGGTCATCCAGCGAAGACCGTGCGCTCCTCACACCCTGCGGCCCCAAGAGCGCAAGCCTCGGGTGAAGCCCCCCGGGAGGAGAGAAAAGGGAAGGAACTGGAAAGCAAGAAGGGTACTAGAACCCGCGGTCAGTACGATTTGAAATTTGCTGCCAAATCCTAACCGCCACTCGCATGAAGGGCGAGGGGAGATGTTTGCTGAATACATTAGTAGCACCAGCTTAACAGACCTGAGCATAAAACAGTAAACAACCAAATGAGGAATGTTCGCTAAAGGTTTTCTCACACGAAGCAGAAAAACAACATTGAATTAACCAGTAGAAAAAAAAACAAATAGCAATTTATATCTTCATCCTTCCTTCACTCACGTTCAACATTTTCCTTTCTTAGGAACTGAACTTGAAGAGCCCCAGCAACCATTGCTTTACAACTGCCACCACATTTACAAATAATCATAATTCAATGGCACGATTATCCCCACATGTTATAGTAACATTTCAAAATAACACAATTCTCCAACCACGCATCCAAACGACTAATCGTGCGCACGCACGCTCGCAAACAGAAAACACTCGTTCCGCTTGCACACACAAACGGTGGCCGAAAAAATACGAGACCGGCGGTTGTGACAGGGGGGACGAGCGAGACCAAGCAAGTTGCAACCCTAAATCACCAGGTTCTCCCCATCCCCACCGACTACCGCATCACCAGATGCATTGAAAGGAGAGAGAATTTTGGATTTTTAAATTTTTAATGGCCAGGTTAAAGATTGAATTAACCAGAGAAAGTGGTCTCAACAATATTTCTTTTATAATTTTGAAACCAAAAGGAAACTGTGCAAAAGAGAAGAATTAGCCGGCTAACAAAAAACAACAACAAACAAACCACGAAATTGATGCTTACCAGCTACCCGTGGGTGACCCAATAAAGTGGCGGGTCAAGCGACTCTCTGCCTCTGTCCAGTCGAAGAGGACCAGCAGAGCAGATGCGGAAAAGATGACGTGATGTCCCCCTCCTACAAGCTGACTGCAGGAAAGAAGGTACCGACGTACCTTCGACGATGTGGTAGAGAACCAAAACTGGAGCGGGCGCTCCCAGGGACATCTTCCGCTCGAGTGAAGAGAAAACCCGCCTAAGCGATGGCAGCCAACATGCCCCCCTACGTCACAGAGTGAGAATACCTCAAGCTAAGAGGAATGCTGCACGTGCGGTAGGTAAAAAGACAGGTGAGAGGCCGATAGAGACAGCCAGTTCACAGCGAAAGGTACCAGCCACCCGTGAACCTGCAGGATGAATTGCACGGATAGTGAAATTAGAGAGAGAGAGAGAGAAAAATAAACCTAACCTGAGCTGAACGACATTAAGGTGCAAACACACCCAAGCCACATTAAGGGACTGATACACGACAACAACAACAATAAATAAATGAATAATTCTTCCACCCTGGATGGGCCAATCGTCATAGGGCTCGTGACAATGGTAATCAGGGAACTGGTCCTCTGTCTCTCATCTTTCCTCCCCTCTTCTGTCTCATCTTTCCTCCCTCTTCTGTCTCTCATCTTTCCTCCCTTCTTCCTTTCTTCCCGTTGTTATCAGCCCCCTTATTCATTCATCTACTTTCTGCTCAGATCAGATGATCATTGTATTCATGTATTTCATTGATCATGCATCTAAAAAAATCTAAATACTATGTTATGTCACTGATTTTTATTTGACTGCCAGCTGCCATGTAAACTGTCAGTTAATATATATTTCAGGGCACAATATAAGCTTTTAGCTTGTAGTTGCTCTTTCAATGGATATATAATCTTATGCCATTATTTTTAGTAAAGTTGTGTTGAAACCCCAATAAAATGGGGTTGATGCAAGACAGAGAGAGAGACAGAGAGAGAGAAGAGAGAGAGAGAGAGAGAGAGAGAGAGAGAGAAGAGAAGAGAGAGGACAGAGAGAGAGAGAGAGAGAGTGAAAATGAAAAGGGGTTTATTGGGGGGGGGGGGGGGTGTTGGGGGGGGGGGGATCTGTCAGATCCCTCTCCCTCAATTCTATTCACATCTTCTCGCTAACCTTTCTTTGCCATTTTTCCTCCTCTTGCGAATAAGCTCACATCCCCATTCCCCCCCCCCCCCCCCCTTTTTTTTTCCCCCACTCCTATTCAGCACTACCAAAATATTGTCAACATACTTTAGATATAAAGATACAAATGCAACTCCCTTTAATTTAAGCTTCCCCATAAGTACAAAATAACAGGAACATACTTTACACTGATACACCCATGCAAAGACATTTGATCTGCTACAACCACTCCCCTTCTCTCTTCTGCCTCACTCCTTAAGATTCTCCTTCAACAAGTATCACCATCTCTCCTCCATCCCTTTCCTCAATATTCTTTCAACAAATATCACCATCTCCATCACTTTCTTGAGATTCTCTTTCAACAAATATCACCATCTCTCCTCCATCCCTTTCCTCAATATTCTCTTTCAACAAATATCACCATCTCTCCTCCGTCCCTTTCCTCAATATTCTCTTTCAACAAATATCACCATCTCTCCTCCGTCCCTTTCCTCAATATTCTCTTTCAACAAATATCACCAACTCTCCTCCGTCCCTTTCCTCAATATTCTCTTTCAACAACTATCACCATCTCTGTCCCTTTCTTGAGATTCTCTTTCAACAAATATCAGCATAGTCTTGAGTATATGTAATTCAAATTACCAACTGTGCTAGTATAATCCACACAAACCAACAATTAAAAAACAACAAAAACTGACCGGAACCGTTTCACTTTGAGGTACAGCCTCAGCGCCGATGACGTCAGATCCACGTCCTCGGCCAGCAAGGTCATCTGCTGCACCAAGGTCACCATCTCCTCTCCGTCACGGGCCAACGGCTGGCCCAGCAGGACGGTGACCAGACGATGGGTGACAGCCGGCAGCACCACCTGACGTAGCTCCAGAGGTCTGCCGGCCTTCTGTGTCAGCTGCTCCAGCACGTGCTCCACCTGACATTGCCACCGCCACCAGGTCAGGGACCATGCAAACAGACATTGGTTCAGGGACTATGCAAACAGGCATTGGTTCAGGGACTATGGAAACATGCATTGGTTCAGGGACTATGCAAACAGGCATTGGTTCAGGGACCATGCAAACAGACATTGGTTCAGGGACTATGGAAACAGGCATTGGTTCAGGGACTATGGAAACATGCATTGGTTCAGGGACTATGGAAACAGGCATTGGTTCAGGGACCATGCAAACAGGCACTGGTTCAGGGACTATGGAAACAGGCATTGGTTCAGGGACTATGGAAACATGCATTGGTTCAGGGACTATGGAAACAGGCATTGGTTCAGGGACCATGCAAACAGGCATTGGTTCAGGGACTATGGAAACAGGCATTGGTTCAGGGACTATGGAAACAGGCATTGGCTCAGGGACTATGGAAACAGGCATTGGTTCAGGGACTATGGAAACATGCATTGGCTCAGGGACTATGGAAACATGCATTGGTTCAGGGACTATGCAAACAGGCATTGGTTCAGGGACTATGGAAACATGCATTGGTTCAGGGACTATGTAAACAGGCATTGGTTCAGGGACTATGGAAACAGGCATTGGTTCAGGGACCATGGAAACAGGCATTGGTTCAGGGACTATGGAAACAGGCATTGGCTCAGGGACTATGGAAACAGGCATTGGCTCAGGGACTATGGAAACAGGCATTGGTTCAGGGACTATGGAAACAGGCATTGGCTCAGGGACAATGGGAACATGTATGGAAACATGCATTGGTTCAGGGACTATGGAAACAGGCATTGGTTCAGGGACTATGCAAACAGGCATTGGTTCAGGGACTATGGAAACAGGCGTTGGTTCAGGGACTATGGAAACAGGCATTGGTTCAGGGGCTATGGAAACAGGCATTGGCTCAGGGACTATGGAAACAGGCATTGGCTCAGGGACTATGGAAACAGGCATTGGCTCAGGGACTATGGAAACAGGCATTGGTTCAGGGACTATGGAAACAGGCATTGGCTCAGGGACTATGGAAACAGGCATTGGCTCAGGGACTATGGAAACAGGCATTGGCTCAGGGACTATGGAAACAGGCATTGGCTCAGGGACTATGGAAACATGCACATGAGGAAGGGGTGGGATGCTGATGATCCTGCACACTTAAGCCACTCTCTCCTCCCATCAAAATGGCATCCCCTCAATATATATATATATCTGGATGATTAGAGCTGACTTGTTTGCTTTTCTCCCTCAGTTTGACATGTCAGATTTGAACCTAAGAACCCTGGAATTGAATCCCCAAAGCTACTAACCCTGCACTCAACCCTGCAAAACGGAATGAAATTCCATTCCCTTTCATGTTATATTCCAGACACTATAGACCTTAACACCCTGGGACAGGACTCCAAACAATAATCTCTCTGCAGGATCAACAAATGATAATGAGGGGGCAGGACTCCAAACAATCATCTCTCTGCAGGATAAGCAAATAAGACAGGACTCCAAACAATCATCTGCTCTCTGCAGGATAAGCAAATGATGATAATGAGGGGACAGGACTCCAATCAATCATCTGCTCTCTGCAGGGTAAGCAAATGATGATAATGAGGGCAACAGAATGGAGAGGACCGAGAAAAGGACATGGAGAAGGGAGACGAGGACAAGAAAGCAGAAGAGGAAGACAGACAGCTGAGGACAAGGAGGAGGGAGAATAGGGCAGAGAGAATAGGGCAGGGAGAATAGGGCAGGAGAATAGGGCAGAGAGAATAGGGCAGGGAGAATAGGGCAGGGAGAATAGGGCAGGGAGAATAGGGCAGGGAGAATAGGGCAGAGAGAATAGGGCAGAGAGAATAGGGCAGGGAGAATAGGGCAGGGAGAATAGGGCAGGGAGAATAGGGTAGAGAGAATAGGGCAGGGAGAATAGGGCAGGGAGAATAGGGCACGGAGAACAGGGCACGGAGAACAGGGCAGAGAGAATAGGGCAGAGAGAATAGGGCAGGGAGAATAGGGCAGAGAGAATAGGGCAGAGAGAATAGGGCAGAGAGAATAGGGCAGGGAGAATAGGCAGGGCGAATAGGGCAGGGAGAATAGGGCACGGAGAATAGGGCAGGGAGAATAGGGCAGAGAGAATAGGGCAGGGAAGATAGGGCAGAGAGAATAGGGCAGGGAGAATAGGGCAGGGAGGATAGGGCAGGGAGGATAGGGCAGGGAGAATAGGGCAGGGAGAATAGGGCAGAGAGAATAGGGCAGGAAGATAGGGCAGGGAGAATAGGGCAGGGAGAATAGGGCAGAGAGAATAGGGCAGAGAGAATAGGGCAGGGAAGATAGGGCAGGAGAATAGGGCAGGGAGAATAGGGCAGAGAGAATAGGGCAGGGAAGATAGGGCAGGGAGAATAGGGCAGGGAGAATAGGGCAGGGAGAATAGGGCAGAGAGAATAGGGCAGGGAAGATAGGGCAGGGAGAATAGGGCAGGGAGAATAGGGCAGGGAGAATAGGGCAGAGAGAATAGGGCAGGGAAGATAGGGCAGGGAGAATAGGGCAGGGAAATAGGGCAGGGAGAATAGGGCAGAGAGAATAGGGCAGGGAGAATAGGGCAGGGAAGATAGGGCAGGGAGAATAGGGCAGGGAGAATAGGGCAGAGAGAATAAGGCAGACAGAATAGGGCAGAGAGAATAGGGCAGAGAGAATAGGGCAGAGAATAGGGCAGAGAGAATAGGGCAGAGAGAATAGGGCAGGGAGAATAGGGCAGAGAGAATAGGGCAGGGAGAATAGGGCAGAGAGAATAGGGCAGGGAGAATAGGGCAGGGAGAATAGGGCAGAGAGAATAGGGCAGGGAGGATAGGGCAGGGAGAATAGGGCAGGAGAATAGGGCAGGAGAATAGGGCAGGGAGAATAGGGCAGAGAAAAGGGCAGAGAGAATAGGGCAGAGAGAATAGGGCAGAGAGAATAGGGCAGGGAGAATAGGGCAGAGAGGAATAGGGCAGGGAGAATAGGGCAAGAGAATAGGGCAGGAGAATAGGGCAGAGAATAGGGCAGAAAGAATAGGGCAGAGAGAATAGGGCAAGAGAATAGGGCAGAGAGAATAGGCAGAGAGAATAGGGCAGGAGAATAGGGCAGAGAATAGAGCAGAGAGAATAGGGCACAGAGAATACGGCAAAAAAATATGGCATAGTGAATAGGGCAGAGAGAATAGGGAACAGAGAATACGGCACAGAGAATACGGCACAGAGAATACGGCAAAAATACGGCAGAGAGAATAGGGCAGAGAGAATGGGGCACAGAGAGTAGGGCACAGAGAATGGGGCACAGAGAGTGGGCAAAGAAAAGGAGAGGATGAAGGGAGGGAAGAAGAAGACAAGAGGGGAGAAGACAAGAGGGAAAGAGGACAAGGAGGAGGAGGACAAAGAGGGAGGAGAAAAAAAAAGTGTGAAGTGGACGAGAAGGCTACAAACAAAGGAGAAGAAAGTATGTAGAGGATGAGGGGGTTGTAGAAAAGAACACTGAAAAAAAGGGAAAAAAAGAAGGTTGTAGAAAACAACAAAGGAGAAGAAGAGGACGAGAAAGTTGCAGAAAAGAACAAAGGAGAAGAAGAGACGAGAAAGTTGTAGAAAAGAACAAAGGAGAAGAAGAGGACGAGAGAAAAGAACAAAGGAGAAGAAGAGGACCTGAAAATTGTAGAAAAGAACAAAGGAGAAGAAGAGGACGAGAAGGTTGTAGAAAAGAACAAAGGAGAAGAAGAGGATGAGAAAGTTGTAAAAAAAAAACAAAGGAGAAGAAGACAAGAATGTTGTAGAAAAGAACAATGAAGAAAAGAGAGAAGAGAAGGTTGTAGAAAAGAAAAAAGGACAAGAGGACAAGAATGTTGTAGAAAAGAACAAAGGAGAAGAGGGAGAAGAGGACAGGGAGGCTGTATAAAAGAACAAAGGAGAAGAGGACAAGAAGCCTGTATAAACGAAGAAGACAAGAATATTGTAGAAATGTACAAAGGAGAAGAAAAGGAACAAAAGAGGGGTTGGAAAAGGGGAACAAAAGGAGAGATTGGAGAAGAGGAACAAAAGGAGGAATTGAAGAAGAGAAACAAAAGGAGGAATTGAAGAAGAGGAACAAAAGGAGAGATTGGAGAAGAGGAACAAAAGGAGGAATTGAAGAAGAGAAACAAAAGGAGGAATTGAAGAAGAGGAACAAAAGGAGGAATTAAAAAAGAGCAACAAAAGGAGGGGTTGGAGAAGAGGAACAAAAGGAGAGATTGAAGAAGAGGAACAAAAGGAGGAATTGAAGAAGAGGAACAAAAGGAGGGTTGGAAAAGATGAACAAAAGGAGGAAATGAAGAAGAGGAACAAAAGGAGAGGTTGGAGAATCGGAACAAAAGGAGGGGTTTGAGAAGAGGAACAAAGGGAGGAATTGAAGAAGAGGAACAAAAAGAGGAATTGAAGAAGAGGAACAAAAGGAGAGGTTGGAGAAGAGGAACAAAGGAAAGAATTGAAGAAGAGGAACAAAAGGAGAGGTTGGAGAAGAGGAACAAAAGGAAGAATTGAAGAAGAGGAACAACAGGAAGGGTTGGAGATGGGGGAACAAAAGGAGGGGTTAGTGAAGTGGAACCCAAAGGAGGAATTGAAGAAGTGGAACAAAAGGAAGGGTTGAAGAAGTGGAACAAAAGGAGAGGTTGGAGAAGAGGAACAACAGCAAGGGTTGGAGAAGAGGAACAACAGGAGAGGTTGGAGAAGAGGAACAACAGGAAGAGTTGGAGAAGAGGAACAACAGGAGAGGTTGAAGAAGAGGAACAAAAGAAGGGGTTGGAGAAGACGAACAACAGGAGAGGTTGGAGAAGAGGAACAAAAGAAGGGGTTGGAGAAGAGGAACAACAGGAAGGGTTGGAGAAGAGGAACAAAAGGAAGGATTGAAGAAGGGGAACAAAAGGAGAGGTTGGAGAAGAGGAACAAAAGGAGGGTTGGAGAAGAGGAACGGGAGAGGTTGGAGAAGGGGAACAACAGGAAGGGTTGGAGAAGGGGAACAAAAGGAGAGGTTGGAGAAGAGGAACAAAAGGAGGAACTGAAGAAGAGGAACAAAAGGAGGAAATAAAGAAGATGAACAAAAGGAGGGGTTGGAGAAGAGGAACAAAAGGAGGGGTTGGAGAAGAGGAACAAAAGGAAGGATTGAAGAAGAGGAACAAAAGGAGGAATTGAGGAAGAGGAACAAAAGGAGGGTTGGAGAAATGGAACAAAAGGAGGAATTGAGGAAGAGGAACAAAAGGAGGGGTTGGAGAAGAGGAACAAAAGGAGGAATTGAAGAAGAGGAACAAAAGGAGGAATTGAAGAAGAGGAACAAAAGGAGGGGTTGGAGAAGAGGAATAAAAGGAGGGGTTGGAGAAAAGGAACAAAAGGAATGGTTGAAGAAGAGGAATAAAAGGAGGAATTGAGGAAGAGGAACAAAAGGAGGGGTTGGAGAAGAGCAACAAAAGGAGAAATTAAAGGAGAGGAACAAAAGGAGGAATTGAAAAAGAGCAACAAAGGGTTGAAGAAGAGGAACAAAAGGAGGGGTTGGAAAAGAGGAACAAAAGGAGGGGTTGGAGAAGAGGAACAAAAGGAGAGGTTGAATAAGAAGAACAAAAGGAGAGGTTGGAGAAGAGAACAAAAGGAGGGGTTGGAGAAGAGGAACAAAAGGAGGAATTGAAGAAGAGGAACAAAAGGAGGGGTTGGAGAAGAGGAACAAAAGGAGAGGTTGGAGAAGAGGAACAAAAGGAGAGGTTGGAGAAGAGGAACAAAAGGAGGGTTGGAGAAGAGGAACAAAAGGAGAGGTTGGAGAAGAGGAACAAAAGGAGGAATTGAAGAAGAGGAACAAAAGGAGGAACTGAAGAAGGGGAAAAAAAGGAGGAATTGAAGAAGAGGAACAAAAGGAGGGGTTGGAGAAGTGGAACAAAAGGAGGGTTTAGAGAAGAGGAACAAAAGGAGGGGTTGGAGAAGTGGAACAAAAGGAGGGGTTAGAGAAGAGGAACAAAAGGAGGGGTTGGAGAAGAGGAACAAAAGAAGAGGTTGAAGAAGATGAAGAAAAGAAAGAATTGAAGAAGAGGAACAAAAGGAGGACTTGAAGAGGAACAAAAAGAGGAATTGAAGAAGAGGAACAAAGGGAGAGGTTGGAGAAGAGGAACAAAAGGAGGACTTGAAGAGGAACAAAAGGAGGAATTGAAGAAGAGGAACAAAAGGAGGGGTTGGAAAAGAACAAAAGGAGGGGTTGAAGAAGAGGAACAAAGGGAGAGGTTGGAGAAGTGGAACAAAAGAAGGGGTTGGAGAAGAGGAACAAAATGAGATGTTGAGGAAGAGGAACAAAAGGAGGAAATAAAGAAGAGGAACATGACGAGGAACTGAAAAAGAGGAACAAAAGGAGGAATTAAAGAAGAGGAACAAAAGGAGGGGTTGGAGAAGAGGAATAAAAGGAGGAATTGAAGAAGAGGAACAAAGGGAGGAATTGAAGAAGAGAAACAAAAGGGGGAACAAAAGGAGAGGTTAGAGAAGTGGAATCCAAAGGAGGAATTGAAGAAGTGGAACAAAAGGAAGGGTTGGAGAAGGTGAACAAAAGGAGAGGTTTGAGAAGAGGAACAAAAGGAAGGGTTGGAGAAGAGGAACAACAGGAAGGGTTGGAGAAGAGGAACAACAGGAGAGGTTGGAGAAGGGGAACAAAAGGAGAGGTTGGAGAAGGGGAAGAAAAGGAGAGGTTGGAGAAGAGGAACAAAAGGAGAGGTTGGAGAAGAGGAAGAAAAGGAAGGTTTGGAGAAGAGGAACAAAAGGAGGAATTGAAGAAGAAAAAAAGGTGAAAGGGGAACAAAAGGAGGGTTGGAGAAGGAACAAAAGAGGTTGGAGAAGGGAACAAAAGAAGGGGAAATGGATTGAGGAACAAAGGAGAGAGAACAAAAGGAGAGGTTGGAGAAGAGGAACAAAAGGAGGAATTGAGAAGGGAACAAAGGAGAGGTTGGAGAAGGGGAACAAAAGGAGAGGTTGAGAGAAGAGGAACAAAGGAGGAATTAGAATGGAACAAAGAAGGTTGAGAAGGGAACAAAGGAGAGGTTGGAGAGAAGGTGGGAAAAAAAGAAGGTTAGAAGTGGAACAAAAGGAGGAATTAAGAAGGTGGAACAAAAGGAGGAATTGAAGAAGTGGAACAAAAGGAAGTTGAAGAGGAACAAAGGAGGATTGAAGAAGGAACAAAAGAGGAAGAGGTGAAGAAAGGAGGAATTGAAGAAGGGAACAAAAGGAAGGGTTGGAGAAGAGGAAAAAAGGAATAGAGAGGAACAAAAGAAGGAATTGAAGAAGAGGAAAAAAAGGAGGAATTGAAGAGAGAAAAGGAAGAAAGGAACAAAAGGAGGAATTGAAGAAGAGGAACAAAGGAAGGGTTGAAGAAGAGGAAAAAAGGAGGAATTGAAGAAGAGGAACAAAAGGAGGAGTTGGAAGAAGAAAAAAGGAGGAATTGAAGAAGAGGAACAAAAGGAAGAGGTTGGAGAAGAGGAACAAAAGGAGGAATTGAAGAAGAGGAACAAAAGAAGGAATTGAAGAAGAGAAGAAAAGGAGGAATTGAAGAAGAGGAACAAAAGGAAGAAGAGGAACAAAAGGAGGAATTGAAGAAGAGGAACAAAAGGAAGGGTTGAGAAGAGGAACAAAAGGAGGAATTGAAGAAGAGGAACAAAAGGAGGGGTTGGGGAAGAAAAGGAGGAATTGAAGAAGAGGAACAAAAGGAATAGAGAGACAAAAGGAGGAATTGAAGAAGAGGAACAAAAGAAGATTGAAGAAGAGGAAAAAAGGAGGAATTGAAGAAGAGGAAAAAAGGGAGAGGAAAAAAGGGGAATTGAAGAAGAGGAACAAAAGGAAGGTTGAGAAGAGGAACAAAAGGAGGAATTGAAGAAGAGGAACAAAAGGAGGGGTTGAGAAAGAATGAGGAACAAAAGGAGGAATTGAAGAAGAGGAACAAAAGAGGGTTGAAGAAGAGGAACAAAAGGAGGATTGAAGAAGAGGAACAAAAGGAGGGTTGGAGAAGAGGAACAAAAGGAGGAATTGAAGAAGAGGAACAAAAGGAGGAATTGAAGAAGGTAAAGGGGATGAAGAGGAAAAAAGGGGAATTGAAGAAGAGGAACAAAAGAGGAATTGAAAAGAGGAACAAAAGGAGGAGTTGGAGAAGGGAATAAAGAGAGGTTGGAGAAGAGGAACAAAAAAGAGAGGCAAATTGGAAGAAGAGGAACAAAAGGAGGGGTTGGAGAAGAGAACAAAAGGAGGGTTGAGAAGAGGAACAAAAGGAGGAATTGAAGAAGAGGAACAAAAGGAGAAGAGGAAAAAGGAGGATTGAGAAGGATAAAAGGAGGATTGAGAAGAGGAACAAAAGGAATTGAAAGGAACAAAAGAGTTGGAGAAGGAAAAGAGGTTGGAAGAGGAAAAGAGAGGTTGAGAAGAGGAAAAAAGGAGGATTGAAGAAGAGGAACAAAAGGAGGTTGGAGAAGAGAAACAAAAGGAGGGTTGGAGAAGAGGAACAAAAGTAGGGGTTGGAGAAGAACAAAAGGAGGAATTGAAGAAGGGGAACAAAAGGAGGAATTGAAGGGGAACAAAAGGAGGAATTGAAGAAGGGGAACAAAAGGAGGAATTGAAGAAGGGGAACAAAAGGAGGAATTGAAGAAGAGGAACAAAAGGAGGGGCTGGAGAAGAGGAACAAAAGGAGGAATTTTAGAAGGGAACAAAAGGAGGAATTGAAGGGGAATAAAAGGAGGAATTGAAGAGGAACAAAAGGAGGAATTGAAGAAGGGGAATAAAAGGAGGAATTGAAGAAGAGGAAGAAAAGGCGGAATTGAAGAAGGGGAATAAAAGGAGGAATTGAAGAAGGGGAATAAAAGGAGGAACTAGAGAAGAGGAACAACAGGAGGAATTGAAGAGGTTGGAGTAGAGGAACAACAGGAGGAATTGAAGAACAAAAGGAGGGGATGGAGAAGGGGAACAAAAGGAGGAATTGAAGAGGTTGGAGAAGGGGAGGGAAGTTAGGAGGCAACAGTGGCAGAACAGGAAAAGAGAGGAAGAGGAAGAGGAAAGGAGAGGTAGATGAAGAGGAATGGAGAGGAAGAGGAAGAGGAGGGTAAAGATCGGGAGGAAACAGAGGAGAAAAGGAAATGGGGATGACGACAAAGATGAAGGGGGCAAGAGAAGAAAGTGGAAGAGAAGGAAAAGAACAGGGGAGAAGAGAGAGAGAGAGAGAGAGAGAGAGAGAGAGAGAGAGAGAGAGAGAGAGAGAGAGAGAGAGAGAGAGACAGACACAGAGAGACAGACAGACAGAGACTGACAGTGAGAGTGAGACAGGAAGACAAAGAGAGAGAGAGAGAGAGAGAGAGAGAGAGAGAGAGAGAGAGAGAGAGAGAGAGATTAATTGATTGATTGATCTTTAATACCCAAGGATGAAGATTTTAGGCCAAAGCCTAGTCTTACAATCTGTCCTTGTCATGCATACATTATTTCAGCACATATCATTCATACAGACAATTCAACATAGCAACATAATCTAATTCTACAATGATAAGCAAACTGCTCATAAAAGCACTAATGAGATGGGGGATGGTAAAACAAAAGGAAACTTACAAGCAAACAAACAAACAAAAACTACAGAGAGAGAGAGAGGTCAGAGGAGGGTGGGGAAGAGAGAATGGTAGGTAGGGGGAGGAGAAAAGGGATGGTAGACAGTGGGAGTGGGGATGAGCGATTTTAACGGAGTAGGTTTTATGTTGAGACGATTTATCCAAAGTATGGTTCACAGAAGACTTAGCGAATGGACGCTAATCATTGTAATCGAATAATTTAACTACTGAAACATAAAATGTTTATGCAAATGTTCCTTGAAAGGTTTTAAAGTATTCATGTTTTGTAGATTCGGTGGAAGCGAGTTCCAGACATATGGTCCAGAGTAAGCTAGGCTTGTTTTGTATAGATCAATGCGTGGGTAGGGAAGAAGGAATTTCGTCGAGCCAGAAAAGCTGTTTGATCTTGTAAAAAGGGCATTGATATAACATGGCATAGTATCTGTCAAGATTGTAAACATAAATGATGCCTTGTTGATTTCCAATTGCCTATTCAGAGGAAGTATGTTCAGCACTTTTAGTTTTTCGTCTGTTGTTAGAGATACAGCTGGATGGAGTAGCTTTGCTGCACGTCTATGGAGAGATTCAGCCTTTTTTTGTGGACGTCACTACTGCCGTCCCACACTGTTGAGGCGTAATTTATACGTGACATTATGTGTGCATTGAAGAAAAGTTTAAGCACATTACTGTTGACGTAGCGCTTTAATTGAGATAACAGGAAAAGGTGTTTTGAGACTACCTTGCATACGTTATTGAGATGAGATTGCCATTTCAATTCTTTATCTATCGTTAACCCTAAAACACGATGCTCATCTACCTGCTCGATAGAAGTGCCATTCAACTGAAGTTTTAGGCAAAGAGAGAGAGAGAGAGAGAGAGAGAGAGAGAGAGAGAGAGGATGGGTGGGCCGAGAGAGAGACAGAGACACACAGAGAGAGAGGATGGGTGGGGTGAGAGAGATAGACACAGAGAGTAAGACAAAGACAGACAGAGAGAGAGAGAGATAGAGAGAGAGAGAGAGAGAGAGAGAGAGAGAGAGAGAGAGAGAGAGAGAGAGAGAGAGAGAGAGAGAAAGAGAGAGAGAGAGAGGAGGACAAAGAGAGAGAGAGACAAAGACAGAGAGAGACAAAGACAGAGAGAGAGAGAGAGAGAGAGAGAGAGAGAGAGAGAGAGAGAGAGAGTGGAGGACAAAGACACAGAGACAGAGAGGGAGAGAGAGAATGGGTGGGGGAATGGCCTACCTCCTGTTGAATGATGCTCTCATAGTGCTGCATGAAAGAGGCCTGCCACATGGCTCGTGTAAACGCTTGTCGGTTCTCCACCCATCTCTCTCCCTGTCCAAACAACAGCCCTGCGGACACACACACACACACACACACACACACACACACACACACAAACACACAGACAGCCTAAACTGAAGGTTCAAAACGTATGCCTGATATCTGTCTTTTAGTGTTTTCTTATCAAAATAGTTTTACAATTTCGAACGTAGGCCTACTTGTAAACGTTATTCAAACCAACACACACAAAAATTCATATAAATCGTTCCATGAAAGAGAGAGAGAGAGAGAGAGAGAGAGAGAGAGAGAGAGAGAGAGAGAGATTGATTTAATACGCAAGGATGAAGATTTTAGGCCAAAGCCTAGTCTAACAATCTGTCCTTGTCATGCATACATTATTTTAACATATATCATTCATACTGACAATTCAACATATTACTGTCATCTAATTCTCCAATGATAAGCAGACTGTTCATAAAAGTAATGACATGGTGGGTAGTCAAACAGAAGGAAACTTACAAATACAAAAACAAGCAAAAAAACAAAACTAGAGAGAGGTCGGAGGGAGGGGGGGGGGGGGGGGGGGAGAATGGTAGGTAGTCGGAGAAAAGGGATGGTAGACAGTGGGAGTGGGGATGAGCGATTTAATGGAGTAGGTTATATGTTTGGACGGTGTATTCAAAGTATGGTTTTACAGAAGACTTTGTGAATGGACATTAATAATTTCAACAGAATAATCAAATTACTGAGACATTGAATATCTATGTAAACGTTTCTTGAAAAGTTTTAAAGTATTCATATTTTGTAGAGTCTGTGGGAACAAATTCCAGATATATGGTCCAGAGTAAGCTAGGCTTGTTTTGTATTGACCAATGCGTGGGTAGGGGAGAAGGAATTTCTTCGAGCCAGAAAAGCTGTTCAATCCTTTCAAAAAGGGCATTGATACGACATGGCATAGTATTTGTCAAGGTTGTAAAAATAAAATGCCTTGTTGAATTCTAATTGCTTACTCAAAGGAAGTATGTTCAGCGCTTTTAGTTTTTTGTCTGTTGTTAGAGGTACGGGCTGGTTGGAGAGAGAGAGAGAGAGAGAGAGAGAGAGGAGAGAGGGAGAGAGAGAGAGAAACTGGGATCACGGGTGGCGAGCACACGGGTAAAGACAGTCAAGAAAAGAGAGGCAGAGGGTGGAGAAGGGAGAGTGTTGGGGATGGTGGGAAAGTGTTAGGGGGAACGAAGATGAAGGAGCCGGGAGTATCATGGAATGACGGGTAAAAGGAGAGGCCGATTAATCCTGGCCCCCCTCTCCATCCTTCCCAGCCGCTCAAAGGTGAAACACAAGTGCTTCGCCATCTGCTTCCGAGGTTCTATCTTCTGACCCTGAACAAGGTCAAGTGTAAGTGCAGCAGAGCGTACACTGCAGCCTCCGTCACACCGCCCACCACTGCCGAGGGCCTGTGAAGACAAGGGATAAAAACAAACAAAAAAAGAAACTCCTCTAAATCCACCGTTTGATGCCGCTCACACATAAGCAGCTGATACTCTGCCAGCCGCACAACTTAAGCGCCAGCACGGGGTTGCTGACTAAGCCTACAGTCATTTTATACAATATTCGTCCACGGCAAATACCTGTCACAGAGAATACAAAAGACAAGATGTTCTTATGTAAAGTCTCAACATACCTGTCACACAGAATACCAAAGACAAGATGTTTTTGTATAAAATAACATATGTCACAGATATACAAAAGACAAGATGTTTCTTGCGCGCTGGTGACCTACTCGTTTTTGAGTGAACCAGCATTTTAGGAAGAAGAAGAAAGTCACATATCTGTCACAGAGGATATCAAAGACAAGATGTTCTGGTATACAGTCACGTATCTGTCAGAAAATACAAAAGACAATATATTTCTTGTATAAAGTCACATATCTATCACAGAGGATACCAAAGACAAGTTCTTGTGTAATGTCACACAGAATACCAAAGACAAGATGTTCTGGTATAGAGTCACAAAGAATACCAAAGACAAGATGTTCTGGTATAGAGTCACACAGAATACCAAAGACAAGATGTTCTGGTTAAAGTCTTTCACCGATATCTCCGGGAGGAAAACTGCGGGCAATCAGAAATGAACTGCGGCTTCCTTTCGTCCAGTTTCTTTCCAATTTAAAGCAAAAAAAACAAAAACAAACAAACACGCACACACATAGACACAGACACATCCACAGACACCCACGCCTTATCTCCAGTCTGACGCTTTATATCTCAGCAAAAACATGCCCCCATTTTTCATCATTGTGTACCGAGCTTCCCCCGTTGACAAAAACGCGCGCGCGCACACTCGTACTTAAGTGTGGTCGTAGAAACACGAATCAACAGTTCAAACACTGAACTGAATTTTGCATCGACAAATCTAAATGTAGTCAAGCCTAAAACAGGCTGCATACTACGAACAATTCATAAAAAATTAATACTGAAATATTAATAATAATAATAATAATAATAATAATAATAATAATAATATCACCAACCATAAGACCGACAGCGAATCAGCGGTAAACAATTGTACAAAACTGTAATGCTTTCAAAGGGCGCGCAAAACCAACAAACAATAGAACTCGCGGAAAGAGATCGGCTACAGCGAACTAAATGGTTGACGCCTGGTTTGATTCGATGAGGATATCATATTACTAACGTTCCAGCTCTTGCATACAAAACCCCTGTACTTCACTGGCAGCGCTGTCTCCAAAGAACATCGTCCTGTCGACCTCTACATCATGACCAAGACACGATGACCCATCTTGATTAAGTCACAGCAGCAACACAGACATGAATTCCCTGTAAACCCTGAAACGACGGAACTGAACTGAATGATTGCGGTGTGTCCGTCCACTGAATCAAAATCAGCTTGGCCTGGTCAGGACACAGTCACAGTTTCTGACTCACGTCTGTAACAACACGAGTTTTGTGTAATCATCCAATGTTGGTTGTGTGTGTGTGTGTGTGTGTGTGTGTGTCACGAGTTTGTCTCGAGGCCTACGACGTTTGACCCATCTGGGGTGGCGGAGTTGTTCATTTGTTTATTGTCGTTGCTGTTGTCGTGTATCCGTCCCTTGATGTGGCTTGTGGTGCGGTTGCACCTTGGTGTAGTTCAGCTCAACTTCGGTTTGCTTTCTCTCTCTCTCTCTCTAATTCCACTGCCCGTGCTATTTATTCTGCAAGTTCACGGGTGGCCGGTACCTTTCTCTCGAACTTTCTGTCTATCGGCCTCTCGCCTGTCTTTTTACCTGTCGCACGTGCTTCATTTCTTTTAGTTTGAAGTATGCTCACTCTGTGACGTAGGGTGGCATGTTCGCCGCCATTGCTGAGGGAGGTTAGCTCTTCACTCGAGCGGAAGATGTCTCTGGGGGCGCCTGCTCCAGTCTTGGTTCTTTACCGTATCATCGAGAGTACAGTCAGTACTTTCAATTCCTGCAGTCGGCCTGTAGGAGAGGGACATCACTTCTTCTGTTTCCGCATCTTCGCCTCTGTCCTCTCGACTGGACAGAGGGTAGAGAGTCGTTTGACCCGCCTCTTCGGGGTCACCCACGGGTAGCTGGTAAGCATCAGTTTCGTGGTTTGTTTGTTTTGGTTTGTTGTTGTTAGTCGACTTAGTCTCCTCTTTTGCGCAATTTTCTTTTGTTTTCGAAATTGTAAGAGAAATATTGTGTGAGACCTTTTCTCTGGTTAATTCAATCTTTAACCTTGCCATTCTAAATTATTTCCAAAATTCTTTCTCCCGTTTACACATCTGGTGATGCGGTAGTCGGTGGGGATGGGAGAGAACCTGGTGATTCAGGGTTGGAACTTGCTTGGTCTCGCTCGTCCGCCCCTGTCACGTTCGCCGGACTCTTATCCTTCGGCCACCGTCTGTTTGTGTGTGCAAGGAGAACGAGTTTTATGTTCGCGAGCGTGCGTACGCATGATTTGTCGTTCGGATGCGTGGTTGGAGATTTGTGTTATGTTGAAATGTGTTTATAAAATGTGACAATTATGCCATTGAATTATTATTTGCAAATGTGGTGACAGTTATTAAGCGATGGTCGCTGTGTTGGTTTATTTCCTAAGAGGGGAAAATGTTAAACGTGAGTGAGAGAAGGGTGAAGATAATTCATATTTGTTTTATAACTTGTTGGTTTAATGCAGTCTTTTACCTGCATCGTGTGAGAAGACCCTAGTGAATATCCCTGATTCGACGGGTTTACTGTGTTATGCTCAGGTCTGTGTTGAGCTGGGATTGTGGGTGCATTTAATAGACTTCCCCTCGCCCATCATGCGAGTGGCTGTTAAGATTTGACAGCATGGGTCAGACTGTACTGACGGCGGGGTTCCAGTACCCTTCTTCCTTCCTCCTTCCTTCTTCTTTCCCTCCTTTTCGACTCTCCTCCCAGCTACGTCCTCCCCCTCCCGGGGGCTTCACCTGGAGCACGGACTGGATGGTGCCACGTGCTGGTTGAGGCCACGTTCTGGCTGAGACTACGGACTGGATGGTGCCACGTGCTGGTTGAGGCCACGTTCTGGCTGAGACTACGGACTGGATGGTGCCACGCGCTGGTCGAGGCCACGCCCTGGTCGGGACCGCGGACTGGTAGAGGAGCCCGCCGTCTTGACTGGCCGGCCCTGACCCCCGTCCAGGACCTCCAGTAACAGCGCCTCGTTTTCCTTCCCCCCCCCCCCCCCCTCCGGGACGCGCTCTTCACTGCCGGCTTGTGAGTCGAGGGTGTCGGCTTTGAGCGACTCCCTGCGAGAACCAACCCGGCTCGGAGCACCTAGTGCGACAGGGTGCTCCCAGCAGACTTGACAGGGGCAGGGGTGTGGACGCACTCCATGGTGTTAGAAAGGATCGATGCTGGAAATATTTCTTTATAATTGTGTATATGTTATATGTGCTGGAATGCTGTAATTGTGATCGTGTACGTCGTATGGTGAAATATTTATTTATAATCGTGCATGTTGTGGGTGTGGGAGTGCTTGATTGTGATTGTGCGTGTTGTGTGCGTTGGAGTGCTTGATTGTGGTTGTGCATGTTGTGAATGTTGGAATGCTTATTTTGCTGGTGTGAATAAATGGGGTGTTGTATCGTAATCTTTATTGTGTGGTCTCTTGCGGGGCGTGTGAGGTCAGTCACTCCCTTCACTCCCACCTAGACCGATCCTGTCAGGGCAGACCTCCAGGGGTCGGTCGTGACAGTGTGTGTGTGTGTGTGTGTGTGTGTGTGTGTGCGCGCGCGCGCGCGCGTGCGTGCATGTATATGTGCGTGTGTGTGTGCGCGCGTGCGTGCGTGTGTGTGTATTCCCGCACGAGCACGCGTCCATTTGTATGTGTACATGTGTATGTTCATGGTAATCTACTGAACCTGGAGGTATTTTGAACCTGAGACCAATTGAAACTGAGACCTGTTTAACCTGAGACCTGTTTAACCTGAGACCTGTTTAACCTGAGGACTATTGAACCTGAGACCTGTTTAACCTGAGGACTATTGAACCTGAGACCTGTTTAGCTTGAGACCTATTGAACCTAAGACCTATTTAACCTGAGATCAATTGAACCTGAGACCTATTGAACCCGAGGACTATTGAACCTGAGACCTGTTGAAGCTGAGACGTATTGAAGCTGAGACCTATTGAATATAAGGACTATTGAACCCACGGACTACTGAACCTAAGGACTACTGAACCTGAGACCCGTTTAGCCCGAGACCTATTGAACCTAAGACCTACTTAACCTGAGACCAATTGAATCTGATAGCTACTGAAACTAACGACTATTGAACCTGAGACCTATCGAACCTGAGACCAATTGAACCAAAGAACTATTGAACTTGAGACCTTATGAACCCGATACTATTGAACCCGATACCTACTGAACCCGAGATCTATTGAACATGAAACCTACTGAACCTGACATCTATTGAACATGAAACTTATTGAACCTGAGATCTACTGAACCCGAGACATATGGAACCTGAGATCTACTGAACCCGAGACCAATGGAACCTGAAACCTACTGAACCTGAGACCTACTGAACCTGAAGACTATTGAATTTGAGACCTATTGAACCTGAGACCTAATGAACCCGAGACCTACTGAACCCGAAACCTGTTGAACCTGAGGACAACTGAACCTGAGACCTATTGAAAGAGACCTATTGAACCTGAGACCTATTGAACCCAAGACCTATTCAACCTGAGACCTATTGAACCCGAGATCTAATGAATCCGAGGATAATTGAACCCGAGACCTATTGAAACAGACCTACTGAACCTGTGGACGACTGAACCCGAGACCTATTGAACCTGAGGACTACTGAACTTGAGACCTATTGAAACAGACCTATATAACTTGAGGACCATTGAACCCGAAACTTATTTAACCTAAGGACTATTGAACCTGAGACCTATTTAACCTAAGGACTATTGAACCCGAGGACTACTGAACCCGAGGACTATTGAACCTGAGGACTACTGAACCTGAGGCCTATTGAACCTGAGACCTATTGAACCTGAGGACTATTGAACCCGAGACCTATTGAACCTGAGACCTATTGAACCTGAGGCCCGCAAAGGCCGACATGAAAAGATGGGACAGGACTGGTCAGACACGGTCTGCACCCTAGAACAGGCTCTCCAGACCCCAGGAAGCTCCCAGGTAAAGGGCGCAGTGGCCATCCATACGCCACCTGGCGCAGGGAGCACAGCTTCACCTGGAGGCAGTGGGCAAGGAAGGCACAGGGCAGGAGCCCCTGCAGGGCTGTCGTCAGCAGTGTGTGGCCCTGGAGGGAGGACTGGTGATTGACCCAAACCAAGAATACCCAATGTTACTTTTCACTGAGAAAGAGAGAACAGTGAGTGTACCTGCCAGTGTTCTGTGTTAAGCCCATCAACTATCCACTCAATGTAAAGCCCATAATTGCACTCACTCAGGCGATGTAAAGTCCATCAACTATCCACACACTCAGTGTATATAAAGCCCATCAACTGTCCACTCAGTCTATGTAAAGCTCATCAACTATCCACTCAGTGTATGTAAAGCCCATCAATTGTCCACTCAGTCTATGTAAAGCCCATCAACTGTCCACTCAGTCTATGTAAAGCTCATCAACTATCCACTCAGTGTATGTAAAGCCCATCAACTGTCCACTCAGTCTATGTAAAGCCCATCAACTGTCCACTCAGTCTATGTAAAGCTCATCAACTATCCACTCAGTGTATGTAAAGCCCATCAATTGTCCACTCAGCCTATGTAAAGCCCATCAATTGTCCACTCAGCCTATGTAAAGCCCATCAACTGTCCACTCAGTCTATGTAAAGCTCATCAACTGTCCACTCGGTCTATGTAATGCCCATCAACTATTCACCCATCAACTGTCCACTCAGTCTATGTAAAGCCATCGCCAGCGTGCGTGTATGTGTGTGTGTGTGCATGTGTGTGCGTGTGTGTGCGTGTGTGTGTGTGTGTGTGTGTGTGTGTGACAGTGTGCGTGCGTGTGTGTGTGTGTGTGTGTGTGTGTGTGTGTGTGTGTGTGTGTGTGTGTTGTGTGTGTGTTGTGCGTGTGTTATGCGTGTGTGTGTGTGTGTGTGTGTGTGTTGCGTGTGTGTTGCGTGTGTGTGTGTTGTGTGTGTTGCGCGCGCGCGTGCGTGAGACAGGCCTCTGTGTGTGTGCACCGACAGCTGCACGGTGGGCAGGCTATGACGTCACTGAAGCCAGTCAGCTGGGAACGGCCCGAATGAGCGGCGTGGATGACACCGACACACAGACAACAAAAAAACGGAGACAGAGAGAGGGGGGTGTGGGAAGGAGGGAGGGAGGGGAGAGAGAGAGGAGGGAGAGAAGGTGAGAGAGAGAGGGAACTCTCGGAACTCGGAAAATTTTAATTGCAAAGGCCACGACCTATCTGCAATGAGGTCAAGAAACAAAAATGGAATCACACACTGACATTTCTACTGATCACGATCATTTACAAAACTTGCTCACACCAATTGTATAATCGTAAACTGATTATACCGAAACATGCATACAAAATCACACCCGTATGTAGCACTCTCCCCGACTCGCACATACAATTTCGCTCGCACTCACAATTGCCACACGCACACACATACACAAGCACACACACACACACACACACACACACACACACACACGAGGGGGAAGGAGAGAAAGAGTGAGAAAGAGAGGGTGAGAGAGAAAGAGAAAGGGTAGGAGAGAGGGGGGAGAGAAAGAGAGAGAGAGAGAGAGAGAGAGAGAGAGAGAGAGAGAGAGAGAGAGAGAGAGAGAAAAAGAGAGAGAGAAACCAGCCAGCCAGTCATCCAGCTAACCAGCCAGTCACCCAACCCGTCATCCAACCAACCAGCCAGTCATCCTATCATCAACCAATCAATTTAGTGACCAGTCATCCAACCAACCAGCCAGTCATCCTATCATCAACCAATTTAGTGACCAGTCATCCAACCAACCAGTCAGTCATCCAATCATCAACCAATCAATTAAGTGACCAGTCATCCAACCACTCAGCCAGTCATCCAACCAACCAGCCAGCCATCCCATCATCAACCAATCAATTAAGTGACCAGTCATCCAACCAACCAGCCAGCCAGTCATCCAACCAGCCAGCCAGTCATCCAACCAGCCAGCCCCGTCACCCTAGCAGCCAGCCAGTCGTCCATCCAGCCAATCCACCAATCAGGCCGTCATCATAAACCAAGCGGTCCACCCACCTTTAGCGATAGCGGCGGGTCCCTCTGGCCGACCCAGCAGCGCCGCCCCCTGCCGCTCCATGTAGAGCTCCACCAGGGGCAGGGTGTTGAGGTACACCAGCTGGCTGGGGCCCAGCCGCACGCTGTAGATGGGCCCGTACTGCTGCGTCCACTCCCAGTTGGTCTCCGGACCCTTATAGCGCAGGGAGGCCCCCAGCAAGGGCAGACCCCCAGGCCCGGGGGGGAGGCCTCTTCTCTTGTCAGACGCACAGCTCCCGCAGCAGCAGCGCCACGGCCAGCCGGAACTGGCGGTTAGAGCTGGACTGTCATCAGAGTCCGGTGGAGCACTGTGGGCACCTGGAGCACCAGGCGGGGCTCCCTCTTCTTCACGGGGCAGAGCAGCGCCAGACGCAGCTCCCTGGATGTCCCAACCCTCAGCCTTTCCAGGCACCACCTTGGCAGCGCTCATGTCCGATTCTGGAATGTGACGGTCGTCAGACTTAGGACCACTGCTGTCTTTGCTGTCTGGGTCTGGGGCTATGCTGTCTGGGTCTGGGTCTATGCTGTCTGGGTCTTTGCTGTCTGGGGCTTTGCTGTCTGGGTCTGGGGCTATGCTGTCTGGGTCTGGAGCACTGACGACACAAGAGCGGTGCCAGTGTGTTGGCGGGGCGCCGGGCGAAGCGTCAGGCCAGCAAGGGGTGTGAGTTTGGCCTCAGTGGTCCTGGGCGCTGCCACAGACCGGAGGGGTGTGTGGTGCAGAACCTGCTTGGCCTTTCGTGCTGTCAGCCACGGTGCAGGCTGCAGCTCTGGCACTGCTGTGGGGATCAGCTGAAAGTCCTGCCAGTGAAGCGGAAAAAATTCGGCACAGACTCCGGTCGTGTGAAGTTAAAAGGCGAAGGATGATCTGAGGAACGAAGCTGTCCATTCGTGCAGCACACACACACACACGGTGTACACACACACACACAGCACTTGGCGCTTACGGCTTTGTGGGTGGGGGTGGAGAAAGGGGAAGGGGGGTGGGGGTGTCATCACCAAAGCGTGGATGTGAAATTGCATTGACACAGCTAGCGAAAGGATCAGCCGGCGTGCTTGTCATGAGGTCAGTCCGTGCTCCTGGGAAAGGGCCGGCTTTGCCAACACATCAAGTCCACACCAGAGCGTGTGTGTGTGTGTGTGTGTGTGTGTGTGTGTGTGTGTGCGTGCGTGCGTGCGTGCTCGCGTGTGTGTGCGTGTGTGTGTGCGCGCGTGCGTGTGTGCGCGCGTGCGTGTGTGTGCACACGAGCGCATGTGTGTACGTGCGTGCGCGCGTGCGTGCGTGTGACTCGCGCGCACGTTTACGTGCATCCGCATACATGGTTCACGTCCTTTTCCATGGTCTTCAATCAGTGTCACGGTTATCCGTCGACTAAATTTGCCTCTGTGTGTGTGTGTGTGTGTGTGTGTGTGTGTGTGTGTGTGTGTGTGTGTGCGCGCGCGCGCGTGCGTGTGTACGTGCGTGCGTGAGTGAGTGAGTGAGTGTGCGTGAGAGAGAGAGAGCGAGAGAGAGAGAGAGAGAGAGAGAGAGAGAGAGTGTGTGTATGTGTGTGTGTGTGTCCCGGTAAAGAGTC
>CM031616.1:74778216-74783216 GCA_018398815.1 Conus ventricosus
GAGCAGGCAATACAAATAAATGTGCCTTCGAGAGGGATTACGATGGTTCCCTCAGGCAGCTAGTGAAGGTCGTCTCATAGTTATAATATATTCCCCACATTTTCTTCATCTTCAATTATTTATTTATTTTTTTTTAAAGTTCAAATCTTTGCCAAGTCATTACTATAACGACTGAAGAATTGTTAACCTGCACTTGTTTTCCCCCACTACTTAATTGTTCAGCATTCTCTCTCTCTCTCTCTCTCTCTCTCTCTCTCTCTCTCTCTCTCTATATATATATATATAGATCAATATGGTTGAACAGCCTAAAATGATTTTAAAAGCGCTCGACCCTTGGGGAGCAACATTTGTTAAAACAAGTATTAAAAAGGAATATTAAAATTCTCTACAAATTTGTTTCGAGCGCGTTGCGCTGTCATCAGGATGGTTTTTGGTTTGCCCACCGCCGATGTTATATAGCGTGTGGACTCCCGTTTGCGGTTGTTTGCACGTGCGGGTTGGCTGCACGTATTTTTGGGGGGCTTTCAGGTTTTTGTTTTGGGTGTATTCACTAACAACGATTTCCATTTATGCCTGCAGTTGTTTACTATTTCTGTTTTGGTGTTTAAAGTTGCTAAGTGTGGTTTGCATAGTATTAACCATTTTTCAGTTAAACATAGGTTGCACCTTTTTGAAACATTGCTGTATGGTGATGCTCTTTTTATGATTTTCCAGGATATATTGTAGCTTGTTTTTGCGTCTTTAAGTTTCCAGATATATTTGCTCAGTTCTGTTTGGTTTTTATATTTTTCTTTATTAAATGAATGTTTGTGGTTTGCATATCTGGTTTTGAAGTGGTTTTCAGTGATCCCTATGTATGTTTCTTTTTCATTTTCTGATGTCACAGTAGCCTGGTATACAATGTTGTTGTGAAGACATTTATTGTCTAGTGGGCACTGCTCTTTTCTGGTGCAATTGCAAGATTTCCTTTCTTCACCCTTCTTTGCTGTGTTGATTTTCATTTTGTTGGATGCGTCAATTAGGTTTTTGAGGTTGGGCATACATGAGTACGATAGTTTGACAGTGTTTTTGTTAAATATTTTGGACAGTTTGTGTTCTTTTGGAAATGAAGTTGTTAGGATTTTGAAGAATTCTTTCCCTATGTTTGTTTTGAGTTTCCCGTCGTATGGGGGGTTATACCATATGATTTTTCTTTTCCTATTTTTCTTGCTTTTATTTGTGTTGTTGTCTGGGTTGTATTGTAATTTGTAATTGTATCCACTTGTTTGTAGTGCCTCCTGGTATTCTACTGCTGCATTGTTGAACACTCTTTCACTGCATGACAGGTTTGATAGTCTCTTGTTTATGCCATGGGGTATGGTCTTTAATACAGATGGTGGATGGTTACTTTTGGTGTGTACATAAAGAGGTGTATCGTTGGGTTTCTTGTATGGTTTATATATGTGATTGTTGAGATCCAGTGTTATGTCTAAGTAGTTCACTACCTTTTTGTTTGCTTCAATGGTGATCTTTAAGTTGTGGTTTTGGAAAATTTTGCATAGTTCTTTCTTCTTGTTTTCGATGGTTCTTGGATTGTTGGTTAGTGCAGCAAGGCCATCGTCTCTGTATAGTCCGACTTGTTTTCCGAGTTTTTTCTTGATGTTGGACAGCATGAATAGTCCGACCAGTTCACATGTTTCTGCACCATCATATGATCCCATGGGAAAGCTGAAAGCCCCCCAAAAACACGTGCAGCCAACCCGCACGTGCAAACAACCGCAAACGGGAGCCCACACGCTATATAACATCGGCGGTGGGCAAACCAAAAACCATCCTGATGACAGCGCAACGCGCTCGAAACAAATTTGTAGAGAATTTTAATATTCCTTTTTAATACTTGTTTTAACAAATATATATATATATATATATATATATATATATATATATATATATATATATATATATATATATAAGAGAGAGAGAGAGAGAGAGAGAGAGAGAGAGAGAGAGAGGTCTTAAATCCAGCAAAAAGAAAGTGAAGATACCCGAGAAAATCTACCAGTCACTGGACCTGTAAGTACAGTTCAGTTCAGTTCAGTTCACTTGGGACTTTAGATATGGTGCCACTCTGTTACTAAAGGAAAATTTTCTAATATTAGTGCGACCATATTTAATTTGGATTTTGTTATCAGAATTTCTTGTAATTTGATTAGAGGTTAGTTGAAAAAATCGGTTAAAATTTGTACTGTTAAGTTCCTTAAATAGCTTGTAAGTCTCAATCAAGTCTCCCCTCATTCGTCGGAACTTTAACGATTGTAAATTTAACCTTCGCAATCTATCTGCATAGCTTATATGTTTAAACAAGGTAGCTCTTTTTTGCACTTTCTCAATACTCGCTGATTGCCTTTTTAAGTAAGGGCACCATATCACATTTCCATACTCCAGGTGGGGTCTAACTAATGCCTTATATAGTATTGTAAAAACTTCAGTATCCAAATATGAAAAAGACCGTCTAATTACACCGAGCATTTTGTTAGCTTTCATCATTGCACTGTTCATGTGCTTATCACATTTCTGTGCTTATCAGACCCGGAGACTGTGAGGCTGACAGTGACCAGCTCGGTGTGGGACTTAGTTCTTCAGGGGACTGGGCAGGAATCCTGACAAGACCCCCAACCAGTGCCTGCACGGTGTACTCGTGCAAACACACACGCAAACATGCATACAACTGAACAGAACAGAGAGAGAGAGAGAGAGAGAGAGAGAGAGAGAGAGAGAGAGAGAGAGAGAGAGAGAGAGGAATAGGCAGTGTTAAGGGGTGTAGGTAGAGATGTTAGAGAGAACGAAGGCAGTGTGTGTGTGTGTGTGTGTGTGTGGTGTGTGTGTGTGTGTGTGTGTGTGTGTGTGTGTGTGTGTGTGAGAGAGAGAGAGAGAGAGGAGAGAGAGAGAGAGAGAGAGAGAGAGAGAGAGAGAGAGAGAGAGAGAGGAAACAAAACACTAAAATGTTTACCCTACACTTTGGAGTGTTTGTGTACTTCTTCTTCCAGTAATGTCCACCTGCCGAGTGTTCGGCAATTATTGACATGCTGGAGGGTCACTGAGCAGCTTGAGGGGAAAAAAAAAGATTTACGTGGAGGATCTGGTCACCTTCGAAATGAAGGAGGCCAGGGTGGGGGATCTGACGACTTCTGCGGACAGGTCGTTCCAGTCGCGGACTGTACGGGGGAAGAAGGCATGCAACTTCAACACTTGCACATCCACACACACGCTCTCTGCCTCACCAGGTCAGTGCAGGCACTGGGTTGGGGGTCTTGTCAGGATTCCTGCCCAGTCCCCTGAAGAACCAAGTCCCACACCGAGTTGGTCACTGTCAGCCTCACAGTCTCCGGGTCTGGTAGCAGCAGTACTGTCAACACTTTCCTCTGTCCAGCTGTGTGGAAGCGCTACAGCCGGACTGTCTGCTGTGAACTGGTCTGCCACTGTCACCCTCAGCACCACATTGCTCTTCAGAGCCCACTACAAGTCACAGACCCGTCTTTGACAGCCAACATGTTGTCCTACCGGGACTCGTCTGCCTGTTGACCTGACCGGCGGTGAACACTTTTCACGCGAGGCCCACTTCCACTGAGGTCGCCTGTGTGCACAGCATCCGTGCGTCTCTACGACACACGAACACACATACTGAAAGAGAGAGAGAGAGAGAGAGAGAGAGAGGGCAGAGACAGAGACAATCCTTCCTGCTCTCCATGTCATGAAGACGACACCTACATTCGTTTGCATCGGACACCAGGCTACATATATATAAAAGAAAAACAACAAATCCGGCAAAAAGCTGACACACGCTTTAATCCTGCCAACAGTTCTGAAGCTTGAGGGATATAACATTTTGGTTAAAAAAAAATGTACAGATGGCGGGGCAGGGGGTGGGAGTGGGAGTGGGGGGTGGGTGGGTGGGAGAGGGTTCGGTCAGCTGGACAGGGAGTGACGTTGAAAGGGGAATGTCCCGGCTTGGACATGAAGTGAAGTTAAAAAAGGAGGGGCAGGGTGGGGGGGGGGGGGGGGGGGGGGGGGGGCAGGGGGGGGTTGGGGGGGGGGGGGGGGGGGGGGACTGGACAGGGAGTGACGTTGACAGGGGGATCTCTTAAGGTGGACATGAAGTGAAGTTAAAAAAGGGGAAGGGGGGGGGGGGGGGGGGGGGCTGGACAGGGAGTGACGTTGACAGGGATCTCTTAAGTGACATGAGTGAAGTAAAAGGATGGGGAAGGGGGGGGGGGGGGCTGGACAGGAGTGAGTTGACAGGGGATGTCTTAAGTGACATGAGTGAAGTAAGAATGGAGGGGGGGGGGGGGGGGGATTTCAATATTGATGAGGTATATGTCTGACTGCGTGATTCACAAAATTTTGTGAATTTCCTTGTCATTAGAAGGAGAAGCCGTAACACACATAACACAACACATAACCTGTTGTGACGGCATCCTTTCTTTAAATTTGTAAAACAATTTAAAACAAAACGGACTCCTCCTTTCAGTTATCATTTGTCTAAACCACTGACAACGGTCAGAGCTATTTTCCGTGAATCAGTCCACACACGTTACTTGTCTGTCACAGTTACTCGCAATCGCAACAGCAACAACCTGAATCATTTTCAGCTCTCTCCAAATAGAAACCAGAAAGGGAGAGATCTAGGTGGGACGTATGGCGTCGCGAGGGGAATGGAGGGTGAGGGGGCGGGGGCTGTGTTGTGGAGTGAGGTGAGGAAGAACGGAATGCAGAACTGAAGGCAGCGAGAAGCTCAGCTCACTGGGATCACATGTATCCCTCACCGGCTCCCGCACAATGCACAAGGCTCAGGAATGGAGTCAAACCCTCACAACAACCTTCCCACGGCACCTCGTCACTGAACCGTTCCCCCTCAAACATACACCCCAGTCCTTTATCTACAGTACAGCGCATTTCAACAGCCAATAACATACACCCCAGTCCTTTATCTACAGTACAGCGCATTTCAACAGCCAATAACA
>CM031616.1:74788216-74845716 GCA_018398815.1 Conus ventricosus
GGAAACTAACTCTCACCATTTCTGAACAAATGGTTGTGGGTCAGGTTGGACTGTCACTTGTATGAAGTGATCTGGGTGTACGTGCTGGAGAGCAGAAAATGAGCAGGCCTAAGTGATGATCACTGGCGGATCTGGATTCAGTATCTCAGAAAACCGCCAGTTCAAGTGAAACAAATGCGCAAAGTACCGCAAGGTCAGCCACAGATCACATCGATGTGTCTCTGTGACCCAAAGTACCGCAGGGTCAGCCAAGGATCACATCAATGTGTCTCTGTGACCCAAAGTACCGCAAGGTCAGCCACAGATCACATCAAGGTGTCTCTCTGACCCAAAGTACTGCAAGGTCAGCCAAGGATCACATCGATGTGTCTCTCTGACCCAAAGTACCACAAGGTCAGCCAAGGATCACATCGATGTGTCTCTGTGACCCAAAGTACCGCAGGGTCATCCAAGGATCACATCAATGTGTCTCTGTGACCCAAAGTACCGCAAGGTCAGCCACAGATCACATCGATGTGTCTCTGTGACCCAAAGTACCGCAAGGTCAGCCAAGGATCACATCGATGTGTCTCTGTGACCCAAAGTACCGCAAGGTCAGCCACAGATCACATCGATGTGTCTCTCTGACCCAAAGTACCGCAAGGTCAGCCAAGGATCACATCGATGTGTCTCTGTGACCCAAAGTACCGCAGGGTCATCCAAGGATCACATCGATGTGTCTCTCTGACCCAAAGTACCGCAAGGTCAGCCAAGGATCACATCAATGTGTTTCTGTGACCCAAAGTACCGCAGGGTCATCCAAGGATCACATCGATGTGTCTCTGTGACCCAAAGTACCGCAGGGTCATCCAAGGATCACATCGATGTGTCTCTGTGACCCAAGTACCGCAAGGTCAGCCAAGGATCACATCGATGTGTCTCTCTGACCCAGGTCCCAGAGAATAGCAGGGACACGGTGGGCCAACCAACAGAGGTCTGATGCAACGCCCTACAGCAACATCAACATCATCATCATCAGCATCATCATACGCAGCGTCGTCGTCGTTAGTCGACGAAGCTGTTTTATTCTTTCGTCCCTTGCAGGCACTGGTAGACAGGTCAATGCCCAGAATCGCTTTCTTTCACCGCCCTCAGAACGTAGCATTACAACAGTGGAAAGCAAACCCGTCATTAACACTGAGATGTAGATGGTGGTGTTCACCGCTGTCTCCCTAATTCACCTTGTACACCTCTAGCTCAAACCATGAGATGTAGATGGTGGTGTTCACCGCTGTCTCCCTAATTTACCTTGTACACCTCTGGCTCAAACCATGAGATGTAGATGGTGGTGTTCACCAGTCTCCCTAATTCACCTTGTACACCTCTAGCTCAAACCATGAGATGTAGATGGTGGTGTTCACCGCTGTCTCCCTAATTTACCTGTACACCACTATCACAAAAAAGTGACCTGTCCGACCCTACCCAGACACACAAACATTTGTTCCCCATTGGGTCTAAACATGTGACCTGCCAGTACAAAAGTCACCAAAGTACCCAAGTGACACGCTAGGGTGGTACAACGTCGGTGGCCCACAAAACGTCGTCCGGGTTAACAGTCTACACTGGGGTGACATCTATCGCCGCAACATCGGTACAGTATGACACGCGGGTTGACAGTCTGTACTGGGGTGACATTTAGCGCCGCAACATTAGTACAGCGTGACACCCGGGTTAACAGTCTGTACTGGGGTGACATTTAGCGCCGCAACATTGGTACAGCATGACACCCGGGTTAACAGTCTGTACTGGGGTGACATTTAGCGCCGCAACATTGGTACAGCATGACACCCGGGTTAACAGTCTGTACTGGGGTGACATTTAGCGCCGCAACATTGGTACAGCGTGACACCCGGGTTAACAGTCTGTACTGGGGTGACATTTAGTGCCGCAACATTGGTACAGCGTGACACCCGGGTTAACAGTCTGTACTGGGGTGACATTTAGTGCCGCAACATTGGTACAGCGTGACACCCGGGTTGACAGTCTGTACTGGGGTGACATTTAGCGCCGCAACATTGGTACAGCGTGACACCCGGGTTGACAGTCTGTACTGGGGTGACATTTAGCGCCGCAACATTGGTACAGCGTGACACCCGGGTTAACAGTCTGTACTGGGGTGACATTTAGCGCCGCAACATTGGTACAGCGTGACACCCGGGTTAACAGTCTGTGCTGGGGTGACATTTAGCGCCGCAACATTGGTACAGCGTGACACCCGGGTTAACAGTCTGTACTGGGGTGACATTTAGCGCCGCAACATTAGTACAGCGTGACACCCGGGTTAACAGTCTGTACTGAGGTGACATCTATCGCCGAAACGTTGATACAGCATGACACCGAGTGAAAGCTGTATTGGGGTGACAGTTTGTACCACAACAAGCTCCGTCAAACAAAACAGTCCCAAGTACACGGCGTGATGATTGAAAAAATAGAGTAGAGTGGTCAGAGACATAACTAACTCACCCCACACATCACAGGTGGAAACCACCGATGCAGCATTCATCGCTGGTCTGGAACCAACGACTAGGGCAGCACGCGACATGCAGACAACGGATTATATCAGTAGTAACGTGGCAAGGACTGTTTTACACAGCAACGTGAATTCAGGTGTGTGTGCGTGTTTAATTTTTAATGAACACATTTCACAGCAAAAGCAAACTCACTGTATTATGCACAGTACACACTTTGAGACAACATGTACATGTAAAGTTCTGTACACAAACTGTCATCTTGTAAGGTGACGATGACAACTTGAGGGCGCAAAGACGTCGATGCTGTCAAATAATGCCACAAAGAACCTGCGTAAAACAGCTTTGGTATAAACAAAAACTGCACAAACCCATGCCATCACAGAATAACCTTTCTATAACGTAACGATCCAAACTGAGACCCTAAACGTATCCTAGGAAATAAAAAAAAAGTCAGTGAAAATTGAGACCATTCACTGTAAAACAAGTGCTCTCTCACTATGCCATTCACTGTAAAACAAGTGCTCTCTCACTATGTTGCCATGTTCTTTCTTTTTTTATTTTTATTTTTATTTTTAAAGCTACGTCTCCAAATCCACCATCCGTCCTTTCCAACAATGCCAAAGGCACAGTGTCTGAGACACACTCTCCCTGACAGGGGATCCACTCCGCCCCGACAGGCCTTCAGTCACCCACCCTTAGACACGATCATAATGATGTCTATGACGTTACCGAGATCTAGTCTGAAACATGGATATTGTCTGCTGTGATTTCTAAATCTTATTGAAAAAAAAACCAACCCAACCCCCTGAATCAAGTTTTGAGGCTTTTGTCCCGACAGAGTATTCTAAACGAAAGTGCTTAAAAGACATCCTTCCACAAGACTTGCAGAATCTGTACATCCTTCCACAAGACTTGCAGAATGTGTACATCCTTCCACAAGACTTGCAGAATGTGTACATCCTTCCACAAGACTTGCAGAATCTGTACATCCTTCCACAAGACTTGCAGAATCTGTACATCCTTCCACAAGACTTGCAGAATGTGTACATCCTTCCACAAGACTTGCATAATCTGTACATCCTTCCACAAGACTTGCAGAATGTGTACATCCTTCCACAAGACTTGCAGAATCTGTACATCCTTCCACAAGACTGGCAGAATCTGTACATCCTTCCACAAGACTTGCAGAATCTGTACATCCTTCCACAAGACTTGCAGAATGTGTACATCCTTCCACAAGACTTGCAGAATGTGTACATCCTTCCACAAGACTTGCAGAATCTGTACATCCTTCCACAAAACTTGCAGAATGTGTACATCCTTCCACAAGACTTGCAGAATCTGTACATCCTTCCACAAGACTTGCAGAATGTGTAGATCCTTCCACAAGACTTGCAGAATCTGTACATCCTTCCACAAGACTTGCAGAATGTGTACATCCTTCCACAAGACTTGCAGAATCTGTACATCTTTCCACAAGACTTGCAGAATCTGTACATCCTTCCACAAGACTTGCAGAATGCGTACATCCTTCCACAAGACTTGCAGAATCTGTACATCTTTCCACAAGACTTGCAGAATGTGTACATCTTTCCACAAGACTTGCATAATCTGTAAATCTTTCCTCAAGACCCGTAGAATCTGTACATCTTTACACAAGACTTGCAGAATCTGTACATCTTTCCGCAAGACTTGCAGAATCTGTACATCTTTCCACAAGACCTGCAGAATGTGTACATCTTTCCACAAGACTTGCATAATCTGTAAATCTTTCCTCAAGACCCGTAGAATCTGTACATCTTTACACAAGACTTGCAGAATCTGTACATCTTTCCGCAAGACTTGCAGAATCTGTACATCTTTCCACAAGACCTGCAGAATCTGATCTGTAATCTTTCCACAAGACCTGTAGAATCTGTACAGCTTTCCACAAGACCTGTAGAATCTGTACAGCTTTCCACAAGCCTTGCAGAATCTGTACATCTTTCCACAAGACCTGTAGAATCTGTACAGCTTTCCACAAGACCTGTAGAATCTGTACAGCTTTCCACAAGCCTAGCAGAATCTGTACATCTTTCCACAAGACCTGTACAGCTTACCACAAGCCTTGCAGAATCTGTACATCTTTCCACAAGACCTGTAGAATCTGTACAGCTTTCCACAAGACCTACACAATCTGTCTTGTTCTACAGCTGAATCCTAAACAAGACCCTGAGGACCCATCCAAACTGACACTGACAAAATCAATCCGTTGTTCTGGAACTCCGAGTAGTACAGGAGGATCACAGGAATGTCTAACTCAATATGTGGCGGAGGCCAGAAACCACCAGCAAACAGCTCTCAGACGGCTGGTGAAGATGGTTCTTCTCAGTGGTTCCACCCGGATTGTCTTCCATTATTTGCAGCGTGCAGATAACCCAGATACTGATCCATTATGCTGTGACCCACACTTTTTTCTGAAGAAAGATGAGCTCAAGAGAGAGCACATTTGAGAGACACTAATCAACCTTGTCAGCATTGTAGACAGTACACATTAGACATACACCAATCAACCTTGTCAGTATAGTACACAGTACACATTAGACAGACACCAATCAACCTTGTCAGTATTGTACACAGTACACATTAGACAGACACCAATCATCCTTGTCAGTATTGTACACAGTACACATTAGACAGACACCAATCAACCTTGTCAGTATTGTACACAGTACACATTAGACAGACATCAATCATCCTTGTCAGTATTGTACACAGTACACATTAGACAGACATCAATCATCCTTGTCAGTATTGTACACAGTACACATTAGACAGACATCAATCATCCTTGTCAGTATTGTACACAGTACACATTAGACAGACACCAATTAACCTTGTCAGTATTGTACACAGTACACATTAGACAGACATCAATCAACCTTGTCAGTATTGTACACAGTACACATTAGACAGACATCGATCATCCTTGTCAGTATTGTACACAGTACACATTAGACAGACACCAATCAACCTTGTCAGTATTGTACACAGTGCACATTAGACAGACATTAATCAACCTTGTCGGCGAGATGAAAAAGAGTCAGCAGTCAAACTGACCGACACGGACACTGGATGCACAAAGACAATAGCGGACTCATCAAGCACGTGCATCAACACAGCCAGTTGGTTTCAGTGCCACGTCATCAGCAGCGGAACGAGTAGTACCACAGATCAGATAGCTTACCATGCTAGCTCCTGTCATCTACACACACTGATTTTACCATGCTAGCTCCCGTCATCTACAGACACTGATTTTACCATGCTAGCTCCCGTCATACTACACACACTATTTTACCATGCTAGCTCCCGTCATACTACACACACTATTTTACCATGCTAGAGCTAGCTCCCGTCATCTACACACACTATTTTACCATGCTAGTGCTAGCTCCCGTCATCTACACACACTATTTTACCATACTAGTGCTAGCTCCCGTCATCTACACACACTATTTTACCATGCTAGTGCTAGCTCCCGTCATCTACACACACTATTTTACCATGCTAGTGCTAGCTCCTGTCATCTACACACACTGATTTTACCATGCTAGCTCCTGTCATACTACACACACTGATTTTACCATGCTAGCTCCCATCATCTACACACACTGATCTTACCATGCTAGCTCCTGTCATCTACACACACTGATTTTACCATGCTAGCTCCCATCATCTACACACACTGATCTTACCATGCTAGCTCCTGTCATCTTCACACACTGATTTTACCATGCTAGCTCCTGTCATCTACACACACTGATTTTACCATGCTAGCTCCCATCATCTACACACACAGATTTTACCATGCTAGCTCCTGTCATCTACACACACTGATTTTACCATGCTAGCTCCTGTCATACTACTCACACTGATCTTACCATGCTAGCTCCCGTCATACTACACACACTGATTTTACCATGCTAGTGCTAGCTCCTGTCATCTACACACACTGATTTTACCATGCTAGCTCCTGTCATACTACACACACTGATTTTACCATGCTAGCTCCCGTCATACTACACACACTGATCTCACCATGCTAGCTCCTGTCATACTACACACACTGATCTTACCATGCTAGCTCCTGTCATACTACACACACTGATCTTACCATGCTAGCTCCTGTCATACTACACACACTGATTTTACCATGCTAGCTCCTGTCATACTACACACACTGATCTTACCATGCTAGCTCCCATCATCTACACACACTGATTTTACCATGCTAGCTCCCATCATCTACACACACTGATCTTACCATGCTAGCTCCCATCATCTACACACACTGATTTTACCATGCTAGCTCCTGTCATACTACACACACTGATTTTACCATGCTAGCTCCCATCATCTACACACACAGATTTTACCATGCTAGCTCCTGTCATACTACACCCACTGATTTTACCATGTTAGTTGCTGTCATACTACACCATGTTAGTTGCTGTCTACTACACACACTGATTTTTCCATGTTAGTTGCTGTCATACTACACCATGTTAGTTGCTGTCATACTACACACACTGATTTTACCATGTTAGTTGCTGTCATACTACACCATGTTAGTTGCTGTCATACTACACACACTGATTTTAATATGTCAGCTCCTGTCATACCACACACATTGATGTACATACACTGATATTCCTTAACCTTGCAGATGAGCCAACACACAGTTGATATTTCTGTAACCTTGCAAACGAGCCAACACACAGTTGATATTGCTGTAGCCTTGCAAACGAGCCAACACACAGTTGATATTGCTGTAACCTTGCAAACGAGCCAACACACAGTTGATATTGCTGTAGTCTTGCAAACGAGCCAACACACAGTTGATATTGCTGTAGCCTTGCAAACGAGCCAGGGAGAGTGTAAAAAACAGGGCTGAGCTGGAACTGAAACACACTGCGAGGAAAACAATCCACTGATGAGTGCCTAGACTGATGCAGCTGACCTCAGCTGACCTTCCATGTGTATGTGATCGGTACTTGTGCCACTTCCATCAATCTTAGATCTTTTCCTTGTAAAGTGTTGTTCAGATGTATGTTGTACCATCCTGACTTGGGAGGACTCTTCCTCCTGGCCCTTTATTTTTTTTCTAGCTAATTATATTCTGTGTATTGACTGAACAATGTTATCATGTTAAGAGGTCTGACCAACACGCCTCTTTAGTTCAATGCTAACAAAGAAAACCTGTTGGAATTCTGCTTTGTTGATTGACAGGCACTAACCCTTTTGGGTCTATGTCTGCTTGTTCTTTCCAAGGTCCCACAAGCTGGGAACAACCCACCACTCCGTGTCAACAGCAGACTTCGACGGTCCACACCACACAATCCCACACAGGCACTCAGGATTCCAAGTTCCCCAGACGTCATGTCATGTGGACTGTTCCGGTGGAGGTTAGGGCTGTTTGAGCGACTGTCATTGGACCGATGTGGCTGCTGACTGGTCTGCGTGCCCCCATCCACTCGTTGGACCGCAGGTTTCCGGCGGGCTCGGGGAGGCTTTCCCTCAGCACGCCTCTCCGGACCTGCGGCAGGTGTGGCGGGAGCTCTGTGTCCTGTCGGCGTGCTCTGTGTCCGGGCGTGCTCGCTGGATGAGGCTGTGCTCTGGACGTCTAGGCCAGGGGTAGGTGCAGCAGGCGCTTCCTTTGTCAGCTGACTGGACGTCTGAGGCGACACTGGGGACCTCGGCTCCTGATGTCTGTCCGCAGTCCTCTGCGGAAATTTGTACTTTGAAGCGCTGTCTGTGGAGATCCCAGAGGGGTGGCTGTGAAGTGGATCACGACTGGCGTCGGTCAGGTCTGGAGGCGAGACACCTCGCTGATCGGTCAGGTCAAGATGCAAGCCTGTCCCGGGCTCCTGCTCAGTGTGTGCCTGTTGGTCGGGGGTGCGGCTGGGCGAGGCCAGCCTGCAGGAGAAGCTTGGGGTGCCTTGTCCAACAGACTGCTGTCAGGTGGGCTACCAGGGGGCCATGAGCTCTCTGGCCCACCTGAGTCTGACTGTTCTAATTGCCGGAGAAACCGTGGACGGGTCTTTGCTGGTTGGGAACTGTCCACAGGCGTCGTGCCTTCAACCACCTATAAACACGAAAGTTCACGTGGAAGACCACGTGACCGTGGACAGACGTCATAGAAGTGGCAACAAAGACGAATAATCGTAAGATGACAGCGTGACTGATGTCACTTTACACACGATGAGGATGGCAGCAAACTACACATACACAGCAACAGATGCATTGGATATCACCTACTCTCCTGCCTACGCTAGAGGCACAGAATACCATCCACCTTTCTGCCCATGTCAGAGACACAGGATACCACCTACAGTTCTGCCTATGTCAGAGACACAGGATACCACCTACAGTTCTGCCTATGTCAGAGACACAGGATACCACCTACAGTTCTGCCTATGTCAGAGACACAGGATACCACCTACAGTTCTGCCTATGTCAGAGACACAGGATACCACCTACAGTTCTGCCTATGTCAGAGACACAGGATACCACCTACAGTTCTGCCTATGTCAGAGACACAGGATACCACCTACAGTTCTGCCTGCTGACGACAGCTGCTTGGCTGTGGAACCTGACAGGGGAGGGAGGGGGGGGGAGGGGGGGGAGGGGGGGGGGTCGTCTCCTCTGGAGAGGAGGGTGTCAAAAGATGATACTTTTCTCAATATCTGTATTTCTGATCTGCTGTTATTTCTAACAGCACTGTGTAATATATTGCAATTGACACTACGATTCCGAAGTAAAAGGCGTTTCATATTATTAAAAGAAACGTTAAAGCAGTTTACCTAATAGTCCGAACTAAACCATAGGCTTTTTTTTCTTACTTTTTTGCGTACGCAGGCTGATACTCCTGCGAACACTCCCTGTACAGACAGGCAAGGATTAATCCCTTCTACCCAACAAAGGGAGTGGAGTTTTGTGTGTATGACCGTTTTTTTTATCCCGCCATTAAGGCAGCCATACTCCATCTTCGGAGAAGGTGCATGCTATGTGTACCGTGTCATCCATACCAACGGCCAAACTGGCTTTCTCTTCCGAAAGTTGGTGATGGGATTTTACGCGTGTGCAAGATGTTATGCGTGCGTTCACACACAGAACCTCGTTTTATAGTCTCATTCGAAGGGCTGTATGGGAAACAGTCAGAATCAATGAAAAATCCCCCTGTACCAAAACGGCCCGGCGGAGATTCGAACCCGCAACCCCAAGATTACGAGTCCGGCGCTCTAACACTGAGCTATTCCGGCCCCACCATACGGCTTTAAATCCCTCAAAATCAAACATATGATCATAAACACCTGGCAAAAGCGTCCAAACCTTTCCACCCCATCTGCAACCTTCTCTATCAACGGCAGAAATGTTGAGGAAATTGTCTACTGTAATGTTTCAGGAAGAGTTAAAGATTACACTTTATCAAGGTTAGAAGAACATAGGCTTTATGTAAAACACTTGGAATAAAGATATACTTGTTAAACAAAATGAAACACTTCTTAGACTACCAGACCCGTAAAATATTTTTGTTAATGCTCATATTAAACAGCGAGTAAATTGTGCCTTGACAAGTTGGGATTGGGCAAGCAGTCATTCTCTCAAACCACTGAGTAGTCTTTACAGACGTTTTCTGAGATCGGGTTGGCTAAAATCTTCAAACTGTTATACCAAGACTGTGATATCTTTCGACATTCCATCATCAGATTTGAAACTGAAATACAATAAAGCAGTGTGTACGCTTAAAACTCTATTGGGCTGTGTCCCCCTCCCTCTGCATTTATAGCGCAATTTGAATTTAATGAGAATCATCATATTCGTTAAATCTTCATACCTTTCCTACGGTAGACATGTCCAAATTCAATCTTTCTTACTCTGGGGTTTCTTGTCGACATGCATCTCATCTTCCTTTAATGTTCTCGCAACTTTACTTACTTTAAAAGCACATGTCATTAACAAGAACTGAATTTATTTAGTTCATACACACACACACATCTCTCTCTCTCTCTCTCTCTCTCTCTCTCTCTCTCTCTCTCTCTCTCTCTCTTTTCACCGCCTTTTTGCATCTCCCCTCCTCTTCAGTTATGACTCCAAAGCTGCCGTCATGCTATAGGACTACAGCTATTTTTCTTCTTTTTTTATTTGATTTTTTTAAAATCTCTGTATCTTTTTAGAATTTTGTTCTTCTCTCAACGGAGAATTCAATTACACTCCCTCTTTACTCGCCCTCCCTATCTCCTCTTAATGCGCTTACTGTATATCTCTTGTGTGTAAATGATTCTATATGTGGACATTGATTTTTCTTCTATCAACTAAGATTATGCGTTCTGCAATATTTACATAACATAACAACATTCTTTGTAATTCCCTTTATTGAGGGCCGCCTGAAAAAAAAAGACTTGCGTACCTCTTCCATTATTGCTTCTCTTAAAACGACTTGTTCGTTCGTCCCTTCAATTGCTCTCCCCCCCCCCTCTCTCTCTCTGTCTACCTCTCCTCCCCCGCATCTTTATTTCAGTCACTCAAAGCACGGCATTCGCTACCTTGCTAGGAGCACTCCTGGAACGTGTCTTGGGGTGTGTGTCAGCGGCGCCCCCAGATCTCTGGTCGGCATTCTCCATGGCCGTGGAACCCTCCGGGGACATAGCCGTGGGCTCCAGCCAGGAGGGTCCGGCAACAGGGCCCGGCCTGCGGTCTCCTTGACAGACATCGTCCTGCGCCTTGGCGGTGCTGATGTCAGGGTCACGTGATCTCCCATCCTCACCAAGCTCACCTTGTGCCGAATGTCGAGCGCCTCCCGCCAGCGTATTGTCCTGGCCTCCTCCCACTGCTCTTCGACGCTCATCAGCACATTCACCCACACCCCGATCCCCGCCATGCTGGTCCACCTGTCTGCCCCCACCAGCCTCGTCTGCCTTCCTATTCTGGCCGTCACGATCCGCCTTCCTGTCCTGGCCGTCACGATCCGCCTTCCTGTCCTGGCCGTCATGATCAACCTTCCTGTCCTGCCTACGTTCATCTGCCTTCCTGTCCTGTCCGTCACGGTCCGTCTTCCTGTCCTGCCTCTGTTCATCTGTCTTCCTGTCCTGCCTTCGTTCATCTGCCATCCTGTCCTGCCTTAATTCATCTGTCTTCCTGTCCTGCCTTATTTCATCCGTCTTCCTGTCCTGCCTTATTTCATCTGTCTTCCTGTCCTGCCTTATTTCATCTGTCTTCCTGTCCTGCCTTATTTCATCTGTCTTCCTGTCCTGCCTTATTTCATCTGTCTTCCTGTCCTGCCTTCGTTTATTTGTATTCCTGTCCTGCCTTAGTCCATCTGTATTCCTGTCCTGCCTTTGTCCATCTGTATTCCTGTCCTGCCTTAGTCCATCTGTATTCCTGTCCTGCATTAGTTCATCTGTATTCCTGTCCTGCCTTAGTCCATCTGTATTCCTGTCCTGCCTTTGTTCATCTGCCTTCCTGTCCTGCCTTCGTTCATCCGTATTCCCGTCCTGCCTTCGTTCATCTGTCTTCCTGTCCTGCCTTCGTTCATCTGTATTCATGTCCTGCCTTATTTCATTTGTCTTCCTGTCCTGCCTTTGTTCATCTGCCTTCCTGTCCTGCCTTTGTTCATCTGCCTTCCTGTCCTGCCTTAGTTCATCTGCCTTCCTGTCCTGCCTTAGTTCATCTGTCTTCCTGTCCTGCCTTTGTTCATCTGCCTTCCTGTCCTGCCTTTGTTCATCTGCCTTCCTGTCCTGCCTTTGTTCATCTGCCTTCCTTTGTTCATCTGCCTTCCTGTCCTGCCTTTGTTCATCTGCCTTCCTGTCCTGGCCATTGGTCTTCATGTCCTGCCTTATTTCATTTGCCTTCCTGTCCTGCGTTAGTTTGTCCACTTTCCCGTCCTGCCTTTGTTCATCTCTCTTCCTGTCCTGGCTACGCTCATCTGCCTTCCTGTCCTGGCTACGTTCATCTGTCTTCCTGTCCTGTCCTAGTTCATCTGTCTTCCTGTCCTGCCTTAGTTCATCTGCCTTCCTGTCCTGCCTTAGTTCATCTGCCTTCCTGTCCTGCCTTAGTTCATCTGCCTTCCTGTCCTGCCTTAGTTCATCTGCCTTCCTGTCCTGCCTTAGTTCATCTGCCTTCCTGTCCTGCCTTTGTTCATCTGCCTTCCTGTCCTGCCTTTGTTCATCTGCCTTCCTGTCCTGCCTTAATTCATCTGTCTTCCTGTCCTGCCTTAGTTCATCAGTCATCCAGTCCTGCCTTAGTTCATTTGCCTTCCTGTCCTGTGTACGTTCATCTGTCTTCCTATCCTGGCTACGTTCAGTTGTTTTCCCGTCCTGCCGTAGGTCGTCTACTTTCCTGTCCTGCCTTAGTTCATCTGCCTTCCTGTCCTGTCCTAGTTCATCTGTCTTCCTGTCCTGCCCTAGTTCATCTGTCTTCCTGTCCTGGCTACGTTTATCCGTCATCCTGTCCTGGACATGGTCATCTGCTATCCTGCTCTGTCCATACTCATGGTGTTCCTTGTCCCATCGATGTCCGGCCGATTTTTCCCTGTCCTGGTCGTAACCTTGTTGCTTCCTGTCCTCGTCATCTTCGTCTTGCTTCCCGTGCTGCACACGCTGACCTGGCTTCCTGTCTGGGACATCTCCATCAGGCTTCCTTTGCCCATGAGGGTCTGCCTCCCTGACCTGGCTCCCTTCAGCTGCCTTCCTTTGCCCATGAGGGTCTGCCTCCCTGACCTGGCTCCCTTCAGCTGCCTTCCTTTGCCCATGAGGGTCTGCCTCCCTGACCTGGCTCCCTTCAGCTGCCTTCCTTTGCCCATGAGGGTCTGCCTCCCTGACCTGGCTCCCTTCAGCTGCCTTCTTTTGCCCATGAGGGTCTGCCTCCCTGACCTGGCTCCCTTCAGCTGCCTTCCTTTGCCCATGAGGGTCTGCCTTCCTTTCCTGGCTTTGCTCTCCTGGCCCCCTATGCTGAGCTTGTTGATCGGGATTTGCACTCGGTTCACCATCTGCCGTTCTTTGTGCTGTGTGGGGGTGACCTGGCCCTTCTTCTGGGCCGGCCACAGCGGCCTGCTCGACGGACGCCTTGCGTGTGGTGCAGCGCACGGACTGGTTGGGTGGGATCCTCTTGGCGATGGGGTCTTCCATGAACACATTGCTGTCCACGCTCCGTCTGCACAGGACCACCAGATACACATCCACATACTCTGCTACCTTGGACAAGACCCCAAAACAACAACACAAATTCAAGAAGGCGACACAGGGAAAAGTAGAGCACAGAAAGCGAGAGAAACCGTCATCCTGACAGACACAATCCTACAGCCGACGGCACTGATCGAGTCAACAGAAATCGTTTTCTCCTATCTAACATACAAACGTGAGGCGTGTGTGTGCACTCATTACACGACTGGGTCGTTGACAGGATTCCGCTGATCTTCTACATTTCAATATTCATGCAGTGTGCACCATCCACGTAACATGAGTTCCCCTGGAAGCCTCCTTCCTATGCTCTCTTCCATATTCAATCAATGACAAGGTGAAGAAGTAAAGCAGGATTCCCATCCTCTCTGTTCCTTGACGCTTGCACTGCAGGCAGTTGTTCACCTATGCAGGCGTAGAACACTGCAGGCAGTTGATAACCTATGCAGGCGTAGAACACTGCAGACTGTTGGATCACCTATGCAGGCGTAGAACACTGCAGGCTGTTGGATCACCTATGCATGCGTAGAACGCCTCCCTAGCTGTGTGCTGATAAACATCCGACAGTGGGCTGAGCAAAATGGCCTCCTTTTTCTCCTGCTAAAACTCACTGTGCCTACATTCACAGTCATCGCCGCAATGGGCAGTGAATGACGTGTGGTTACAACTTATGGAGTCTTGATGTTCCTCTTGCTCTGGGTCCGTCCTTTGTTTTCATTCTCCAAGCCTGGTTGGATCTCGGTTGGCGGACTTCCGGTATTCCCCTTCTCCACTCCGTCGTCTCACACAATTTGTGGGGACGTGAGCGAGACAGGTTAGGGTGTGCTCCTCTTCACCCTCGTCCAAGAGAGTGCAGAGGTCAGTGGGGGAATCTGGAGGTCACGGATCACATCAACGTGCCCAAGAGGTGAGCAGTGCTGCTGGGCATTCACATCTAGTGATACCTAAAGGCCCGACTTCACGGCCCGCTCAGACAACTCCACAGTGCTGGCCTTGTTGAGGCCCTGGGAGGCACTCACGCAGGCCCCTTGTCGATCTAGTGATCTCTCTCCTCCTGTGTTGTCTTCCTTGGAGATGCAAGTCCTGGTTTGGCCCATCCCTGTCGGCTGTGTGCTGGCAGACTGTCCATGAAGGACAGGTGCTCCTTCCCAATGGACGCCAACAGGTCAGTGTTTGGTCCATGAAGGACAGGTGCTCCCTCCCAATGGATGCCAACAGGTCAGTGTTTGATGCAGATGGTCAGCCCTTGGGCCTCCTCGTTTAGGCCTGTTTGTCACTAGGTGGAACAATCAGCTTTCGCTTCCAGGTTCTGTCTCTTTAGTTCCTGGTCCAACAGCCTTTGCTGTGCATTCTCCGGCGATTTTTTGGGAGGGGAAGTTCATATGCGCGTTTCCTTTTCTTCTTCTTCCTCGTTCGCTTCCCATTAGATGAGCAGCCCGTGTCCTCGATGAAGGCTGCCGTCCACCGCAGCTCCTCCAGGGTGCCGTACAACTTGGCTTCCACTGCTGTCGGTGTTGGCCAGTACTTCCTTCTGGATGCTGCATGCGTCATACAGTCTTGAAGGATGTGGTCTGTTGTCATTAGTCCCTCACCACAAGGGCACTCTCCACTCTGTCCAATGCCAAATTTTGTGTGCATGTGGTGGTGCAGGCAATTGTGTCCAGTCCTCAGCGGAAGAACTTGACCTGTTCCCGTCGTCCCAGCAAATGGTATTTGTCTTCTGGGTTGTGTTTGGGGTGCTGGAGGTGCCACTTTATTCCTTGCTGTGCCTTGATGATAGTCTTGATTTCATCATATGACACCAGGTTGTTGGCCTGCTCCTTCTGTGCACCATCTTTTGCCAGAATATCCGCTTTTTCGTTGCCTCTGATACCACAGTGTGCTGGTACCCATTGCATCACCACTTTCTCCACTCTGGCACTCAGGGCAACAAGGGCTGAAGTAAGATGGTTCTGTTCTTTGCAGCGGGAATTCTTGAGGGCTTGGAGTACGGAGAGAGCGTCTGAGAACACCACCACCTGCCCTGTTGCTCTTATGGAGTTCTGCGAGACTGTTAAGGCTGCCTCACAGAGAGCTTCTCGCTCAGCTCGAAGTTGGTGGAGTATTTTCCTGCTGGGATTGCAATTTCTTCATCTCCGTCTTTGTATCGGAGGAAGATTCCAGCTCCACCATCCCTCGTTGCTTCTGTGGCGGAGCCATCTGTAAAGACATGGTCCAGTCTTCCTGGGGGTACTGGTTGGAGATGTACTCCATGGCCAGGGCTTTCCTTTGGGTGTCTGACTGTGTTCCTCTCTTCTCCACTCCGGGAATGCTGGTGACGACTGTTGGAACACCTGCCTCTTCCAAGACGGGTGGGTGACATTTGCCACGATAGGCTTTGCTTCGTGTTCCATCAAGACTGGGATCTGTCTTTCAAGGCGTCTTGACTGGTGGATGAAGCTGCCTCTTTTCAGCCGGCTCTTGGTGGGTCTGCTCATTATGTCGTTCATTGGATGGTTTTCAAGGCGTTTGAATTTTGCTGCCTGGATGAGGATCTTTGTGTCCCTTCTGTCCTCCAATGACTGCAGCCCAGTGGTCTCCTCCATCTTCAGAATTGGGGTGGATCTCATGGCGCCAGTTATGACACGCTGAGCTTGGTTCTGTATCTTGTTGAGATGGTCAAGGTTTGACTTTGCAGCTGATGCCCATGCTGATGTCCCGTACTCAACTACAGGTCGAACTCTCCCTGTGTAGAGTCTCTGCAGGATACGTTCGTCAGCCCCCCAGTCCGTTCCTGCAAGTTTCCTCATGATCGCCATCTCAGCTTGGCCCTGCTACAGCATCTGGTGATCTGCTGTTTCCAATGAGCCTGCGTCAAAGGTCACTCCCAGTTAGGTGGTGGGTTTCCTCTGCAAGTCTTTGGCTGTTCAGAGTCAGCTTCGCCTCTTGCTTCTTGCTGGATAGGCTGAAGACTGTGTAGTTGTTTGCTTGAGTTGACAGAGACGAGCCATCCTTGGTCCAGTCGCTGATCTTTTGACGCAGTCTGAGGCGTACCTGTGCTGTACACTTCAGAGCACCATAGCACCAGTCATCTGCGTAGATCGCTCCTCTGACCCCTCTTGCAGACTCTGACAATGTCATCTATAAAGATGAGGAACAGCGTTGGCGAAAGGACTCCTCCTTGTGGTACTCCCTGTCTCAGCACCTTCTTCTTGCTCTTTGGCCCTGAATCTTTGCTCGGCTTGGCGGTTGTGTAGGACTGGCTGATCCAGGTGTACATCCCCCCTGACACACCACATCGGCGTAGTTTAAGCGCGCGTTTCCTCCATCCCTTGTCATTCCGGCTGTTCTGGCGAAAGCGTTGAGGGGAAAAATATCAGGTGATCCTGATTGGTCCCCTCAATGAACGAAAAGTTGGAGCTGTCTGTTGATATTTTTCTTTTTAGGAAGGTTCCGTTGCCTAGATGAAACGTTTGCTCCTACTATCCCATTAAGGAACTGGCATGCCGATCCAACTTCACAGGTCGTACGTTGCCACCGTTCTTGTCCATGTGCAGGTGGCCTCACATACATTCGTACCTAAACCACCTAGTATCTGAGTGCGGTGTGCATTGATTGACTCAAAGTATGACCGTGATTCTCCTTCATTGTGTTTCATCAGTTTGATCAGACTCATTATTCTCCTTCATTGTGTTTCATCAGTTTGATCAGACTCATTATTCTCCTTCATTGTGTTTCATCAGTTTGATCAGACTCATTATTCTCCTTCATTGTGTTTCATCAGTTTGATCAGACTCATTATTCTCCTTCATTGTGTTTCATCAGTTTGATCAGACTCATTATTCTCCTTCATTGTGTTTCACAGTTTGATCAGACTCATTATTCTCCTTCATTGTGTTTCATCATTTTGATCAGACTCATTATTCTCCTTCATTGTGTTTCATCAGACTCATTATTCTCCTTCATTGTGTTTCATCAGTTTTGATCAGACTCATTATTCTCCTTCATTGTGTTTCATCAGTTTGATCAGACTCATTATTCTCCTTCATTGTGTTTCATCAGTTTGATCAGACTCATTATTCTCCTTCATTGTGTTTCATCAGACTCATTATTCTCCTTCATTGTGTTTCATCAGACTCATTATTCTCCTTCATTGTGTTTCATCAGTTTGATTAGACTCATTATTCTCCTTCATTGTGTTTCATCAGTTTGATTAGACTCATTATTCTCCTTCATTGTGTTTCATCAGTTTGATTAGACTCATTATTCTCCTTCATTGTGTTTCATCAGACTCATTATTCTCCTTCACTGCGTTTCCTCAGTTTGATCAGACTCATTATTCTCCTTCATTTTGTTTCATCAGTTTGATCAGACTCATTATTCTCCTTCATTGTGTTTCATCAGTTTGATCAGACTCATTATTCTCCTTCATTGCGTTTCATCAGACTCATTATTCTCCTTCACTGTGTTTCCTCAGTTTGATCAGACTCATTATTCTCCTTCATTGTGTTTCATCAGTTTGATCAGACTCATTATTCTCCTTCATTGTGTTTCATCAGTTTGATCAGACTCATTATTCTCCTTCATTGTGTTTGCTCAGACTCATTATTCTCCTTCATTGTTTCGTCAGTTTGATCAGACTCATTATTCTCCTTCATTGTGTTTCATCAGCTTGATTAGACTCATTATTCTCCTTCATTGTGTTTCATCAGTTTGATTATACTGATTATTCTCCTTCATTGTGTTTCATCAGACTCATTATTCTCCTTCATTGTGTTTCATCAGACTCATTATTCTCCTTCATTGTGTTTCATCAGTTTGATTAGACTCATTATTCTCCTTCATTGTGTTTCACAGTTTGATCAGACTCATTATTCTCCTTCATTGTGTTTCATCAGTTTGATTAGACTCATTATTCTCCTTCATTGTGTTTCATCAGTTTGATTAGACTCATTATTCTCCATTGTGTTTCATCAGTTTGATCAGACTCATTATTCTCCTTCATTGTGTTTCATCAGTTTGATCAGACTCATTATTCTCCTCATTGTGTTTCATCAGTTTGATCAGACTCATTATTCTCCTTCATTGTGTTTCATCTGTTTGATTAGACTCAAAGCCTGGCCGTGATTCCACCTCTGGACTGAACAGTTTTCAGCCCATCTTTGTAGTTTGGTTCTCAAATCCCATTTTAGTCCAACTGGTCTTTTTTTTTTAAATTTATAGATCTATTTGACCTTACTGACTCTGGTCTTTTTCTCCTGATGAGTTTTATTTGTTTGTTTATTTATTCATTTATTTTGGATTGGTCTCCGTCTTCTGAAGCACTTGAAGGGGAGGGGGTATTAGGTTTGATCATGCAGACGTGGCTTAGACCTTTAGTCTTTTTCTGGCCATCTGACGCCGGGCCCTTGGCGAGTCACGGTCAGCTATTTGTTCGTTGGTCTGAAACGCTGCTGGGGTCTCACGGGAGCTGGTTCCCACCCTCCTTTTCGCTATTCAGGTATTTGTTTGGACAGGTAAGAATGAAGAAAAGGAATTTGACGACTAAAAGTAGTTTTATGATAGACTTACCCACCCAAACACTATCATACCCTCCTCGCTTGGCGGAAAAGGGGCGAAAACTGGACTCACTCGATCACGTTAGATGGTGCGAGTTCACTAAGGGCGATCACTTGTGCTGGCCTGGTGGTTGAGTACAGTTAGCTCCCGCTCTCCATTTTCAATTTTTCACAAGGATCTTGATGTTGGCTCGCAAGAGGTGATAAGGCATTTGTGTTGACAGGTAAGCGTATCATGAAACTACTTTTAGAGGTAACACTCCTTTGACGTTCATGTGATGACACGACTTCAGATCGTTTCAAAAACTCACTGTCACAGATCTGAGCAAAGGAAAGGCGGCATTATGAGCAGTGAAACAAAACGCCTTCACACGTGACAGGGATCTAGATAGGGCAAAATATTGCAAGGATGGCAAGTCGCGCTTAAGGTAGGGTTGAAACATTTTCTCCAATATTGACAGCTCTTGCACTGTGCGTGGAAGACAACCGATCTCTGTGAGAGGAATGTCAAAGCCGGAATGCCCTTACTCCCTGAGAGGATACTCCATTAGACGTGCTAGCTGGCCCGCACTGTAGTTCAAAAGTGTATCTTTAGAATTAGCCTAACATTCAGGCTGAATGAATGATACAGACATGAAGGAAAAAAAACAACACCCAAGTTCCTGACAATTTATATTTCAGGAATCATGGAAAAGTTCATACCTGGATGGTGACGGCTCCCCTTCACCACAAACAACACTCCACTGATGGACAACTGTGTCCTCTTAGGATCACTGAAACCACTTCCCACATGGGAGGTAATACCCACTGAATATGTTACATGGACTCTGCAGACCCCAGGAAGATGGATTTCTGGGATATCCTCTGTAGTTTTCAGAACCTGTTCCTGAACAGCCCCCGGTGGTTGACTGACCTGTTGACTGAAGTGCTGACTGATCAGTTGACTGAAGTGCTGACTGACCTGCTGACTGACCTGTTGACTGAAGTGCCGACTGATCTGTTGACTGACCTGCTAACTGACCTGTTGACTGAAGTGCTGACTGACCTGTTGACTGAAGTGCTGACTGATCAGTTGACTGAAGTGCTGACTGACCTGCTGACTGACCTGTTGACTGAAGTGCTAACTGACCTGTTGACTGACCTGCTAACTGACCTGGTGACTGAAGTGCTGACTGACCTGTTGACTGAAGTGCTGACTGACCTGTTGACTGAAGTGCTGACTGATCTGTTGACTGACCTGTTGACTGAAGTGCTGACTGATCTGCTGACTGATGTGCTGACTGACCTGTTGACTGAAGTGCTGACTGACCTGTTGACTGAAGTGCTGACTGACCTGTTGACTGAAGTGCTGACTGACCTGTTGACTGAAGTGCTGACTGATCTGTTGACTGACCTGTTGACTGAAGTGCTGACTGATCTGCTGACTGATGTGCTGACTGACCTGTTGACTGACCTGTTGACTGAAGTGCTGACTGACCCTGTTGACTGAAGTGCTGACTGATCTGTTGACTGACCTGTTGAGTGAAGTGCTGACTGATCTGCTGACTGACCTGTTGACTGAAGTGCTGACTGAAGCGCTGACTGACATGCTGACTGAAGCGCTGACTGATCTGCTGACTGAAGTGCTGACTGACCTGTTGACTGAAGTGCTGACTGACCTGTTGACTGAAGTGCTGACTGACCTTTTGACTGAAGTGCTGACTGATCTGCTGACTGACCTGTTGACTGAAGTGCTGACTGATCTGTTGACTGACCTGCTGACTGAAGCGCTGACTGAAGTGCTGACTGACCTGTTGACTGACCTGCTGACTGAAGCGCTGACTGACATGCTGACTGAAGTGTTGACTGACCTGCTGACTGAAGCGCTGACTGACATGCTGACTGAAGCGCTGACTGATATGCTGACTGATCTGTTGACTGAAGTGCTGACTGACCTGTTGACTGAAGTGCTGACTGAAGTGCTGACTGACCTGTTGACTGAAGTGCTGACTGACATGCTGACTGACTTGTTGACTGACCTGCTGACTGAAGTGCTGATTGTCCTGTTGACGGACCTGCTGACTGAAGTGCTGACTGACCTGCTGACTGACCTGTTGACTGACCTGCTGACTGAAGTGTTGACTGACCTGCTGACTGAAGTGCTGACTGACCTGCTGACAGAAGTTTTGACTGACCTGCTGACAGAAGTGCTGACTGACCTGCTGACTGAAGTTTTAACTGACCTGATGCTGAAGTGCTGACTGACCTGCTGACTGAAGTGCTAACTGACCTGTTGACTGGCCTGCTGACTGAAGTGCTGACTGAAGTGTTGACTGACCTGCTGACTGAAGTTTTTGACTGACCTGTTGACTGAAGTTCTGACTGACCTGCTGACAGAAGTGCTGACTGACTTGCTGGCTGAAGTGCTGACTGACCTGACTGAAGTGCTGACTGACCTGCTGACAGAAGTGCTGACTGACTTGCTGGCTGAAGTGCTGACTGACCTGCTGACTGAAGTGCTGACTGACCTGCTGACTGAAGTGCTGGCTGAAGTGCTGACTGACCTGCTGACTGAAGTGCTGACTGAAGTGTTGACTGACCTGCTGACAGAAGTGCTGACTGACTTGCTGACTGACCTGCTGACAGAAGTGCTGACTGACTTGCTGACTGAGGTGCTAACTGACCTGCTGACAGAGGTGCTGACTGACCAGCTGACAGAAGTGCTGACTGACCTGCTGACTGAAGTGTTGACTGACCTGCTGACTGAAATGTTGACTGTAGTGCTGACCGACCTGTTGACTGAAGGTTGACTGACCTGTTGACTGAAGTGCTGACTGGCCTGCTGACTGAAGTGTTGACTGACCTGTTGACTGAAGTGCTGACTGAAGTGTTGACTGACCTGTTGACTAAAGTGCTGACTGACCTGCTGACTGAAGTGCTGACCGACCTGCTGACTGAAGTGCTGACCGACCTGCTGACTGAAGTGCTGACTGACCTGCTGACTGATCTGTTGACTTAAATGCTGACCGACCTGCTGACTGACCTGTTGACTGAAATGTTGACTGTAGTGTTGACTGACCTGTTGACTGAAGTGGTGCTGACTGACCTGCTGACTGAAGTGTTGACTGAAATGTTGACTGTAGAGCTGACTGACCTGTTGACTGAAGTGCTGACTGACTTGTTGACTGAAGTGCTGACTGACCTGCTGACTGAAGTGTTAACTGACCTGCTGACTGAAGTGTTGACTGACCTGCTGACTGAAGTGTTGACTGAAGTGCTGACTGACCTGTTGACTGAAGTGCTGACCGACCTGTTGACTGAAGTGCTGACTGACGTGTTGATTGACCTGCTGACTGAAGTGCTGTCTGACCTGTTGACTGAAGTGCTGACTGAAGTGTTGACTGACCTGTTGACTGAAGTGCTGACTGACCTGCTGACTGAAGTGTTGACTGACCTGCTGACTGAAGTGTTGACTGAAGTGCTGACTGAAGTGTTGACTGACCTGTTGACTGAAGTGCTGACTGACCTGCTGACTGACCTGTTGACTGAAGTGCTGACTGACCTGTTGACTGAAGTGCTGTCTGACCTGTTGACTGACCTGCTGACTGAAGTGCTGACTGAACTCACCTCTCCGCAATCATGGACAGCTTCTTGCCCTGGGTTTTCCTGGGTACAAATAATTGTCGTACGAGTAGTCTTCTTCATGACTGTACTCGTTGGCTCCGTTCTCATCATCAGGTGCCTGTCACAGCCCAACAGTGAGCACTACCACAACTGTGAAAACAACGACCGTCACGGATGTAAGTGCGATGAAAACAAACAAGAAAAAAAAAAACCAAACAAAACAAACAAAACAAACAGACTGTGAACGTGAAAAGAAATGTGACCAATTTTGATATATCGAGGGGTCGGATGGGCCAACCAAAAGAAAACAACCCGGTAACCAAGTTCACTGTCGGCAATGATACCAGTTCACTATGGTTGAGATTTCCAACTCTGCGGCTCTATGATCCCAGTTTTTCCAAGACTAACAGACCGCGCAGTGATAGCAGCGATGGCTGTGCGCATGGCCAGTGACCTGGTGTGATGGATCAGAATCAGTGGTTTTCATGCAAGTCACTCTGGACCCGCAGTGTCTGGATGACCGGCCAGAACACAAGTCCTCATCACACGACCACCTCAGTGACGAGTTCTTGCCGTTGGAAAACACTCAGTATAAAGGTGTGCCGAAGGAATTGACCGTGCTGAGGACGACCACGGTCATGATAGGGCTCTGGAAGCAGCGGTTCGTTGGACAGTGCCCAAGACCAGACCAGCAGGCTGCTTTCTTGCAGCCTGATCGACGTTGTGACCCACACGACCAGTTGTTTCACAACAAGAAGTACTACTCGCATGTCCAGCGAGGAGGCTGCCTGGGTTTTGGAGCCCCCGTTTTAAATTCATTTTTACATCTTTTACGCCTTGCATCTTTTACTCATACAAGTATCCGTGAATTTTAATAATCAGCACTGTTAGCTGTTGGTTGTTTAACGCTTATTTCTTTTTTTTTTTTTTTTTAACGAAATTGTGTTTTAAACCCTTTCAGGTAAGGTGAGTCTTTCTTATTTGGCTTTTCAAGATGGCTGCCGGCGTGTTGTTCCTCGGCTTCGTTAAAAGTTTTCTATTTTTCCTTGCTGTTTCCACATGTGACAGGAACAACAATATCCCTAGCACTCAGTTTAATTTTGAAATTTTAGATGTAGACGTAGACACCTTTAGTTCCAATTTTGCAGGTTTTAAAACTTTGTGCAACCTGAACCATGTTAGTCTCCTGTGTGCACCTGTGCCGAGTACTGTTCTCACGTCTATTACTAGGCCCAGATTTGAACCCCTGATTTCAATTAACATCAGAAATAGTACAGTGATAAGGAATTGTTTGAATAAAAGAGTTAGACATAGAGGAGTTAAATCATGGCTTTTAAGCCTTATCCTGACTATCGGGAGACATTGAACTCAATCCTGGTCCGTCCACCAAAGTAAAATATCCATGCGGAGTTTGCAATTTGAGAGTCACATGGAAACATAAAGCAGTTGCCTGTGACGTCTGCAATACATGGTATCACACTAAATGTATGTTAATGAATTCAGCAGTTTATGAAGCATTATGCATTAGTGATATATCTTGGACTTGTTTTACCTGCGGGCTTCCAAACTTTAGTTCGAGACTTTTTGAAGATTCTATTGAAGACTGCAGCTCAGAAAGCAACCGTTTTGACCCTATCTCACCAGACCGATCCCCAAAAGAAAACTTGAAATTTTGTCCTAAGTTTGCATCCACCCCTGATTCTAAAACTGATAAAATCCCAAATCATAAAGTGCAACTGAACCCCAAATCATTAAGAGAAAAAGATAAACTTAAATGCATAGTCGTAAATTTTCAATCTCTTATCAAGAAAAAGGAAGAACTCAGTAATTTAGTCACCGAAAAAAAACATTGATGTTGTAATTGGAACAGACACTTGGCTAGAAACTGGAACATCCAGCAGTGAACTTCTAATGGAGGATTTTGATATTTATAGAAAGGACAGACTTGGAAAAAGAGGCGGGGGAGTCTTGATTGCCATTAGGAAGAACTTAGCCAGTGAGTTTTTATATCAAGGCAAAAATAGTGAAAGTTTATTTTGTAGGATTAATTTTAAGAATAAGAGACCTGTCATTGTTGGATCAGTTTACAGACCTCCAGACTCAGATGAAAATGTATGTTCGTCTATCTGCAGAGACATTTCTAACATTGTTTTGGCCAATAGGAAGGCAATATTATGGATTGGTGGAGACTTTAACTTACCAGATATTGATTGGGGTGAAGATGCCATACTTGGTAATCAATACAGTAAAAATATTAATACTCAGTTTTTTGATACCACCAAAGACCTTGGATTAGTGCAGTCAGTTGAAGCACCAACTCGTGGTAAGGCATTCCTGGATTTATTTTTTACCAATTGTCCAGGCGCTTTAGGCAATCAGGAATTAATTGCAGGCCTGGGTGATCATGACATAATTCTCTTGGAGAGCAACTTTCAACCCTTTCGAAGAAAACCCCCTAAACGTACCATCAGACTCTGGAACCAAGCAGATTTACCAAAATTGCGCAGGGATACTCATGATTTCAGTCGTTTGTTTTTTTTTAGGTCCCATAGTGTTAAAGATAATGTCAGTGACCTTTGGAAGTGTATAAAAACTAACTTGGAATTTATTATGGATGACAACATACCTACTAAAATAACTTCAAGCAAGAACCACCAGCCATGGATTACTACAAAAACTAAACGTTTGTTGAGAAGGAAACATCGTTTCTTTAAGAAATTGAAACTACATCCTAATTCAGAAAGATTACTGGTTAGGTATAAACATATTAAGAGAAGGTGTCAGAGAGAATGTAGGCTTGCTCACTCCAATTATGTTAATTCGATGATTTCAGAAGGTGATCATCAAAACAAGAAATTATGGTCTTACATAAGGAGTAAGAGACAGGACAACATTGGGATTCTAGACCTGAGAAACAACCAGAATAACCTAATACAGGACCCTGAAGGGAAAGCAAATTTACTAAACAAACAGTTTTGTTCAGTTTTCTCAAATCCCAAACCTTTAATTAACGTTAGACTAAAGGATGATGATAAACTCCCTGAAATGCAAAACATCAAAGTAAACAAAGCAGGAGTATTTAAGTTACTGACCAACATCAATGAAAACAAAGCTACTGGTCCCGATGGCGTTCCTGGCAAGCTCTTAAAATTATGTGCCAATGAATTGAGTGAGGTATACCAACTACTTTACCAAGCTTCACTGGACCAGGGAGTAATACCTGATGAGTGGCGAGATGCGAGCATTGTTCCCTTATTCAAAAAGGGTGACAAAACAAAAGCAGAGAACTATAGACCTGTATCTCTTACATCCATATCAGCTAAACTACTTGAACACATAATATATAGTAGCATAATGGACCATCTTGACCAATATGACTTCTTAAATAACGCCCAGCATGGTTTTAGACAGCGAAGGAGTTGTGAGACTCAACTTATAACAACTCTCAATGATTTTAATAACTGTCTTAACAACAGACAGCAAATAGATGCAATTTTCTAAAGCCTTTGATAAGGTTGACCATGAGGGCCTGCTGCTTAAATTAAACACATCGGCATTGGCGGTTCTTTGCTAAAATGGGCTAGATCATTCCCCGTTGGGAGAACGCAGAAAGTTGTTGTGGAAGGGTCGTCATCCCATTGTAAACCAGTCTTGTCAGGTGTACCACAGGAAACTGTTCTGGGGCCCTTGTTTTTCTTAATTTATATAAATGACATAAGTAGAAATCTCTCTCCTGGAACTACTATAAGGCTTTTTGCAGATGACAGCTTAGTATATAGAACAATCAGAAGCAAGAATGATACACGCATTCTACAAGAAGATCTAAACGCTTTACAAGAGTGGGAAAGAACTTGGAAAATGGAATTTCATCCCCAAAAGTGCCAAGTGTTGCGTATATGTAACAAACGCTCACCAATTAGATCAGATTATTCTATCCATAATACTATTCTTAAAGAAACTAATGCTGCAAAATATTTAGGCGTGATTATAGATAGTCGTCTCAAATGGAAAGAACATTACAATTTAGTATGTAAGAAAGCAAATAACACCTTAGCTTTCTTATACAGGAATATCAATGACTGCCCCCAAAAGGTTAAAGACGACTGCTACAAAACACTGGTTAGACCAGTACTGGAATATGGTTGCTCAGTTCGGGATCCTTACCATCTAAAGGACATTGATAACCTCGAAAAGATTCAGAAGAGAGCAGCACGGTTCGTAACAGGGAACCACATCAGAGAAAAGGGGAATACTAGGAAGAACATGAGGAAATTAGAATGGAAACCCTTAGAAGAGAGAAGAGCTTTTATCAAACTTAACATCTTCTTCAAAGGCAGAGCTAAAGTAATTGATATTCCAATGGAACAACTAGTATTGAATAAAAGTAGCACCAGGAGTGGCGGTCAATGTTATACCATACCTGCATCAAATATTGACAGCCACTTACATTCTTTTTATCCCAGTTCTGTACGGCTGTGGAACTCACTGCCGGGTGCCATCAAGATTACCACAAATACAATCTCATTTTAAAAAAACAAATTGATTCGACAGTTTTGAGATCTGCATATTGACGATTTTCTATTTTTACTTCCCCAGATATTTTACTATTACCTGGGCCTGAATTTGGCCATTGCTTTTAACTTCTTGAATATCGAGTGCGACCCCTTGTTGCCAAATTTGCTCCAGGGGCCAACAGTCTGAGTCGCACTATTTTATGTTATTTTATTTTACTTTTTAACATGCGCGCTGGTGACCTACTCGTTTTTGAGTGAACCAGTATTTTAGGAAGAAGAAGAAGTCGGGCCCTTGCTGCCTTTCTTTTAGACAGGCTCTCTTCCCCCCAACCCCCACCTTTCCCTACCCCATCTTCCCTCCTTGCTCTTCTTCCAGTGTGTCCTGGCCCTGTGGCCTCAGTCACAGGGAGTACGTGTACGTCGAAAGAATCCAAAACCAGAACCCTCTGCTCTCTTTATTTACTTATCTATTTACTCACCGATTCCTAGTAATGTATTCTGTTGTTTATTTACTTACCATTACACATAAAGGACGATGACTACTGTTGACCCACGGTCAGACAGTTACACACTGACAACTTCACAGGAATGCCGCTTCATCAACACGTTCACGTGCCACACGTGCAGGCAAGCGGCACATACAACGAAAAAGCGACTTAAACGAGAGGCATCTCCCCTATTTTGACTCACGTGTGAAATGTCTTGATCATACCGACGGCCCACACAAAAGTACTACATTTCTACTGCCGCGCTAACTGGGAGTTACATGCAATGACCGAACCTAGAGCGGCACAGTGCTCACCTGCACTTCCTCTCACCCCCATCCCCCTTTGGGATTGGCCACAACATTACGACTACCCTACATATGCAATGAAGGGAGGGGGTGGAGATAGGGAAGGTGCGGGTGAGGGGACGTGGGGACTGACCGTCCCGGTGAGACAGCGACACGTGTACATTTCTGGGGAGAATGGAGAAGGCAGCAGGGATGTAGACAGGCCGTGTTCATTTATCGCCAGAATCGGTTCAGTTCGTCTGCCTTTCGTCATGTTCACGCTGTAACCCTGGCTTGTTCTGTGTGTTCCTCATCGTCCTACGTTTATGTCACATGTGACGTTTATTCCATTTCATAAATCCATTCCAGATTTCCATACCTTTTATCTGGATATTAGATTTTTTTCCCATCAGACTTAAAGGCAAGTTGATCACATATGGCTGTTCTACCCGTTCCTATTCTACTCCCCCCCTCCTCCCATAACTGTGTCTGTCTGCCCCGTCCTCTTCCTCTCTACCTTCCCATGTCGATGGTTGGAAAGTCAGGGAACAGAGTACCTTTCTCATGGGTCTGATCACAGTTGTTTCCCTTAGACTTGCTTTGAATCCCAAACACTCTTTGCTTCGCAACACAGTGGGAACGACTGTATTGCTAATTAAAAAGAAATCAGCTAAGGTCAGGTCTTAACAGGGTTTAAGTAAGGGATGATGATGCTACAGTACAGTACAGATATTCATAATCAACATCAAAAGTCACCCACGAAGTAAATCAAAATGTCAAGACGTGTTAATTAACAAGTCTACATGTACAGCATAAAACTCTTCGAAGAAGTTTATCCTGTAAAACAAAACATTTCTTTCGTCTGACCTCATAAAACGGCAATGTCCTAGTTCAGACTCCCCTCCCCTCCCCCCCCCCCCCCCCCCCCCCCTTCATCTCCACCTGATGCACTGACGCCCAACGGAAAGAGAGCTGCAAGGGCACCAATCAGTGACATCAAGACACAAAGGGACAGAGAGGGGCACCAATCAGTGACATCAACACACAAAGGGACAGAGAGGGCCACCAATCAGTGACATCAACACACAAAGGGACAGAGAGGGGCACCAATCAGTGACATCAAGACACAAAGGGACAGAGAGGGGCACCAATCAGTGACATCAACACACAAAGGGACAGAGAGGGGCACCAATCAGTGACACCAACACACAAAGGGACAGAGAGGGGCACCAATCAGTGACACCAACACACAAAGGGACAGAGAGGGGCACCAATCAGTGACATCAACACACAAAGGGACAGAGGGGCACCAATCAGTGACATCAACACACAAAGGGACAGAGAGGGGCACCAATCAGTGACACCAACACACAAAGGGACAGAGAGGGGCACCAATCAGTGACACCAACACACAAAGGGACAGAGGGGCACCAATCAGTGACACCAATACACAAAGGGACAGAGGGGCACCAATCAGTGACACCAACACATAAAGGGACGGAGAGGGGCACGTCAGTGACATAAACACACAAAGGGACAGAGAGGGGCACCAATCAGTGACACCAAAACACAAAGGGACAGAGGGGGGCACCAATCAGTGACATCAACACACAAAGGGACAGAGAGCTACAGGGGCACCAATCAGTGACATCAACACACAAAGGGACAGAGAGGGGCACCAATCAGTGACACCAACACATAAAGGGACAGAGAGGGGCACCAATCAGTGACACCAACACACAAAGGGACAGAGAGGGGCACCAATCAGTGACACCAACACACAAAGGGACAGAGAGGGGCACGTCAGTGACATCAACACACAAAGGGACAGAGGGGGGCACCAATCAGTGACACCAACACTCAAAGGGACAGAGGGGGCACCAATCAGTGACATCAACACACAAAGGGACAGAGAGCTACAGGGGCACCAATCAGTGACATCAACACACAAAGGGACAGAGAGGGGCACCAATCAGTAACATCAACACACAAAGGGACAGAGGGGCACCAATCAGTGACATCAACACACAAAGGGACAGAGAGCTACAGGGGCACCAATCAGTGACATCAACACACAAAGGGACAGAGAGCTACAGGGGCACCAATCAGTGACATCAACACACAAAGGGACAGAGAGGGGCACCAATCAGTGACATCAACACACAAAGGGACAGAGAGGGGCACCAATCAGTGACACCAACACATAAAGGGACAGAGAGGGGCACCAATCAGTGACACCAACACACAAAGGGACAGAGAGCTACAGGGGCACCAATCAGTGACATCAACACACAAAGGGACAGAGAGGGGCACCAATCAGTGACATCAACACACAAAGGGACAGAGAGCTACAGGGGCACCAATCAGTGACATCAACACACAAAGGGACAGAGAGGGGCACCAATCAGTGACATCAACACACAAAGGGACAGAGAGCTACAGGGGCACCAATCAGTGACATCAACACACAAAGGGACAGAGGGGCACCAATCAGTGACATCAACACACAAAGGGACAGAGAGCTACAGGGGCACCAATCAGTGACATCAACACACAAAGGGACAGAGAGGGGCACCAATCAGTGACAACACACAAAGGGGCAGAGAGGGGCACCAATCAGTGACATCAACACACAAAGGGACAGAGAGGGGCACCAATCAGTGACATCAACACACAAAGGGACAGAGAGGGGCACGTCAGTGACATCAAGACACAAAGAGACAGAGAGGGGCACCAATCAGTGACATCAACACACAAAGGGAACGCTGAATCTTTTTCATCAACGTCCGTGTGCATGGTTTGTTTGTTTTTTGTATAAATCTGACACAGCTTCCCTGTCCATACTCTCTCCACTCTCCCATCTGGCTGAAATCGATTCTCTATAGATAGTGGTGTTTTCAGTCTGTGTCTACCCATCTCCAGTGATGTGGTGATGGATATCCCACTTGTACTTCTTTCTGTTTGGTTCACTCTTCAAAGCTTGGCGCCTTTCTTTCTGCCCATGATGATGAGGGGCAATTAACTCTGGATAGTGTTTACTAAGGAGATCGATCTTCAACCTCTTGTACACACACCGCCGCGTAAGCATCTTGATTCACGGGTGAAAGGCTGACCTGATTTGCTTTTAAAATGTTGTCACAGAGAGAGAGAGAGAGAGAGGGGGGGGGGGGGAGGACAGCAAAGCACCCGGTCAGATTTGTCTCCGTCAAGGATTTTAAGGACGGCCATATTTTCAAGTTCCTAACTGCTAAGGTCTGTTGGTGCACACCTGTTATCACTGTGGACAATGACCACACTGACCACCTGACAGCCAGTTACCATCTAACCACTGGGGATCTACACATGGAGCCGGCCTTGCGCACCACTGGTCTTTTTCTCCACACAGACAGCCAATGCTGAGATGTGGGTATTATCAAGTCACAGGGTTACTCGTAGTAGATTATCTCTTTTTGAAGGTGCCCCAAATCCGTATTTCTAATCTGTAACGCTCAAAATACGATGCCGTATTGCTGGCCACGTCTTCTGCTTTTAAGCCAATGAGAATAAATCGTGCCAAAGATATATATTTAAAAAAATGACTCAATCAATACTTAAAACACATTAATGTAATACTGAATAAGTAAAAGGTTAATTTCAGAGTCTTTTCATACTAGGACCACTTTGATGATATTATACAATCTGAAGACGAATGTACACACACACACACGTGCGCGCGCGCACACACACACACACACACACACACACACACACACACACACACACACACACTCACTCACGCATGCACACACACACATGCTCACATAAGCATACACACACACATACACACACACATGCACGCGCGCCTAAAACACATAAAAAAGATATCTATCTAACCACTCCGTTTCCCAAACACATACATCCTTTTACCACGCTCCTGCCCCAAAAACTTTCTCCCCACTCTCCCATACCCTTACCTATACCAGCACTCGTATCAGGGGTTTCTAGCACCCCCACCTCTCCACCACCACCCTCTCCCCCTCCCGTATGCCCGGCACCACCTACCGGAGAACCCTTGACCCCCTTCTCGAAGGAAATCCTGCGTTTAGAGTTGAACGTCTCCGAGGCCTGGCAGTCACTGTCGTCGGGCCAACCAGGTAGCGCTGTGCCCGTGGCGCCCTCAGCGCTCCACCCCTGCTGGTCCTGGACGTGAAACGAGGCGGAGTGGCTGCCTGACTGGTTGGCTTGACCTCCTGGGGACAGGCAGCCCCCACCCCCACCCCCACCCCCATCCCAACTGAACACACGAGGCCAGACTCCAGACAAAATAGCACTTGAAAACAGTCCGTTGTTTGCACTTAAAAATTCCTTTTTTTAAAAATCAAAGTCTTGATCGTTTTGTTTATTTTCCCCTCTTTTTCTAACGAACGTCATGCCTTCAGAGGATGGTAATAAATTCTTAAGTACAAGTAACAACTTAAAGACAGCTGCACACACACACACACACACACACACACACACACACACACACACACACACACACACACACACACACGCACGCACATCACACATACATCTGCACGCAAACAAACACGCACGCACATACACACACATGCACACGCACGCACATAAGCACGCACGCACACACATGCACGCACAAACACACACATGCACACAAGCAAGCACGGACAAACACACACGCATGTACGCGCGTGCACGCACGCACGCACACACACACACACACACACACACACACACACACACACACACACACACACACACACACACACACACAATGGCACTATGGATGTTCGTACTGCGCACAACTTTTCAGGCTGGAGTTAAAATGCTCACAGACAAACACAAAAATCCCCTGTCTGTCCAACGGCTGTCTGTCTCTTGTGACCCCCCTCCCCCCTCCCTCCTCCCCTCCACACTCAACCCTCCTCCTCTCTCCCCCCAACCCTCCTCCTCTCTCCTCCCACCCTCTTTTCTTTACCCCATGCACAAGAGGACCTCGACACAGGGGCTGTCCTGACCTTGGAGTTTCCTTGCCTCCCTGGAGGTTTCCGAGCATTCCTGGATCACCTCGTGGCTGCACTGGGACTGGGAGCTGGGGGGCACGTCCACTGTCTCCGGCCAGCGGGTCCTCTTGTCCAGGTCCTTGGTGGTGGTGTAGAAGTCGATGGGGTGCACCTTGGTGGGCCGCTTAAAGGAGCCGAAGATGGAGCCCCTGCTGCTGCCGCCTTGGGGCATGTTGGCGTGCGAGCGCAACTGCATGCTGGAGTGCATCCTGGAGACCGAGCTGGTGTCCGTGAAGTGGCCCGAGTGATAAGGCGAACAGGAGGGGCTGGAGCGGATCATGGAGAAGGGGATCATCGGCTGCCTGTTCAGGAGCCCCAGGGAGCTGGAGCTGTGGCGGTGGCCGCAGTTGCTGGACTGGAGGGTCTTGGGGCGGCAGCGGCTCTCTGCGGTGGGCGGCTTCGTCAGGGTGGAGTCGCTGGCGGAGCAGGCGTTGGACAGCACCACCTTGCGGGCCGCTCGTCCTTGCTGCAGTAGGGCCTGTCCATGAAGCGGTGGCTGGTGTCCGAGTTCTGCAGCTGCTTGACCTTGGTCACCTGGCTGGTCAGAGAATACGTGGCCGACACGTCCGTGGCCGGCATCACCCCGGTGGTGCTGTACTCACTGTCCAGACACGTCACTTAAGTGTGCATGTGCGTGCGTGTGTGTGTGTGTGTGTGCGTGTGTGTATAATACTGAACATATTAGTACGGGTGGAAAACAAGTGCACACTAACAATTCCTCCGTAATCACAATAATGACGTGTGTATCATTGTACAAACTGTCACTCGAGATCTTTCCAAGTTTCACCGCGTGGCTTGACAACCCAAACAATAGACACGTACACCACATATTAATTAATGACCATGGACTGAAGAACCTAGACAGGAAAAAAGAAAACGCTCCATACATGTGGACACATGCCGAAGCGCGTTGCGTCTGTTTTGTACTTTATTTATTCCGTCGTTTGGCGGCCCAGCAGTTCTATTTTTGCGTTTTAATTACGCCTACAATTGGCCTTTTTAAAATCAGTACCACTTGTGCTAGCTGGTCGGTATAGACTATGCTGACCAATCGGAACGCAGTTTTATGTAGATGCGGGGTGACTCTTTAACCTCTAGTACCACACACGTCACTGAAAAAGATTTCAGTCTTCTGGTCGTAATTTTACTTACTATCGTCAACAATCACACCTAAATGACTCATTAGAAACAACACCATCGATGGACATCTCATTAGCGGGCTTGTTTTGAAAATGGTCATTTTTTTCTTCTTTTCATTTGCAAATGTTCAACTCGCTTCGACAAGACTACACTCGGCCATACCCCGTACTGTAAACTTGATGAGCGAAAGTAAATTGCTCCACGCCCTTTGAAATGGCCCATGTCTTCAAGTTGACGAATGGCCCACTGAAGGTGGTCGCCACAGCTGGACTGTTCCTTCTACTATAGTCCCTGGAGTGTAGTTCTCCTCACTACATACTCAGCAAGCGTTCTATCTCACAGAAAATGAGCACCGGCTCTGGGTACAGGCACGCTGGCCTTCAATCGGGATCGACACTTTTTAGCAAAAAACGCTCCCCCTCACCGCCCCGAAGTAATTTTCCAAGGGACATAAACCATCAGCCATTCGTATAGCCAGAACAGGGGTGAAGTCCCTTGACCGAGTTGATCGCCCAAACTAAACAGCTAGTAAACTTGCTATGATTGTGCCCCCCACCCCCACCCCAATTACTCCCCTGCCCAAACCATCTTAAGTGTGGACGTGGCACGAGAGAAAGCACAATCTTGACTGCTAAAACATAAGAAACAGCGAGATAGGGAATCTTGAGGGTGCATTAAAACTTCCTCTATTGCCTTCCCCCCACTCATTTCTTCTGCGCTGGTCTGTGTTCGTTGTATCGATTTGATGCTCATTCACTCCAAGGAGGCTAGGACACATGCGCATTCACAATTGATTTGAAAGGTAAACCCCAACTGTGATGAAACTGAAAGGAAAATACCACGAAAACAAAAACGCCGTGGCTAAAGGCTGTGTCAGACCAACTGACATAGGTTAGAACACCAAGGCTACATCAAAATGTTGTTATGCTTAGCATAGTTACGCGGGGATTGTCTTCAGTCGTGACAGGCTCCTAGCATAGCACCATAGGCCTCTAAAATCCCCGAAGTCGAAGTGTGACTGCCCACGTGGCAGGGTAATAAAAAACGGTCAAACACGTAATGTTCTCATCCCAAGCTGATGCATTTGTATCATAGTGTTAAAGTGCTTCGGCCGTTCGGATGATCCCAGGAGTCTTTTAGCCAGGGTACGACGACAACAACAACAACAAATACAAAGCAAAATCGCTGACAACAAGAAAAATGGGAGCACACAGACAACAAACAAACTAGGTTATTTGAGAGCACACAGACAAAATCCATGACAACAACAAAACAAAGTAAGTTCAACGGAAGCGCACGGACAACATCATCGACAAAGACAACACAAACCAGAGGACACTGCAGCACAAACCAGAGGACACTGCACCACTAACCAGAGGACACTGCACCACAAAACACAAACCAGAGGACACTGCACCACAAAACACAAACCAGAGGACACTGCAGCACAAACCAGAGGACACTGCAGCACAAACCAGAGGACACTGCAACACAAACCAGAGGACACTGCAACACAAACCAGAGGACACTGCAACACAAACCAGAGGACACTGCACCACAAACCAGAGAACACTGCAGCATAAAGTCAGTGACAAAGACAATACAAACCAGAGGACACTGCAGCACATAGTCAGTGACAAAGACAATACAAACCAGAGAACACTGCAACACAAACCAGAGGACACTGCAGCACAAACATGAGGACACTGCAGCACATAGTCAGTGACGAAGACAACACAAACCAGAGAACACTACAACACAAACCAGAAGACACTGCAGCACAAAACAGAGGACACTGCAGCACATAGTCAGTGACGAAGACAACACAAACCAGAGGACACTGCAGCACATAGTCAGTGACGAAGACAACACAAACCAGAGGACACTGCAGCACATAGTCAGTGACGAAGACAACACAAACCAGAGGACACTGCAGCACATAGTCTGTGACAAAGACAACACAAACCAGAGGACACTGCAGCACATAGTCTGTGACAAAGACAACACAAACCAGAGGACACTGCAGCACATAGTGACAAAGACAACACAAACCAGAGGACACTGCAGCACATAGTCAGTGACAAAGACAACATAAACCAGAGGACACTGCCGCACATAGTCAGTGACAAAGACAACAGAAAACCAGAGGACACTGCAGCACATAGTCAGTGACAAAGACAACATAAACCAGAGGACACTGCAGCACATAGTCAGTGACAAAGACAACATAAACCAGAGGACACTGCAGCACATAGTCAGTGACAAAGACAACAGAAAACCAGAGGACACTGCAGTACATAGTCTGTGACAAAGACAACACAAACCAGAGGACATAGCAGCACATAGTCAGTGACAAAGACAACATAAACCAGAGGACACTGCAGCACATAGTCAGTGACAAAGACAACAGAAAACCAGAGGACACTGCAGCACATAGTCAGTGACAAAGACAACACAAACCAGAGGACACTGCAGCACATAGTGACAAAGACAACACAAACCAGAGGACACTGCAGCACAAACCAGAGGACACTGCAGCACAAACCAGAGGACACTGCAGCACATAGTCAGTGACAAAGACAACACAAACCAGAGGACACAGCAGCGCATAGTCAGTGACAAAGACAACACAAACCAGAGAACATGCAGCACATAGTCAGTGACAAAGACAAAACAAATCAGAGGACACTGCAGCACAAACCAGAGGACACTGCAGCACAAACCAGAGGACACTGCAGCACAAACCAGAGGACGCTGCAGCCCACAGGCCAAGTCAGGTCACTGACACACACTGTGCTGCAGGTCCCTGAAGGCCTCACTTACTGCGGAGTGACGGAGGCGGAGTGCAACTTCGTCCTGGCCATCATTGGTCTGGTGGGGTACATGGAACCCTGCCCACAGTGCAACGTTCTCGATCTCTTTAATTCCCCTAGCCTACAGGCCCTAGGGTACTGCAGCACACACAGAGCGCTGAGGAGAATTTCCACTGATCAGTGGGGAATATTGGCGGAGCCCCTCCCCTCTCCCATCTGTCTGCCTCTGAAGAATCTGTACTCTCTAGGGGTCTCAAATTCATCCCCAGAAGCCCTCCATCAACAAGTACGACATCATCCATGACTGCGAACGCTTCTTTCGTTCCTTGAGATGGATGGCCGTGCTTGGTCACCCTCCCAAACGTACCTTCAACCCTGACGATGATTATTTCACAAACTTTTTCACACCCCTGTCTACCGAGAACCACCCCGTGGGAATAATGAAGTTGAATGCTACATCAAAACTTGCCTCTCTGAATTACGCAAACTTAAATTCTCCCCCAGCACGATTTCCAACCTTACCCCCACAGAAATTCAAGCTCTTGAGTCCCTCCGCAAGAGGGATGACATTGTCATAAAACCAGTTGACAAAGGTGATGCGGTTGTGGTGTGGGACAGGAACCTGTATATAGCAGAAGCTCTCAGGCAACTCAACGACACCACCAGCTACCAGAAACTGGAACAGCCCACCCTCCCAGTAGACCAGAAAACTATTTCAAAAACCATTAAGGATCTTGTCAAAAAAGGCCACTTACCCCCTACGGCTAAACTGTTGATCAAAGCCAAGACCAGAGAGTCCATTTTCTACCTTCTGCCCAACATTCACAAGGCAAACACCCCGGGTAGACCCATCGTCTCAGCCTGCAGTTGCCCCACAGAAAATATTTCCGAATACCCTGACTCCATCCTCCAACCCCTCGTTTAAGACCTGCCTACGTTCATCAAGGACACTACTCATGCTCTCAGTCTCATCAATGACCTCCACCTCAATCCGAAGTTTCAGCCTAAATATCTATTCACTCTCGACGTGACATCTCTGTATACTAGTATTCCCCATGCAGATGGACTGCAAGCCCTGTCATTTTTCTCAACCAAAGAAAAGACCCTTCCCCTGCGACCACCACTCTTATTCGCCTTGCGGAACTTGTCCTCACCAACAACACCTTGACCTTTCTTGGCGACACTTTCAAACAAATCAGTGGTGTCGCCATGGGTACCAAAATGGGCCCCAGCTACGCATGCCTTTTCATGGATACTTTGAACACAACTTCCTGCAACAATACCATGGTTCTATCCCTGAATTCTATAAACGCTACATCGACGACGGACTTGGTTCCACCTCCATGCCCATCAGTGATCTCCATGTCTTCATCACAGCAGTCCAGAACTTTCATCCAGCTATCAAGTTCACCTACGCAATATCTGAAAAGTGCATCACTTTCCTTGACATGAGTCTCTCCATCACTGATAGTGGACTCTCCAGTTCCATCCACTACAAACCTACGGACTCCCACTCTTATCTCGACTACAGATCGTCACATAATCCCAGTACCAAAACCAGCATACCCTAATCTCAGTTCTTGAGGCTCCGCAGACTCTGCTCTGAGAACTCTTGTCTTTGATGTAAAAGCCCTTGAAATGAAACAGTTCTTCCTTGATCGCCACTACCCCGAAGACATCATTGATCGTGCTCTCCAGAAAGTCCAGCTCATCGCCCGCCCACAAGCTCTGGAACCGAAACCCCATTAATCAACCAGAGACAGACTTGTTGTCAGCCTGCTCTACCACCCTTCTGTCCACCAGGTGCGCAAAATTCTCCAAACCAACTGGAACATCCTTCAGTCTTGTGCCCACTCAGCTAGAATTTTTTCCCAGACCCCCTCTAGTTGCCTACAAACGGACAAGAATATCCGTGACATGCTTGTGCGTTCCAGTCTCCAGCCTCACAGACGTCAATCTTCTGTAGGCACAAGCCCGTGCAATCTGCCCAACTGCAAGACCTGCCCCTTCATCTGTACTGCTATTGAAGTGAAAGGACCCAGTTCACGCATGACTGTCTCCAAATTCTTCAACTGCCAAACCACTAACCTGATCTACATCATCCACTGCACCGATTGCTCTAAACTTTACATCGGCGAGACCGGACGCACTTTGACTGTCAGATTCAAGGAACACCTCGCTGACATTAAATACAACAGGGACAAACCAGTAGCCAAGCACCTCAACCTCCCCAGCCATTCCGCACACAATGCAAGAGTGAAGGGCTTGTGGCTCATGAAAACCAGTGACTCTAGAGACAGGAAGGATATGGAGTCTCACCCGATTCAAAAACTGGGCACCAGAAATCCAGCTGGTATCAATGAAAAAGCTTAGCAATTCTGTGTACTTCTTTTTCCCGAGCCAAATCAGGTGGACAATGACTTATCATTCCCTTTCCCCTTTAGTACTTACCTGTGCATGGTTGGTCTGAATCAGTGGCCTCTTCGTGACCTTAGAGCCTAGCGCCTACTGGAATGATCGTTTGAGAGCCTATATCTTTTGCCAGGAGTTTCTGAGTAGGGTTAGCTCCCCAGTCTCCTGTCTTTTTTTTCTATTTTCTTTATTTTATTTATTCATTTATTTTTCTTTTCACTTACTTTTGTATCTATCCCTCTCCTTCCTACCTTCCTTGGCCCCCTTCTCTCCCCCCCCCCCCTCTCTTTTTTCCCCTCCCCCTTCCCCCCCCCCTTCTACCCCCTCCTCCCCCTTTCCCTTCTGCTCCCTCTCCTCCTCCGTCCTTGTTCCTTTTCTGTCGTCCTCTGAAGTGCTCCTTCCCCCTTTCGTTCCTTCTCTTTACTTTCCCTCTTACTTCCTTTCTCTCTACTTTTGACCTCTACTATTCTCCTCTCTCACACCCCCACCCTCCTCCCTCTCGCCCTCCCACATACCTCCACCCTTCCTTTAGGCCCTTCTTTTTGTCCTCTCTTTATGTCTCTCCTTCTTTCCCCCCCCGCCCCCTCCCCTCCCCCCCCCCCCTTTTTTTCCCCTTTATTTATCTATCTGTATATATATATAATATATAATATATATATATATATATATATATATATATATATATATAATATATATATAATATATATATATATTTTCACAGGTAGAATTTTCCGTTGCCCGCACCGCACCACAACCAAACAATGAGAACAGGCAGATTAAAAATATACAAGGTAAAAACAAGTTCTTCATTTTCTCCACACAAGGGTAAAATCAACATTAAAACTCGAGCTTTCGCCCACAGGCTTCATCAGGAGAGTCATGAGAGGCGCTAACAACACTCCCAATGACCAAAAAACAAAAAAAGTATCTCTCTCTCTCTCTCTCTCTCTCTCTATATATATATATATATATATATATACACATCCCTGATTCCCAGCCCCAGACCGATTCCAGACAGCCAAGACAAAGACACTCTCCTGATGAAGCCTGTGGGCGAAAGCTCGAGTTTTAATGTTGATTTTACCCTTGTGTGGAGAAAATGAAGAACTTGTTTTTACCTTGTATATATCTATATATATATATAATCTATCTATCTATATATATATATATATATATATATATATATATATATATATATATATATATATATATATATATATATATATAAAAATTAGAGTTAAAACGCCACTCAGAACGCTAAAAGTGCTCAACCAAGTAGGGAGCGACATACCAGTTTAAAACAAGGTTTTAAAATGAAAAAGATAAAACTGACAAAATTGTTTCGAGCCGAATGCTCTCCTCGAAACAATTTTGTCAGTTTTATCTTTTTCATTTTAAAACCTTGTTTTAAACTGGTATTATATATATATATATATATATATATATATAATATATATATATATATATATATATAATATATATATAAGAGAGAGAGAGAGAGAGAGAGAGAGAGAGAGAGAGAGAGAGAGAGAGAGAAGAGAGAGAGATACTTTTTTTGTTTTTTGGTCATTGGGAGTGTTGTTAGCGCCTCTCATGACCTCATAATTATCTATCTTTTGCGTTAATGCTCATATTTTTGCCTTTTTTTCTGTTGCGCCACCATAGCACCACCTACCTTCCTATGCTACACCCAAATGTCTTAATGTATGCCTTGTTTGTGCATTTACCCATTTATTCCCCATTGTAACCCCCCCCCCCCATCTTTAATTTTTTTTTTTTAGGTATATGTGTGGTTGTGTGTGTGCTTATTGGCGTGTGTATGTGTGCGTGCGTGGTTGTTCGTGCGCGCGCACGCACTTGTATGTATGTGTGTGTGTGGTTGGTGTGTGTGTGTGTGTGTGTGTGTGTGTGTGAGTGTGTGTGTTGTGTGGTTGTGCCCCCGGGCAAGTGCTTTTGTGTGTGTGTGGGGGGGGGGGGGGGGGGGGGGGGGGGGGGGGGGGGGGGGGGGGGGGGGGGGGGGGGGGGGGGGGGGGGGGGGCGAGCCTTGCAGCTCTTAGCTGCGTCTGGCTAGTGGGTTTTTTCTCGGGGTTCTCCCGTTTTCCCCTCTCACCCCTTTGTGCTTGGGTAGGGCAACCTACCCTTGGGTCAGACTTGGGTCGGGTGCTTTAGGCGGCTGACCCGCTTCTTCTCTCTCCCCCCCCCCCCCCTTATGTCATTTAAAATGCTTTTTTGAGCATATTGTATTTTATTTATTGTGTTTTCTCTTGTTCATTTCATTCATTGCAACACACCCACTACATACTATCACACCCTCCCCCTCCACTCACTCTCCTTCCCCTCCTCTTCTCTCTCTCTTTCTCCACTCTTCCTCTACTTCCATTCTCTCTCTGTCTCTCCCCTCTATTCTCTCCCCCCCCCCCTCTCTCTCCTTTTCCTCCTCCTCACTTTACTCTACCCTCTTTCCTCGTGCCCTATTCCTCGAACTCTACTCACCCTCTCTTCCACTGTCCCTCTGTCTACTTCATTCACCACTTTGACTTCACAAGGGGAGTATTGTGCATGTTTATGTCTGTATTTTTTTGTCGCTGAGGAAGGCATATTGCCGAAAATTTCTTGTCCTTTTTGTGTCGTGCATTAAAACTGCGTTACTTCACACTTTGTTTTGTGTGCTCTTCTGCTTTTTTGTGTCTTGTTCCAGTAACGCTACAGTTTGTTTCATTTGCTGTGAGCAATATTGTTCCTCAACATCGACAGACTGTGAGCAACATTGTTTCTTAACATCGACAGATTATGAGAGTATTGTCCCTCAACATGGACAGACTTTGAAAGTATTTTTCCTCAACATGGACAGACTTTGAAAGTATTTTTCCTCAACATGGACAGACTTTGAAAGTATTTTTCCTCAACATCGACAGACGATGAGAGTATTGTTCCTCAACATCGACTGACTATGAGGAATATTGTTCCTCAACATCGACAGACTGTGAGGAATATTGATCCTCCACATCAGCAGACTGTGAGGAATATTGATCCTCCACATCAGCAGACTGTGAGGAATATTGATCCTCCACATCAGCAGACTGTGAGGAATATTGATCCTCCACATCAGCAGACTGTGAGGAATATTGATCCTCCACATCAGCAGACTGTGAGGAATATTGATCCTCCACATCAGCAGACTGTGAGGAATATTGATCCGCCACATCAGCAGACTGTGAGGAATATTGATCCTCCACATCAGCAGACTGTGAGGAATATTGATCCTCCACATCAGCAGACTGTGAGGAATATTGATCCTCCACATCAGCAGACTGTGAGGAATATTGATCCTCCACATCAGCAGACTGTGAGGAATTTTTTTTTTTTTTTTTTGCCACAGCACCTGATTTTATTATTTTCACAGCGGTACCATGACTCCACGCCTAAACTTTTTGGGTTGCGCATTGCCAAACTGGAAACTGTTCTTTTCCTCCAGTTATCTTTTTTTTTTTTAATAAACATTTTTTTAATCACTTTGAATGAAATTACATAACAATTTACATGCATACATATAAACGTACACGAATACATATATACGCACAATGGGTAATTATATCAATACATCATTGGATATCAAAAACACATCACATTACATCAAAATGTATGTATCCATACGAAATGTATACATACACTTATATTTACCCACACATATACATAAACAAACATAACGGCACAGACATTAGGAAAGATCAAACCTTAAGGAGAGAGAGAGAGAGAGAGAAAAGAGAGAGAGAGAGAGAGAGAGAGAGAGAGAGAGAGAGAGAGAGAGTGAGAAGGGTGGATATCGGTTCGTTTTGCAGCTATTTTTACATTTGGATTCACGGTTTTACTTTTTCTTTTTTGTTTTTTCCCCTTCCTTCCCTTTTTTCTCTCCATTTTTCCGTTTTTTTCTTTCCCTTTTAAATTTTTTTAAAGACCTACTGTTTACTTTTCAGTGCGTATTTCTGAATAGCAATTCATATGGCATCCATATTTTATTAAAATCATCCGTTTTCCATGAAAAATCTGCATTGTGTTGTTCTATTCTATGTCTTGAAGAAAAGTATCTTTCAAAGGTTATTATGTTAGGTATGGACTTTTCAAATTTACATTTATAATATACATTTTACCCAGAAGTATCAATAAATCAAAAACATGGTCCGTAACTATATTATTTCTATGCCAAATAATACTATGTTTCGAGTTATACTGATGTTTGTATATGTTGTACATTTTGTTTTTAATAACTGTTCAAGTTTTTCCAGAAACGATTTGAGATGTATGCATGTCCAAATATATGTTCAATACTGTCTTTGAATTCATCTACAGAAATCACAATTATAACTGTTACACTACACCCATGCAGCCCCTGTGACTGCAGCAGTACGTCCTGTCCCAGACCTGTCCTCAGCACCAATGCCGCCAACAGTCCCCTGCTCACCTGACACACCCCAGCCTCCACCTTCAACCCCCCCCCCCCTCCCCCCCACACACACACATCCCTGATTTCCCAGCCCCAACCGATTCCAGACAGCCAAGACAAAGCCAATACAGGCTGTCGAGCCAGTACTGATAGCATCCAGTGCCAGTCTGATAGTGTTCTGTGCAGTGCCAGTCTGATAGTGTGCAGTGCAGTGTCAGTCTGATAGCCTGCAGTGCAGTGCCAGTCTGATAGTGTGCTGTGCATGCCAGTCTGATAGTGTGCTGTGCAGTGCCAGTCTGATAGTGTGCAGTGCAGTGCCAGTCTGATAGTGTGCAGTGCAGTGCCAGTCTGATAGTGTGCAATGCCAGTCTGATAGTGTGCAGTGCCAGTCTGATAGTGTGCAGTGCAGTGCCAGTTTGATAGTGTGCAGTGCCAGTCTGATAGTGTGCAGTGCCAGTCTGATAGTGTGCAGTGCAGTGCCAGTCTGATAGTGTGGAGTGCAGTGCCAGTCTGATAGTGTGCAGTGCCTGCCATCTGATAGTGTGCATGCAGTGCCAGTCTGATAGTGTGCAGTGCCATCTGATAGTGTGCAGTGCAGTGCCATCTGATAGTGTGCAGTGCCAGTCTGGTAGTGTGCAGTGCAGTGCCAGTCTGATAGTGTGCAGTGCCAGTCTGATTGTGTGCAGTGCCATCTGATAGTGTGCAGTGCCAGTCTGATAGTGTGCAGTGCAGTGCCAGTCTGATAGTGTGCAGTGCAGTGCCAGTCTGATGTGTGCAGTGCAGTGCCAGTCTGATAGTGTGCAGTGCAGTGCCAGTCTGATAGTGTGCAGTGCAGTGCCAGTCTGATAGTGTGCAGTGCAGTGCCAGTCTGATGTGTGCATGCAGTGCCAGTCTGATAGTGTGCAGTGCAGTGCCAGTCTGATAGTTTGCAGTGCAGTGCCAGTCTGATAGTGTGCAGTGCAGTGCCAGTCTGATAGTGTGCAATGCCAGTCTGATAGTGTACAGTGCAGTGCCAGTCTGATAGCCTGCAGTGCCAGTCTGATAGTGTGCAGTGCAGTGCCAGTCTGATAGTGTGCAGTGCTAGTCTGATAGTGTGCAGTGCCAGTCCTGATAGTGTGCAGTGCCAGTCTGATAGTGTGCAGTGCAGTGCCAGTCTGATAGTGTGCAGTGCAGTGCCAGTCTGATAGTGTGCAGTGCCAGTCTGATAGTGTGCAGTGCAGTGCCAGTCTGATAGTGTGCAGTGCCAGTCTGATAGTGTGCAGTGCCAGTCTGATAGTGTGCAGTGCAGTGCCAGTCTGATAGTGGCAGTGCAGTGCCAGTCTGATAGTGTGCAGATGCAGTGCCAGTCTGATGGTGTGCAGTGCAGTGCCAAACTGATAGTGTGCAGTGCCAGCCCTGATAGTGTGCAGTGCCAGTCTGATAGTGTGCAGTGCAGTGCCAGTCTGATATGTGCAGTGCCAGTCTGATAGTGTGCAGTGCCAGTCTGATAGTGTGCAGTGCCAGTCTGATAGTGTGCAGTGCAATGCCAGTCTGATAGTGTGCAGTGCATGCCAGTCTGATAGTGTGCAGTGCAGTGCCAGTCTGATAGTGTGCAGTGCAGTGCCAATCTGATAGCCTGCAGTGCCAATCTGATAGTGTGCAGTGCCATCTGATAGTGTGCAGTGCCAGTCTGATAGCCTGCAGTGCCAGTCTGATAGTGTGCAGTGCCAGTCTGATAGTGTGCAGTGCCAGTCTGATAGTGTGCAGTGCAGTGCCAGTCCTATCTGCTGACAGCCTGTGATGTATTAATGGTTCGTTTTCATAAGCCCAGTTTGACAAGTCATCTACCCTCCTCTCTGCTGACACCCTGTGATGTATTAATGGTTCATTGTCATAAGCCCAGTTTGACAATGTCATCTACCCTCCTCTCTGCTGACACCCTGTGATGTATTAATGGTTCGTTGTCATAATCCCATTTTTGACAAGGTCATCTACCCTCCTCTCTGCTGACACCCTGTGATGTATTAATGGTTCATTGTCATAAGCCCATTTGACAAGGTCATCTACCCTCCTCTCTGCTGACACCCTGTGATGTATTAATGGTTCATTGTCATAAGCCCAGTTTGACAAGGTCATCTACCCTCCTCTCTGCTGACACCCTGTGATGTATTAATGGTTCGTTTCATAATCCCAGTTTGACAAGGTCATCTACCCTCCTCTCTGCTGACAGACTGTATGTATTAATGGCTCACTGTCATAGGCTCAATGTGAACTGGTCCACCTACCCTCCGGATGGCGTGCTGGATGCTCCCCTTCTTCTCGTTCAGCTCCTTGATGTGGTGCAGCGCCGTCCGCTTGAACATCCCTGCTGACACGCCCAGAGAACTGGGGGAGCCGCTGCAACAATACCACCACTACCATCACCACCACACTAAACACCCTGCTGGATTTGAACCGTCGCCCCTCTGAACACAGAGGCAGCATGCTGGCCTCTCCCTCTCTTCCCGTGTTTGTTACTTCAAAGACAGTTACGTATTCCCCCCCCCCCCCCCCCAAATCAACGAAATATCTGGATATGCATAAAGGAGCAGTGAAAGTAGCAGCAACAGCACTGGTCGTAATCTAGTAAAGTAGAGGTAGCTTTCGAGAGAATTGGGTAGAAAAAAAAAGTACGAAAACCAATTCTTGATATCTGTAATGCCTACCCTGTTTACCTCAACCATAGTCAATTAGACTCGTCCAGTATGTTTTGTTTGAAAATCGCATTTCATGCCTCCCTTGCTGTCTGCATTTGTACACGTTTCACATTTGAGTCATATCAATGTATTATATACAAGAGAGAGAGAGAGAGAGAGAGAGAAAGGCAATTCACAATCATATCAAACGTCAAACCTGCTAGGTTGAACGATGAATTTCTTTCAAGAGTTTGCCTAGGCTCTTTCACAGATGTAATAATCAAGTTGCATTCATCAATAAATGCAGCCACTGATGGTTATCGTTAGAATGGTTTTGTTTTTGTTTTAAATGAAACGTGCATGATCTAAATTTGACCTTTGTTCATTTATTCTGTTCATAGACATTGTCTGTTCGTGCCCCGCTCTTGACTAAGTTAGCGGCTGAAATTAACTGCGGGTACGTCAAAATTACACATGAAGGTTTTGTTGTTGTTGTTATTTTCTATGCGTGGACAGAGTTTGCACACAGGATCGCAGTCCCCTGTGACGTAAAGCAAGGAGTAGGCGATATATCATGTACGCCAGGTATAGCCTGACTGTATTTGGCGTGCGCAGAAAATACAGTTTTCCAATGGCGTACAAAAACAAAGGGACAAACCTCATGACAACATTTGTCGCAAAGAGTATAATGAGCGTGTTGCAGGTTTTAGTTAGTTCTTCGGCGAAAGGGCACACAATCTTCTTTAGGGATGATGCTGAGCTCTAATTTAACTGTTCTGCGAGGTCCTAGATGGCGATTTTTATTTGGACAGCAGCAAACCTATTCTTCAAGAGTGAGAACCACCACAAAAACCCTGAGGCAAGATCAGGAATCGGTATTTGCTGTACAACTACGGCGGGGGTTCAAGGGTGGGTGAGGCAAGACTGCACTCTGTAGGGTCCTCTAGAGACTGGGTTTGGGACCTTGTCCTGGCTTACCACGTTATCCGCCGACTGCCTGACCCAGAGCGCCCATTTTGAATTCCCCACTGCTCACTGCTTCATACAGGCAGACCCAGTGGTAAGGAGCTCGGCATGACTGCTCACTGCTTCATACAGGCAGACCCAGTGGGTAAGGAGCTCGGCATGACTGCTCACTGCTCATACAGGCAGACCCATGAGTAAGGAGCTCGGCATGACTGCTCACTGCTTCATACAGGCAGACCCAGTGGGTAAGGAGCTCGGCTTCCTTGAGGGCTAGGTGTTTTATCCCTTTGGTATGAGGCCTAGGAAGAACCTTTTCCAACAAACACATTTTTATTTAGTCCTGACCCAACAATTGACCTCGCTCCAGTTGATCAATTTTTGAATGAACGGCCAGTTGTTACGACTCAGATGCTATGCTAGTGCTGTGTTGTTGTGTGTGTGTGTGTGTTTTGGGGCGTGCGTGCGTGCGTGCGTGCGGCGTGCGTGCGTGCGTGTGTGTGTGTGCGTGTGTGTATGTGTGTCTGTGTGTGTCTGCGTGTGCATGTGCGTGTGTGTGTGTGTGCACAATAAACGAAGTCAGGCTGGAGGATGGGTGGGGTGAGGGACGTTGGGCAGAACAGTGAGGAAGCAGCAATGGGGGCCAAGGAGTTCAGAAGGGGGGGGGGGGGGGGGGGGGGGGGGTGGGGGGGGGGGGGGGGGGGGGGAGGGGGGGGGGAGGGGGAGGGGGGGGGGACGACCGGGGGGTGCACTGGAGCGGGGGGGGTAGGGACGGGGGGGGGGGGGGGAAAATCGGGGGGGGGAGGGAAGGGGGGGAGGGGGAAGACCGAGGTCACGTGACGGGGTATGGACCACAAAGGGAGGGGGGGAGGGGGGGGGGTGGGGGGGGGGGGGGGGGGGTGGGGAGGGGGAGGGGGGGGGGGGGCGACCGGGGGGTTCACTGGCGGGGGTTTTGGGCCACAGGGGGTGGGGATGGGGGGGGGGGGGGTAGGAGGAGGGGGGAGGGGGGACTTTTCCGAGGTGGGCACGGAACGGGTTTTTGGCGGCACAAAAGGGTGGAGGGTTTTGGGGGAAAATGGGTGAGGGGGGGGGGGGGGGGCTGACCAGGGGCACGAGGCGGGGAATGGACGTACAGGGGTGGTGAGGGTTTGGGGGGGAGGGAGGGAGGGGGAAAGGGGGGGGAGAAAGGGACTTCCCAGGGGGCACTACGGGGTGAGGGGTACAGGGATGGGGGAGGTGGGGGGAAAAAGGTGGGGAGGGGGGGGGGGGACTGACCGGGCTGGGGGACGTGGGCGGGGGGAAGACGGAGGGATGGGGGAAGTGGGGGGAAAAAGGTGGGGGGGGGGGGGGGGGGGGGGGGAGGGGTACTGCCAGAGCGGGCAAGTGGCGCGGGGGGGGTGGACGGGACAGCGGCGTTGGACTTGGGGGGGGTCCTCTGTAGGACGGGTTTTCCCCCTGCTGGGGGGACAGGGGGCCGGCGATCTAGTTTTCCCCTGGGCAGATGAAAGGGGGGGGTTGGGCGTCGCCCCTGCGCCCACAACCCACGCCCATTTTTTGCTCAATCCCCCCCCCCCCCCCCCTTCTTTCCCTTTCAACCAACACCACCACTCCCGTTTTGCTCACAACCCCCCCCCCTCCCTTCCCCCTTTTCAACACAACACCACACGCCCAATAGTCCACATCACCCCCCCCCCCCCTTCTTCCTTTTCAACACACCCCCACCACTGCCCATTATTCCACATCACCCCCACCCTCCTTTTTCCCTTTCAACACAACACCACCACTGTCCATTAGTCCACATCACCCCCCCCCCCCCCTTCTTCCTGTCAGACACAACACCCCCTTCCTTTTTGCCACTCACCCCCCCCCCTTCTTCCTTGTCAAAACAAAACCCCCACTGCCCATTATGCTCACATCCCCCCACCCCCCCCCTTTCCCTTTCAACACAACCAACTCCCCCTTAGGGTCACATCACCCCCCCCCCCCCCCCCCCTTTTCCTTTTTAGACACAACACCCCCACTGCCCTTACTGGGCACATCCCCCACCCCCCCCCCCTTTCTCCTGTCAACACACCACCACCACTTTCCCTTAGTGTCAATCACCCCCCCCCCCCCTTCTTCCTTTTCAACCAACCCACCATGTCCATTAGTGTCACATCACCCCCCCCCCCCTTTTTCTGTCAACCCCAACACCACCACGCCCATTATGCTCACATCACCCCCACCCCCCCCTTTTCCTTTCAACACACCCCCCCCACTGCCATTATTTCCCCCACAAAACACCCCCACCCCCCTTCTTTTCCCCTTGCAACCATCAACCCCCCCTTCTTCCTTTTTAACACACACCCCCCTTCTTCCTTGTAGACACATCACCCACCCCCTTTTCTTTCCCTTTTCAAAACACAACCCCCCCCCCCTTTTCCCTTTCAAACACACACCCACCCCCCTTTTTCTTCCTTCTCAAACCCCTCACCCCCCACCCCCCTTTTTTTTCCTTTCAGACACTCACAAAACCCCCCTTTTTTTTTTTCCTTTTTAACACTCAACCCCCCCCCCTTTTTTTTTTCCTTTCGACACTCACCCCCCCCCCCCCCTTTTTCTTCCCCTTTCAACACATCAAACCCCCCCCCTTGTTTTTTTCCCTTCAAAACACACCCCCCCCCCCCCCCCCCCTTCTTCCTTTTCAACACATCACCCCCTTCTTCCTTTCGACACACCCCCCCCCTTTTTTTTCCTTTTCAACACATCACCCCCCTCCCTCCCCCCTTTCTTCCTGTCAGACACATCACCCCCCTTTTCCTTGCAGACCCCATCACCCCCTTTTTTTCTTTCAACCATCACCCTCCCCTTCCTTTGACAACACCCCCCCCTTTTCTTTTTCCCTTTTCGAAAAACCACCCCCCTCCCCCCCTTTTCTTTCCCGTCAACACATCACCCCCCCTTTTTCCTTTCAGACACATCACCCCCCCTTTTTTCCCTTTTCGACACATCACTACCCCTTCTTTCCTTGTCAACACATCACCCCCCCCCCTTTTTCCCCGTCAACACACACCCCCCCCCCCTTCTTCCTTGTCAGAAAAACACACCCCTCCCCCTTCTCTTTCCCTTTTCGCAACACTACCCCTTTTTCCTTTTCAACACACACCCCCCCCCCCTTCCCTTTTCAACCATCACACCCCCTTCTTTTTTGTCAAAACACACCTCCCCTTCTTTTTTTCAACACACCCCCCTTTTTTGCTTCCCCTTGTCAGACACATCAACCCCCCTTTTCTCCTTTCAGACACATCACCCGCCTTCTTCTTTTTAACCCCCCTTTTCTTCCTTTTCAAAAAATCACCCCCCCTTTTCTTTCCCTTTTCAAAACATCCCCCCCTTTTTTCCTTTCTGACACAAAACCCCCCCCCCCCCCCCCTTTTTTTTTTCCTTTTTAGACCATCACCTCCCCCCCCTTTCTTCCTTGCAACACATCACCCCCCCCTTTCACCTTGTCAACACATCACCCCCCTTCTTCCTTTTCAAACACATCACCCCCCCCCCCCCCCTTTTTTCTTCCTTGTCAAACATCCCCCCCCCCCTCTTCCTTGCAAAACATCAACCCCCCTTTTTCCCTTTTCAGACACTCCCCCCCCTTCCTTTCCCTTTTCAACCATCACCCCCCTTCTTCCCTTTCAACACATCACCTCCCCCCCCCCTTTTTTCCTTGTCAACACATCAACATCACCCCCCCCCCCCTTTTCTTTCCCTTTTAACACATCCCCCCCCTTCTTCCCTCGTCAGAACCACACCCCCCCTTTTCTTTCCTTTCAAAACCCTCACCCCCCCCCCCCTTTTTCCTTGTCAAAACCTCAAAATCACCCCCTTCCCCCTTTTTTTTTCTTGCAGACAATCACCCCCCTTCTTCCTTGTCAACACTACCCCCCCCCCCCCCTTCCTTTTCAACACCCCCCCCCCCCCCTTTTCTTCCCTGTCGACACAACACTTTTCCCCCCCCCCCCCCCCCTTTTCTTCCCCGTCAACACTCACCCCCCTTCCCCTTTCCCCAACACATCAAAGCCCCCCCCCCCCCTTTCTTCCTTGTCGACACAACACCTCTCCCCCCCCCTTTTCTTCCCTTTTCAGACACCACCTCCCCCCCCCCCTTTTTTCCTGTCAACACCACACCCCGCTCCTTCACACCCCCCCCACCCCTTTTTTCCCTTTTCCGGGGAGGGAAAGGGATAAAAACAACCACCACCGATTTTCATGTGGCCCCCCCCCCCCCCCCCCCCCCCTCTTCCTTTCACCACCACCGATGTCAGTGTGGCCCCGGGGGTCACCCATAGATCCCCCCACCGAAGACCCCCCCATCGGTAATCCCCGCAAAGGTTAGGGTTAGGGTTAGGTAAAAGGGAACCCCCTTTGTTCGGGCTTTCAAAATACCCTCGCCTCAAAACCCCCCCCCCCCCCCCCCCTTTCCTTACAACCCCCACCGATGGCGGTGGTCGCCCCCCCCCCCCCCCCTCTTCCTTCCCACCACCGATTCAGTTGTCGCCCACCCCCCCCCCCCCCCCTCTCCCTTTCACCACCACCTTGCATTTTTCCCCCTCCCCCCCCCCCCTCTTCCTTACACCACCACCCAGGCATTTGGTCGCCTCACCCCCCCCCCCCCTTCTTACAACCACCGTTTTTCATGTGGCCCCTCACCCCCCCCCCCCCCCCCTTCCTTTCACCCCACCGAGTGTGTGGGCCTCACCCCCCCCCCCCCCCTTCCTTAAAAACCACACCATGGGCAGTGTGGTCCCCCCCCCCCCAACCCCCCCCCCCCCCCCCCCCTCTTCCTTTCACCACCACCGTTGGCAGTGTGGTCCCTCACCCCCCCCCCCCCCTCTTCCTTTTACCACCACCAGTGCAGTTTTCCCCCCCCCCCCCACCCCCCCCCCCCCCCCCCCTCTTCCCTTACAAACCCCCACCGATTCAGTGTGGGGGCCCCCCCCCCCCCCCCCTTTCCCTTTCACCACCACCATGGCATGTGGTCGCCTCAAACCCCCCCCCCCCCCCCTTTTTTACACCACCACCCGATGTCAGTGGGCGCCTCACCCCCCCCCCCCCTTTTCCTTTCCCACCCCCGATGTCAGTGTGGTCCCCCAAACCCCCCCCCCCACCCCCCCCCCCCCTCTTCCTTCACCACCACCATTTTCTTGTGGTGCCTCACCCCCCCCCCCCCTTTCCCTTTCACCACCACCGATTGCTGTTTCGCCCCCCCCCCCCCCCCCCCTTCCTTTCACCACCACCGATGTGCAGTGTGGTCGCCTCACCCCCCCCCCCCCCTCTTCCTTTCACCACCACCGATGTGCAGTGTGTCGCCTCACCCCCCCCCCCTCTTCCTTTCACCACCAACCGATGTGCAGTGTGGTCCGCCTCACCCCCCCCCCCTCTTCTTTCACCACCACCGATGTGCAGTGTGGTCGCCTCACCCCCCCCCTCTTCCTTACACCACCACCGATGTGCAGTGTGGTCGCCTCACCCCCCCCCCCCTCTTCCTTTCACCACCACCGATGTCAGTGTGGTCGCCTCACCCCCCGCCCCCCTTCCTTGTCATACATCATCACCCGCGCCCCAGTTCCTGCTTACCTCACCTCTCTCCTCCTTCCTCCTTGTCAGACACAACACCATCGCTTCCCAGTTGTGGTCGCTTCCCCCCCCCCCCCCCCCCCTCTCCTGTTCAGGCCATGGAGGTCTCCCAACACTTCCACCCCCCCCCCCCCTCTTCCTTGTCAGACCATGGAAGTTCTCCCAACACAACACCTGGAGAAGCTTCTGTGCAGAATTTTTCTTTTGTCTCTGTCCCATTTCCTAAGCTCCAACTTCTGTCTCTGTCCCATTTCCTAAGCTCCAACTTCTTTCTCAGTCCCATTTCCTAAGCTCCAACTTCTGTCTCTGTCCCATTTCCTGAGCTCAACTTCTTTCTCAGTCCCATTTCCTAAGCTCCAACTTCTGTCTCTGCCCCATTTCCTAAGCCCACTTCTTTCTCAGTTCCATTTTCTAAGTGCCAGCTTCTTTCTCTGTCCCATTTTCTAAGCTCCTCACTTCCTTTTTCTCTGAATCCAACGTTGTCTTCTTCTTTTGTTTGTTTGGTGTCCCATTTTCTGAGCTCAAACTTTTTTTGTTTTTGTTTTCTGTCCAATTTCATGTGCTTCAGGTCTCTTTTTCGTTTTCCCGTCACATTTTCTGAGCTCTGTAGTGGCATTAATCTTAAACCGCTCACTCCGGTTCCGCCAGACACTGCATTGTTGTCGAGTCTCATCGATGGTGTTCAATGGTGCCTGTTCTGATCCAGCATTCGCAGGACATCACCTGCTAAGGGCCATACTGACAATAATTGGTTCATCGCAGAAACCAACGTGAGTGAGCAAGCGCCCCCCCCCCCCCCCCCCCCCCCACCCCAATATTGTGACCGCCTCCACGTTGCCCCAGTGACGACTATTATGACACTACTGATACTGACCGCTTTAAATTCACAACGGACACAGACGTGGATGTGAATCAACCCCCCCTCCTTCTCTCTCTCTCTCTCCCTTCAATGGCAGCTAGCTTACGGGACCATGGCAGCTTGTCCATCCTCTGCCCACAGGAGCTCCATGTATATTTATGCAGACACATCAGTCTGTCCTGAAAACAGAACTCTGTGTGTCCCATGCCCACAGGAGCACTCTTCTATGTTTATGTAGACACATCACCATGTCTGGCCACATCACTGGTGGGACAGTCAACGTGCCCCTGACTGGGTCCCTCCTCAACAGTCCTGTCACCTGTGGTGGGCGCCTACCTCAAAACACAGCAGCTGCACGGGCTGGGGGATGTAGCACGCCCCACGTATCTCTCCCTTGTGAACCCGTCCACTGCCTCGCCTGAAACACGCACACACACACACGCACGCACACACACACACAGCGCGCGCGCACGCACGCACACACCACCACGCACGCACGCACCGCACGCACGCACGCACACACACACGCCACACGCACACACACACTGGCATTCACGCTAAAATATTCACGAATGCACCCGACTGAAGCTAAAATTCTACAAGGACATCAACTATATCAACTGCCAACTGCCACCGCAACCATTACAACAACCTAAACGAGACGAAGGAATACAACAATGATAAACAAACAAAATGCCGTCGACTAAATGGTAGTCTCCTCAGTTATGCCCCTGTAATGTGCTGCTTTTGAATGATGTTCTTTGATTTCAAAATCTCTCCCCTCTCTCTCTTTCTCTCTCTACCTGCCTCGTTCTCCCCAGTTAAAACACTGTGTGGACCAAACCAAGCACGGGAGGAGGGAAGGGGTGGGGTTGGGTGGGGGGGCAACAGGGGGGAAAGGATGTACACAGAACTTAATGCTGCCATCCTTCTGTGGGCGGTACTCAGGAATTGCGTCTCTCAGTGTTGTTGCTCAACTTTTCGACCAACATGGCAGGCGTCTGTTTCTCTCGGGCCTGGTTTGACGGCCAGAATGGACAAATGATAGGGAGCGTACAGTACACCCTGTCATGAAACCCTCTGGCTAGTATGGAACTCCATAGCATCTATTCAGCATCCCCATCCCACTGATAAGCACTTAGAAGAAAAGGCTCAGATTCAGTGCCCTTCAATGCCTTGCCGTGCCCCCGTACACCCACACCCATCCTCCTTTAAACGAGGTGACCCAGGTCTGGCAACTACTAGTACTACTCATCATCACAACAATAGGGGCTAGACCAGGTATATTTACAGCGCCGGGCTTGTGGTCCTGGCGTTGCGGGTTTGAATTCCGCTGGGCCGTTTCAGTACAGGGGGATTTCCCTCGGAGTTAACTTTGGTTCTGATTCCACTTCCCAAGACGTCCTTGCAATGAATCTATAAATCGAGGTTCCGTGTGTGAACGCACGCATACCATCCTGCATACACGTTAAACCCCATCACCAAGTTTCGGAGGAGGAAAGGCCAGTTTGGCCGTTGGTATGGAGCTAAGTATACACATAGCATGCACCGAAAGAATGACAAAAGAACAAAGAACCGATATTCGACTGATAATTCGACTGAACAACACGGCAAATGACGAATGCAGGGGGGCTAACTACTGTCCCACAACATGCACCAGACAGCAGGGGAGCTAAAATACTGTCCCACACACCATGCACCAGACAGCAGGGGAGCCAACTACTGTCTCACACACCATGCACCAGACAGCAGGGGAGCTAACACTGTCCCCACACCATGCACCAGACAGCAGGGAGCTAACTACTGTCACACATACCATGCACCAGACAGCAGGGGAGTTAACTACTGTCCCACCACACCATGCACCAGACAGCAGGGGAGCTAACTACTGTCCCACACACCATCACCAGACAGCAGGGGAGCTAGCTACTGTTTTCACACACCATGCACCAGACAGACAGCAGGGGAGCTAACTACTGTCACACACACCATGCACCAGACAGACAGCAGGGGAGCTAACTACTGTCCACACACCATGCACCAGACAGACAGCAGGGGAGCTAACTACTGTCACACACACACAATGCACCAGACAGACAGCAGGGAGCTAATTACTGTCCCACACACCATGCACAGACAGCAGGGGAGCTAACTACTGTCACACATGCACACACCATGCACCCAACAAAGGGGAGTTAACTACTGTCGCACACACATGCAAGGCAGACAGCAGGGGGAGCTAACTACTGTCCCACACACCATACACCCGACAGCAGGGGAGCTAACTACTGTCCCACACACCACACACCACAGCCAGCAGGGGAGCTAACTACTGTCACACACACCATGCACCAGACAGCAGGGGACTAACTACTGTCCCACACACTATGCACCAGACAACAGGGGAGCTAACTACTGTCCCACACACCATGCACCAGACAGCAGGGGAGCTAGCTACTGTCCCACACACCATGCCCAGACAGCCCGGGTAGCTAAAATACTGTCCACACAAACCCTGCACCAGACAGACAGCAGGGGCTAACTACTGTCCCCCACACCATGCACCAGACAGCAGGGGAGCTAGCTACCCGTCCCACACACCATGCCCCAGACAGCAGGGGGGCTAACTACTGTCCCACACAATGGGGACCAGACAGCAGGGAGCTAACTACTGTCCCACACACCATGCACCAGACAGCCCGGGGGACTAACTACTGTCCCACACAACCATGCCCAACAACAGGGGAGTTAACTACTGTCCCCCTACACCAGACAACAGGGGAGCTAACACTATCCCACTCACCGTTGCACCCGACAGCAGGGAGTCAGCTACTGTCCCACCCCACCATGCACCAGACAACAGGGGGGCTAACTACTGTCCCACACACCCTGCACCAGCAGACAGCAGGGAGCTAACTACTGTCCCACACACCATGCACCAGACAGACAGCAGGGGAGCTCACTACTGTCCCACACACCATGCACCAGACAGCATGGGAGCTAACTACTGTCCCACACACCATGCACCAGACAGCAGGGGAGCTACCTACTGTTTAACCACACCATGGGACCAGGGAGCTAACTACGTCCCACCACCGTGCATCAGACAACAGGGGGGCTAACTACTGTCCACACACCATGCACCAGACAGACGCAGGGGAGTCACTACTGTCCCACAACACCCTGCACCAGACAACAGGGAGCTAACTACTGTCCCACACACCATGCCCAGACCCGTAGGGGAGTTTAACTACTGTCCCACTCACCGTGCAACAGAACCAGCTCTCCCATGTGGAAGAAGATGGGGAAGGTGGAGGTTGTTTTCGAAACTCCTCCACGTACCCGTTCTCCAGACGGACGGGACTTCTCCTTCGTCATTCCCTAATTGCAGGCAAC
>CM031616.1:74848216-74875633 GCA_018398815.1 Conus ventricosus
AGGTCAATACTATCTGGTGATAGGTCAAAACTAGCTACTAGCTGGTGAGAGGCCAATACTATCCGGTGACAGGTCAACACTACTTCTAGCTGGTGACAGGTCAACACTAGCTGGTGACAGGTTATTACAAGCTGGTGACAGGTCAATACTAGCTGGTGACACTAGCTGGTGACAGCTCAATACTAGCTGGTGATAGGTCAATACTAGCTGGTGACACAAGCTGGTGAAAGCTCAATACTAGCTGGTGACATCAATACTAGCTGGGGACACAAACTGGTGACAGGTCAATACTGGCTGGGGACAAGTCAATACTAGTGACAGAAAATACTAGTGACAGGTCAATACTAGTGACAGGTCCATACTAGCTGGTGACAGGTCAATACTAGTGACAGGTCAATACTAGCTGGTGACAGGTCAATACTAGTGACAGGAAAATACTAGCTTGTGACAGGTCAATACTAGTGACAGGTCAATACTAGCTGGTGACAGGTCAATACTAGCTGGTGACAGGTCAATACTAGTGACAGGTCAAAACTAGCTGGTGACAGGTCAATACTAGTGACAGGAAAATACTAGCTTGTGACAGGTCAATACTAGTGACAGGAAAATACTAGCTTGTGACAGGTCAATACTAGTGACAGGTCAATACTAGCTGGTGACAGGTCAATACTAGCTCGTGACAGGAAAATACTAGCTGGTAACAGGTCAATACTAGTGACAGGTCAATACTAGTTGGTGACAGGTCAATACTAGCTGGTGACAGGTCAATACTGGTGACAGGTCAATACTGGTAGTGACAGGTCAATACTGGCTGGTAACGGGTCAATACTAGCTGGTGACAGGTCAATACTAGTGACAGGTCAATACTAGCTGGTAACAGGTCAATACTAGTGACAGGTCAATACTAGTTGGCGACAGGTCAATACTGGCTGTATACTAGCTGGTGACGGGTCAATTCTAGCTGGTGACAGGTCAATACTAGTGACAGCTTAATACTAGTGCCAGGTCAATACTAGCTGGTGACAGGACAATAGTAGCTAGTGCTGTATTGGGGGGAGCCGGAATCGACGACTTGGAAAATGCCAACAATCAAGCACCTGCAGCTCCCCCCTCCATTCACTGTTCCTTCACATGTTCCGCCTTTGTTCCAGATGTCGGAAGAAAAGCTTGCAGACATTCCTGGTCAGCCTGTCTGTTAATGCACTCCACATTTCCCTGTGTGCATACACTGTGAAGTGTCACTGACGTGGGCCTGGTTGGCTAGATGTTGGCCTTGGTGTATTGACCCTCCCCGCTTGTGCCCCAACATCCGCTCCATCTTCTACCTCCATCCCCTAAACTCTCCACGCCCCCCCCCCCCCTCTCTGACTAGGACGCCAGTCTCAGACACTTTTCAGAATCCCCTCTCTACCGCTAGTGACCTGGAAACGAGTCTTACACTTTCCCCTTCACACCCCCCCCCCCCCCCCCACTACTAACCTGCCTGACCCTGCACGTCCATCGCTCATCCACCCCCTCTCTCCCACACTCTCTGCCCAACATCCCCCTTATCCTGACCCTGCACGTCCATCGCTTATCCACCCCTCTCTCCCACACTCTCTGCCCAACATCCCCCCTTATCCTGACCCTGCACGTCCATCGCTCATCCACCCTCTCTCTCCCACACTCTCTGCCCAACATCCCTCCGCCCCTTATCCTGACCTGCACGGCGGTCGCGTAGCCCCCTCCCCCCTCCCCCCCCCGCTGACCTGCACTCCAGTCTCGCACTTGACGGTGGCGCTGCGTGGTTTGCCGGTCAGCACGCCCAGCTCGCCCAGCACGTTGCCCACCGTCAGGAAGTCCAGCACGCGGCTCGTGTACTTAGGCTCCCCGTCTGCTGAGTCCCCCGCCACAGGGATGCTCAGCTCCAGCTGCTCCGGGAACACACGGGCGGGGGGGTGGGGTGGGGGTGGGGGGTGGGGAGTGACCGTATATGTGGGTTGGAAGCGGATGTGGTGGAGGTGAAGGGGGTGGGTGGGGTTGGAGATGAGTAGGTGATAAGGTGACAAGATCAACGGATAACGTAGATGATGATGTTGATAATGATGATGATGATGATGATGATGATGATGATGATGATGATGATGTGATGATGATATAATGATGATGATATGCAAGATTGGAAATCACCCCAACAGCAATATTGAAAGTACCAGCAGCATAACAAACACAGGAGTGCACTACTACCACGGCCATTAGTATTACTACTATTACTACTAGTTACTACTGACACTATTACTTATTACGAACACTAATATTGACAATAATGAAATCATCATCATCAGCAGCAGCATCATTGTCAACAAGCCGTAACAATCATTTGGATATAAAGCTTTAACTGTTTTGAGAGAGAGAGGTGGAGAGAGAGAGAGAGAGAGAGAGAGAGAGAGAGAGAAGAGAGAGAGAGAGAGAGAGAGAAGAGAGAGAGAGAGAGAGAGAGAGAGACAGACAGACAGACAGACAGACAGACAGAGATGGGCCCAGGTTTCCCGGGGGAAAAGGGGCCCAAAGGGGGGAAACCCCCATGAAAATTCCCCACTGTGTACGTGTTACTACTAACACCCTTTTTTTCCCCGTGCTTTTTTTTTTTCCTTTTTTGTCCTCCCCCCACCCCTTTTCCCCCTTTTCTGCCCCCCAAAAAAGCATTCTCGAAGGGAATTTCCCTTGGGGGGCCAGTGGTCCCAAAAGGTAAAGAGAAAAGGGGCAGTACCTTGACCCTCCTGACAGGGTGATGGCCCCCCCCTGTTTGGGCTCGTTTCCCGCCTTTATGATTCACCGTACTCGTGTTCATCAGGGGGGGGAGTGACTGTGGGGAAAAGACAGCTGACGACGTCAACCCTTGTTTCGTGACTGTGGGGGGCCCAGGGGCACCCGACGACCCAAAACAAAAAGTGATGTGGGACACAGACAGCTGACGACATCCCAAAATAAAACGTGGGGGTTTGGGACACAGACAGCTGACGAAAAACAACAATAAACGTGACTGTGGAAACAGACCCGCTGACGAAGTTTAAAAACTATACGTGACTGTGGGACACAGACAGCTGAAGACCCTCAACACTCAAAGTTTACTGTGGGCACAGACAGCTGAGGGGTCAACACTATAAATGCTGTGAGACACAGACAGCTGACGACTTTAACACTCTACGTTACTGTGGGACACAGACAGCTGAAAAGACATCAACACTCTAAAAGTGACTTTGGGCCACAGACCCGCTGACACGTCAAAACTATAGTGACGGGGGGACACGACAGTGAGACGCAAACCCATTCGGGAATGTGGGACACGACAGCTGGACGTCAACAAATATACGTGACTGTGGGGGCACAGACAGCTGACCCCCTTTTCCCCAAAACTCTACGGCCGTGGGCCCCCAGACATCTGAAAGTCAAAAACTCAAATTGACTTGGGACACAGACAGGTGACCACGTCAACCCCTCCAAAATGACTGTGGGACACGGGCACTGACGAAGGGAACACTCTCATGCTGGGGACACAGCTGACGACCCTCCCACATACGTGACCGTGGGCCCCACAGGGCAGCTGACGAAAGTCAACCCCTCTAATGGACTGGGGACACCGGGCAGGTGGAACGTTTAAAAACTCTAAAGTGACTGGGGACACCGACAGGGTGACGGGGGGGCAACACTCTACATGCCGTGGGGGCACAGGGCAGCTGACGTCATCAACCCCCCTAAATGACTGTGGGCCCCCAGAAGTGAAGTCATAACCCATGGGACTGTGGGGCAAATGACAGCCGCGAATTTAACACTCAAAGTGGCTGTGGGACACGGGCAGTGCGAAGTCAAACTATATGTGGGGTGTGGGACAAAGAAAGCTGACGTCTCACAACCCCTTTGTGACTGTGGGGCCCAGACGCTACGAATTCAACACCCTTTTTACGTGACTGTGGGACACAGACAGCTACGAATCAACACTATTGTGACTGTGGGACACAGACAGTGGGCGACGTCCCCCTTTCCCTGACTGTGGGGACAGCAGCTGAGGGCGTCAACCAAATCTATTTATGGGGCACAGGGCAGCTGAAAGAAGTCAAAAACCTCTAAAAGGGGCTGTGGGACACAGACAGCGGGCGGGTCAAACACTCCCCGTGACTGTGGGGCACAGAAAGCTGACGACTTTTTCACTTTCGGGCCCGTGGGGGGCCCCCCAGACAGCGACGACTCAACCCTCTACGGACTGTGGGACACAGACAGGTGGGCGGGAAATCCCAACCCCTCACTGATGTGGGACACAGAAAAAGCTGACGAAGTTTAAACACTCTACGTGACTGTGGGACATAGACAGCTTTCGACGTCCCCAAAAACCCACACGGACTGGGGGGACAGCCCGCTGACGTCAAAAAACAAAACGTGATCTTGGGGACTCCAAATGTTTTTCCCCACACCTCGTGTCCTCCCGCCCCGCCCCTTACTCTACTAAGTCCCCCTTCAGTCTAAATTTTTTCTCCACCCCCCGCCGTCCAACCCCTCCCCCCCCATCACGTGACCCCCGCTTTCCCCACCTGGATGAACTTTGGGGAGGTCCGGTTTTTCGGCGATCCAGGGAACTTTTTTGCAGGGTCTTCTCTGTGGGGGCAGGGGGGCCCTGGGGGGTTTCCCCAGCAGCTGCTTCATCTTGCTCTCCACCCTTGGCCCCCCCGGCAAACCCGGAAGGGGAGGGGAAAGAGAGAGAGGGGAGTAGAGAGAAGAGAGGGAGGGGGGGGGGGGGGGGGGGAAGGGATTAGAAAAAAACGCCTGTTTTTAGAGTGGGGCGATTGAGATTTTTGGAGAGAGAAAGGAAACAAGGAGGGGAAAAAAAGGGGGTGGGGGGTAAGGGAAAAAAAGAGAGAGCGAAAAAAAAAGAGCAAAGAGAGGGGGATGAAAAAAAAGAGACCCAGGAAAAGAGAAGAAAAAAAAGAAAAGAGAAGAAGAAGAAAAAGAAAAGAAAAAAGAAAAAGAAAGAAGAAAGGGTGAAAAAGAAAAAAGAAGAAGAAAAGAAAAAGAAAAGAGAAGGGAAGAAGAAGAAAAAAAGAAGAAGAAGGAAGAAAAAGAAAGAAAAGACCCTTCCCATGGGCTCGTTTTCATGAAATCTGTGTGAAGTTTCCCGGGGTTTCATGGGGAAACCCGCTGAAAACAAAAGGGATTTCCCCCCACTCAGAAATCCTCACATCCTCACCCCGACGCCCCCTCTAACCCCCCCAACACCTCCCCCCCGCGCTTTTCCCGACCCCCCTCTCCCCCCAAAAGGGAAACCCCCATTCCCCTAAATCAGTGACAATGATCTCACGCAAACTCCCCATTATCCCCCTGTGCCAAGCACAGTCGCTAATACCCCTTTTCTCCCTAAATTTTTAGCCCAACTATCCGCCCTCCCCCGCCCCCCCCAAAAACCATCCCTTTCCCCCCTTAACCCCCAAATTCCCCCCCCCCCTCCCTCTCCCCCCTTTTCCCCCCCCTTTCCGCTGTCCACCTAAAACCCCCTTCTCCCCCCCCCCCCGTCTGTGTGACAAACCCCCCCCCATGGGGTCGGTTTCCCCCGCCCCCCACTGTGGGGCACCCCCCCCCATGGGGTGTGGGCCCGGGACCCCACTGTGACCCTACCCCCCGGGGGGTCGTTGCCCTGGGGCCCCCCCCCCGTACAAACCCACCCCCCATGAGGTCGTTGCCCTTTCACCCCACTGTTTCACCTTTCCCCCCCTGGGTCGTTTTTCCCGCCCCCCCCTGTGACACCAAACCCCCCCCTTTTAGGGCTTTTTCCCCCCCGCCCCCCCCCCCCTTTTTGACACCCCCCCCCCATTTAGGGCCCTTTTTCCCTGCCCCCCCCCTGTGACACCTAACCCCCCTTTTTGGGTTTTTTGTTGCCCCCCCCCCACTGGGGGAACCCACCCCCAAGGGGGTCGGTTCCCTTTTCCCCCCCCCCTTTTTGGGCACCTACCCCCCCCTGGGGGCGTTTTTTTTTCCCCCCTCCCCCCCAATGTGCAAACCCCCCACCCCCATGAGGGGGGTTTTTTCCCTTTCCCCCCCCCCCCCCCCCCCCCACTTTTTGGACCCCCACCCCACCCCCATTTTAGGGGCGTTTTTTTCCCGGCCCCCCGCCCCCCCCCCCCCCCCCCCCCCCCCCCCTTTTGACAAAGTATCCCCCTTTTAGGGCGTTTTCCTGCTTCCCCCCCCCCCCCCAAAAGAACCTATTCCCCCTAGTTCGGTTTCCCTGTCCCCCGGGGCACCCCATTTCCCCCTGGGGTTTGTTGCCCTGTCCCCCCCCCCCCCCCCCCCCCCCCCCGCCTTTTTACAAAAACCCCACCCCCCTGAAGTCTTGCCCCTGCGCCCCCCCCCCCCTCACCTTTCCCCATGAAGTCGTTTTTTCCCCCCCTTCTCCCCCCCCCCCCCCCTCGGGCAACCTACTCCCTTTAGGTCGTTGTCCCCGCCCCCCCATTCCCAACCCTGACAAAAACCCCCCTGAGGGCGTTTTCCTGCCCCCCCCTCCCCGTTCCCTTTCCCCCCTGAGGTTTGTTTTTCCTGCTCCCCCTCCCCTTTTTAACCTACCCCCCTGAGGGGATTGTCCGCACCCCCACTCCCACCGTGAACCCCCATTTAGGTCGTTTTTCCTGCTCCCCCCTCCCCTTTTTTGACACCTACCCCCATTAGGTCGTTTTTCCCTGCTTCCCCCCCCCCCCTGTGGACCTCCCCCCATGAGGTCGTTGGGGCCTGCCTCCTCCCCCCCCCCCCTTTTTGGAAAACCTACCCCCCTGGGTCGTTTTTGGTCTTCCCCCCCCCCCCCCCCCCTGTGACACCTTCCCCCCTTTAGGTCGTTGCCTGCCCCCCCCCCCCCTGCGACACCCACCCCCTTTTTGGTCCCTTGTCCCCCCCCACCCCCCCCTCCCCGTGACACCCCCATGAGGGCGTTGCCCCCTTCCCTTTCCCCCCCCCCCTTGTACCCCCTCCCCCCCCTGAGGTCGTTTACCTGCCCCCACCCCCCCCCCCCTTTTGGGGCAAACCCACCCCCATGAGGTCGGGTTTTCCTGCTTCCCCCCCCCCCCCCCCCCCCCCCTACACCCACCCCCGGATTTGGGGGTTGACCTCCCCCTCCCCCCCCCCCCTTGGGACCCTACCCCCCCTGAGGTCGTTGTCCCGGGACCCCCCACTCCCCGGACACCCCCAGGGGGTCGTTGGGCCCCGCTCCCCCCCCCCCTGTGACCCCCTACCCCCATGGGTTTGGGGTTTTCCTGCTCCCCCTCCCCTGGGACACCTACCCCCTTTAGGTCGTTGTCCTGCTTTCCCCCCCCCCCGGGACAAAACCAACCCCCCTTAGGTCGTTTGGGCCCGCTTTTCCCCCCCCCCTTTTTTGACACCCACCCCCCCTGAGGGCGTTTCCCCGCTCCCCCCCTTTCCCCTGTGACAAACCCAAACCCCCATGAGGGTTTGTTGCCCCGCTTCCCCCCCCCCCCCCCTGTGACCCTACCCCCAGGGGGTCGTTTCCCTGCTCCCCCCCCCCTGTGACACCTACCCCCCTGGGTCAGGGCCTTTCACCCCCCCCTCCACCCTGGGGGCCCCCCAAAGAGGTCGGTTTCCCTGGGTCCCCCTCCCCTTGGGGACCCTACCCCCCCTTTTGGGCGGTTTCCCTCCCCCCCTCCAAAGTGACACCCCCATTTAGGGCGTTGGGTCTGCCCCCCACCGGGGACACCTACCCCCATTAAAGGGCGTTGGGACCCCCCCCCCCCCTTTTTGGGAACCCCCCCCCCATTTGGTCGTGGGCCCAACCCCCCCCCCCTCCCAAACCTGACAAACCCCCATGAGGTCGTTGCCCTGCTCCTTCACCTGGTTTCAAACCCATCCCCCCTGAGGTTTGTAGCCCCCCCCCCCCCCCCCTGTGACACCCATCCCCAGAGGGCATGCCCCGCCCCCCCCCCCCCCCCCTGTGACAAAACCCCCCCCAATGGGTCTTGCCCCAAACCCCCCCCCCCCCCGTGAAAAAACCCCCCCAAAGGGTCGTTGGGCCCCGCACCCCCCCCCCCCCTTTTGACACCTTCCCCCAAAGAGGGCGGTTTCCGCCCCCCTTTTTGGGCCCCCACCCTTTTGACCCTACCCTCCGAGGTCCCTTGCCCCCTGCACCCCCCCCCCCCCCCCCCCCCCCCGTTTTGGGCACCTAAAACCCCCTGAGGTCGTTTCCTTTCCCCTTTCTCTTTCCTCCACCCTGTGACGCCTACCCCCATGAAAAATTTGTTTTTCCCCTCCCCCCCCCCACTGTGCACCTAAACCCCCCTTTAAGTCGCGCACGGGCCCCCCCCCCCCCCCACCCCCCCCCCCCCCCGGGGCACTTTGGGCCCCCATGAGGTCGTTGCCCGCTCCCCCCCCCCCTTGGGCACCACCCCCATGAAGTCGTTGCCCCGGCCCCCCCCCCCCCCCCCCCACCCGTTTACACCCGCCCCCAGGAGGGCGGTTTCCCTGCTCCCCCCCCCCACTGCCAAAACCCACCCCTTTAAAATTCGTTGCCCTGCCCTCCCCCCCTTTCCCCCCTGACACCTGCCCCCCTGAGGTTTTCCCCCCCCACCCCCCCCTGCGACACCTCCCCCCTGAAAATTTTTTGTCCCCCCCCCCCCCCCGGGGCCCCGCCCCTTTTCCCGCCCTTCCCCCCCCAACCTTACCCCCCCCCCCCCCCCTGTGGGCCCTGCCCCATGAGGTTTGTTACCCTGCTCCCCCCCCCCAATGCGCACCTTCCCCCCTTAGGTTTGTTGCCCCCGCCCTCCCCCCCCCCTCCCCCCCGTTTAACACCCCGCCCCCCCCAATTAAGTTTCGTTCCCTTTCCCCCCCCCCCCCCCCACCCCGGACCCTTCCCCCATGAGGTCGTTGCCCTGGGCCCCCCCTCCCCCCCCCACCCCCCGGCCCCCCGGGGGGGCGTTACCATGCTCCCCCCCCCCTGGACACCTACCCCCCTTGGGTGTTGCCCTTTTTCCCCCCCCCCCCCCCCCACCCGGGGCCCCCCCAATGAGGTCGTTGGGGCCCGGGCCCCCCTCCCCCCCCCCCCCCCCCCCTGCACCTCCCTTAGGTTTGTTCCCTGCCCCCCCCACCCCCCCGTTTACACCCACCCCCTTTTAGCCCTTCCACCCAACCCCCCCCCCCCCCGTGACAACCCGGCCCCAATTTAGGTCGGTTTCCCTCCCCCCCCCCCCCCCCCCCCCCCCCCCGTGACACCTACCCACATGAGGTTGTGGCCCTCTCTCCCCCCTCCCCCTGTGACACCTACCCCCATGAGGTCGTTGTGACATTTACCCCCTCCCCCTCTTTGTGCCGCTGTGAGATTTACCCCCTCCACCCTCCCTGTACCACTGTGACATTTACCCCTCCCTGTACCGCTGTGACATTTACCCCCTCCCTGTACCACTGTGACATTTACCCCTCCCTGTACCGCTGTGACATTTACCCCTCCCTGTACTGCTGTGACATTTACCCCCTCCCTGTACCACTGTGACATTCACCCCCTCCCTGTACCGCTGTGACATTTACCCCCTCCCTGTACCGCTGTGACATTTACCCCTCCCTGAACCACTGTGACATTTACCCCCTCCCTGTACCACTGTGACATTTACCCCCTCCCTGTACCGCTGTGACATTTACCCCTCCCTGTACCGCTGTGACATTTACCCCCTCCCTGTACCGCTGTGACATTTACCCCCTCCCTGTACCGCTGTGACATTTACCCCTCCTGTACCACTGTGACATTTACCCCCTCCCTGTACCGCTGTGACATTTACCCCTCCCTGCACCACTGTGACATTTACCCCTCCCTGTACCACTGTGACATTTACCCCCTCTCTGTACCGCTGTGACATTTTCCCCTCCCTGTACCACTGTGACATTTACCCCCTCCTGTACCGCTGTGACATTTACCCCCTCCCTGCACCACTGTGACATTTACCCCCTCCCTGTACCACTGTGACATTTACCCCTCCCTGCACCACTGTGACATTTACCCCTCCCTGCACCACTGTGACATTTACCCCTCCCTGTGCCACTGTGACATTTACCCCTCCCTGTGCCACTGTGACATTTACCCCTCTCTGTACCACTGTGACATTTACTCCCTCCCTGTGCCACTGTGACATTTACCCCTCCCTGCACCACTGTGACATTTACCCCTCCCTGTACCACTGTGACATTTACCCCCTCCCTGCACCACTGTGACATTTACCCCCTCCCTGCACCACTGTGACATTTACCCCCCCCCCCCTGCACCACTGTGACATTTACCCCCTCCCTGCACCACTGTGACATTTACCCCTCCCTGTGCCACTGTGACATTTACCCCTCCCTGTGCCACTGTGACATTTACCCTCCCTGTGCCACTGTGACATTTACCCCCTCTCTGTGCAGCTGTGACACCTACCCCCGGTGAGGTTGTTGCCCCTCCCCCCCCCCCCCCCCCCCCCGTGACACCTACCCCCCTGTGTTGCTGTTCCACCTACCCCGGTGAGGTCGTTGTCCTTCCCCTCCCCTGTGTCGCTGTTTCACCTACCCCGGTGAGGTCGTTGTCCTTCCCCTCCCTGTGTCGCTGTTCCACCTACCCGGTGAGGTCGTTGTCCTTCCCCTCCCCTGTGTCGCTGTTTCACCTACCCCGGTGAGGTCGTTGTCCTTCCCCTCCCCTGTGTTGCTGTTCCACCTACCCCGGTGAGGTCGTTGTCCTTCCCCTCCCCTGTGTCGCTGTTCCACCTACCCCGGGAGGTCGTTGTCCTTCCCCTCCCCTGTGTCGCTGTTTCACCTACCCCGGTGAGGTCGTTGTCCTTCCCCTCCCCTGTGTCGCTGTTCCACCTACCCCGGTGAGGTCGTTGTCCTTCCCCTCCCCTGTGTCGCTGTTCCACCTACCCCGGTGAGGTCGTTGTCCTTCCCCTCCCCTGTGTCGCTGTTTCACCTACCCCGGTGAGGTCGTTGTCCTTCCCCTCCCCTGTGTCGCTGTTCCACCTACCCCGGTGAGGTCGTTGTCCTTCCCCTCCCCTGTGTCGCTGTTTCACCTACCCCGGTGAGGTCGTTGTCCTTCCCCTCCCCTGTGTCGCTGTTCCACCTACCCCGGTGAGGTCGTTGTCCTTCCCCTCCCCTGTGTCGCTGTTCCACCTACCCCGGTGAGGTCGTTGTCCTTCCCCTCCCCTGTGTCGCTGTTTCACCTACCCCGGTGAGGTCGTTGTCCTTCCCCTCCCCTGTGTCGCTGTTCCACCTACCCCGGTGAGGTCGTTGCCCTCGGCCTCCTCCAGCAGGCCGTCCTGCAGCAGGGCGTGGATCTCCTCCCGCAGGTTGTTGAGCACGCTGCGGATGGCCTGGCGGGTCTTGACGCCCATGGCCACTTCAGGGTAGTCCTTCTGGAGCAGCCCTGCCCGAAGGAAGGTCACGGGGCATCAGCCATACCTCACTGGCTTGTGGTACGGGTGTGGGGGGGGGGGGGGGGGTGGGGGGGGGGGGGTTGCTTTCTCATAGTCCTAGCAGGTGGTTTGTCTTGTGCTGTTACACTTGGTGACTTGTAAATGCGTGAATGTGTGGATGGTGACCCATCACGAAGATCGATCTCACTGTATGTAAATTACCTGGCGCACACGTGCGCGCACACACGCACACACACATATGGATGCACACACGCACATACGCTCTCTCACCCACACCATGATGTAAATCACACCACACTACAACATACACATCACATAGGTACCCACCCTCCACTCTCCCATCCCCACTCCATCCCCTCTATTACCCTCACACACACACACACACACACACACGACACACGCGTACACAGACACAATGCAACACATGAACAGTCACGTACGCATGCACACACAGACATAGGCGCGCGCACGTACGCACGCACCGATAGCTTTTACAAGGCCTTCGGAACGTGGCAGCGACATGTAACTACCCTGTGTTCATCCCATGTTCTAGCTCTGTGGCTGGCTCCCTCCCAGGCCTGATCGTGCCGCTACCTAAGACTGGAAGACAACAGCCAGACAGCCCATTTCACCCATCAATGGACGCGTCTCTGACTACCACCAGACAGCCCATTTCACCCATCAATGGACGCGTCTCTGACTACCACCAGACAGCCCATTTCACCCATCAATGGACGCGTCTCTGACTACCACCAGACAGCCCATTTCACCCATCAATGGACGTGTCTCTGACTACCACCGGACAGCCCATTTCACCCATCAATGGACGCGTCTCTGACTACCACCAGACAGCCCATTTCACCCATCAATGGACGTGTCTCTGACTACCACCGGACAGCCCATTTCACCCATCAATGGACGGTTCTCATGACGTTAGTATTACTGATTGATCCTGGTAGACCATCATGACGTTAGTATTGCTGATCCTGGTAGACTATCATGACGTTAGTATTGCTGATTGATCCTGGTAGACTATCATGACGTTAGCATTGCTGACTGATCCTGGTAGACTATCATGACGTTAGTATTGCTGATCCTGGTAGACTATCATGACGTTAGCATTGCTGACTGATCCTGGTAGACTATCATGACGTTAGTACTGCTGATCCTGGTAGACGATCATGACGTTAGCATTGCTAACTGATCCTGGTAGAGTATCATGACGTTAATACTGCTGATCCTGGTAGACTATCATGACGATAATATTGCTGATCCTGGTAGTCTATCATGACGTTAGTATTGCTGATCCTGGTAGACTATCATGACGTTAGTATTGCTGATCCTGGTAGTCTATCATGACGTTAGTATTGCTGATCCTGGTAGACTATCATGACGTTACTATTGCTGATCCTGGTAGACTATCATGACGTTAGTATTACTGATCCTGGTAGACTATCATGACGTTAGCATTGCTGACTGATCCTGGTAGACTATCATGACGTTAATATTGCTGACTAATCCTGGTAGACTATCATGACGTTAGTACTGCTGATCCTGGTAGACTATCATGACGTTAGCATTGCTGATCCTGGTAGACTATCATGACGTTAGCATTGCTGACTGATCCTGGTAGACTATCATGACGTTAATATTGCTGACTAATCCTGGTAGACTATCATGACGTTAGTACTGCTGATCCTGGTAGACTATCATGACGTTAATATTGCTGACTAATCCTGGTAGACTATCATGACGTTAGTACTGCTGATCCTGGTAGACGATCATGACGTTAGCATTCCTGACTGATCCTGGTAGACTATCATGACGTTAGTATTGCTGATCCTGGTAGACTATCATGACGTTAGTATTGCTGACTGATCCTGGTAGACTATCATGACGTTAGTACTGCTGATCCTGGTAGACTATCATGACGTTAGTATTGCTGACTAATCCTGGTAGACTATCATGACGTTAGTACTGCTGATCCTGGTAGACGATCATGACGTTAGTATTGCTGACTAATCCTGGTAGACTATCATGACGTTAGTACTGCTGATCCTGGTAGACGATCATGATGTTAGCATTGCTGACTGATCCTGGCTGAGTATCATGACGTTAGTATTGCTGATCCTGGTAGACTATCATGACGATAATATTGCTGATCCTGGTAGTCTATCCTGACGTTAGTATTGCTGATCCTGGTAGACTATCGGAGCTGAGGCTGCAACACAGGAGCCATGGTAAGGAGGGGACAGAAAGGCAGGAGACCAATGAACAAGAGGGAGGGGGTGGGGTGTGGGGGGACAGAGGAGGGAGAGGTGAGGGGGAAGGGTTCGGAATGAGTTGCTGGCGGTAACGAAAAAAGCTAAAAAGTGGTCAGTTGAGAAGTGAGCGCGGACTAACCCAGGCATTTGAGGATGTCCATCTTGGAGGTGTCGCAGAAGGTGCGGAGTTCCTCAATGATTTCCTTGCGGTGCGCCATGTGGTCGATACGACTGCGGATCTCCTCCTCCCCCATCACGTAGCCACGCCCCACGTCATAGCCCTTGTTCAGCCGTTTGACCTCTTGGTCCTCCAGCAGCATGACGACGACTGCCACCAGGGCCTGGAACCATTCCACACCCAGGATCATCGTGATAATAACATCATCATTATCATCATCATATATTGTCGTCATCATCATCATCGTCATCATCATTATCATCACATCATCATCATCAACATATCACCGTCATCATTATCATCATCGTCATCGTCATCATCAAATAACTGTAATCATAATCATAATGAGGAGGAGGAGGAGGAGGAGGAGGAGGAGGAGGAGGAGAAGGAGGACAACGACGACGAAGAATAACAACAAAAATAATGTTAACAACAACAGTAACAATACATGATAATGATAGCAGCAGCAGCAGCAGCAGTAGCAATGGTAGTAGTAGAAATGATGATGATGAGAAGAAGAAGAAGTAGAAGAAGAAGAAGAAGAAGAAGAAGAAGAAGAAGAAAAAGAAGACAATGTTTCTCACAGGGCAATAACTGGACAGGCTGTGTGGGGCATGTTTCTCAAAGGACAATAACTGGGCAGACGGTGTGGGGCATGTTTCTCACAGGACAATAACTGGGCAGACTGTGTGGGGCATGTTTCCCACAGGACAATAACTGGGCAGACTGTGTGGGGCATGTTTCTCACAGGACAATAACTGGGCAGACTGTGTGGGGCATGTTTCTCACAGGACAATAACTGGGCAGACTGTGTGGGGCATGTTTCTCACATGACAATAACTGGGCAGACTGTGTGGGGCATGCTTCTCACATGACAATAACTGGGCAGACTGTGTGGGGCATGTTTCTCAAAGGACAATAACTGGACAGGCTGTGTGGGGCATGTTTCTCAGAGGACAATAACTGGGCAGACTGTGTGGGGCAAGTTTCTCACAGGACAATAACTGGGCAGACTGTGTGGGGCATGTTTCTCAAAGGACAATAACTGGGCAGACTGTGTGGAGCATGTTTCTCACATGACAACAACTGGGCAGATGGTGTGGGGATGTTTCTCACAGGACAATAACTGGGCAGATGGTGTGGGGCATGTTTCTCAAAGGACAATAACTGGCCAGACTGTGTGGGGCATGTTTCTCAAAGGACAATAACTGGGCAGACGGTGTGGGGCATGTTTCTCACATGACAATAACTGGGCAGACTGTGTGGGGCATGTTTCTTACAGGACAATAACTGGGCAGATGGTGTGGGGCATGTTTCTCAAAGGACAATAACTGGTCAGGCTTTGTGGGCATGTTTCTCATAGGACAATAACTGGGCAGACTGTGTGGGGAACGTTTCTCACAGGAAAATAACTGGGCAGACGGTGTGGGGCATGTTTCTCACATGACAATAACTGGGCAGACGGTGTGGGGCATGTTTCTCACAGGACAATAACTGGGCAGACTGTGTGGGGTATGTTTCTCACAGGACAATAACTGGGCAGATGGTGTGGGGCATGTTTCTCAAAGGACAATAACTGGGCAGACTGTGTGGGGCATGTTTCTCACAGGACAATAACTGGGCAGACTGTGTGGGACATGTTTCTCACAGGACGATAACTGGGCAGACTGTGTGGGGCATGTTTCTCACAGGAGAATAACTGGGCAGACTGTGTGGGGCATGTTTCTCACATGACAATAACTGGGCAGACTGTGTGGGGCATGCTTCTCACAGGACAATAACTGGGCAGACGGTGTGGGACATGTTTCTCACAGGGCAATAACTGGGCAGATGGTGTGGGGCATGTTTCTCACAGGACAATAACTGGGCAGACTGTGTGGGCCATGTTTCTCACAGGACAATAACTGGGCAGACTGTGTGGGGCATGTTTCTCACATGACAATAACTGGGCAGACTGTGTGGGGCATGTTTCTCACAGGACAATAACTGGGCAGATGGTGGGGGCATGTTTCTCACAGGACAAAAACTGGGCAGGCTGTGTGGGGCATGTTTCTCATAGGACAATAACTGTACAGACTGTGTGGGGCAAGCTTCTCACAGGACAATAACTGGGCAGATGGTGTGGGGCATGTTTATCACAGGACAATAACTGGGCAGACTGCGTGGGGCATGTTTCTCACAGGACAATAACTGGGCAGACTGTGTGGGGCATGTTTCTCACAGGACAATAACTGGGCAGAGTGTGTGGAGCATGTTTCTCACAGGGCAATAACTGGGCAGGCTGTGTGGGGCATGTTTCTCAAAGGGCAATAACTGGGCAGACTGTGTGGGGCATGTTTCTCAAAGGGCAATAACTGGGCAGACTGTGTGGGGCATGTTTCTCATAGGACAATAACTGGGCAGACTGTGTGGGGCATTTTTCTCACATGACAATAACTGGGCAGACTGTGTGGGGCATGTTTCTCACAGGACAATAACTGGGCAGACTGTGTGGGGCATGTTTCTCATAGGACAATAACTGGGCAGACTGTGTGGTGCGTGTTTCTCACAGGACAATAACTGGGCAGATGGTGTGGGGCATGTTTGTCACAGGACAATAACCGGACAGACTGTGTGGGGCATGTTTCTCACAGGACAATAACTGGGCAGACCGTGTGGGGCATGTTTCTTAAAGGACAATAACTGGGCAGATGGTGTGGGGCATGTCTCTCACAGGACAATAACTGGGCAGACGGTGTGGGGCATGTTTCTCAAAGGACAATAAATGGGCAGGCTGTGTGGGGCATGTTTATCACATGACAATAACTGGGCAGACGGTGTGGGGCATGTTTCTCACATGACAATAACTGGGCAGACGGTGTGGGGCATGTTTCTCAAAGGACAATAAATGGGCAGGCTGTGTGGGGCATGTTTATCACATGACAATAACTGGGCAGACTGTGTGGGGCATGTTTCTCACATGACAATAACTGGGCAGACTGTGTGGGGCATGTTTCTCATAGGACAATAACTGGGCAGACTGTGTGGTGCATGTTTCTCACAGGACAATAACTGGGCAGACTGTGTGGGGCAAGTTTCTCACAGGACAATAACCGTGCAGACTGTGTGGGGCATGTTTCTCACAGGGCAATAACTGGGCAGACTGTGTGGGGCATATTTCTCACAGGACAATAACTGGGCAGACTGTGTGGGGCATGTTTCTCACAGGGCAATAACTGGGCAGATGGTGTGGGGCATGTTTCTCAAAGGACAATAACTGGGCAGATGGTGTGGGGCAAGTTTCTCACAGGACAATAACTGGGCAGATTGTGTGGGGCATGTTTCTCAAAGGACAATAACTGGGCAGACTGTGTGGGGCATGTTTCTCACAGGACAATAACTGGGCAGACTGTGTGGGGCATGTTTCTCACAGGACAATAACTGGTTGAAAACTGTTACAAGCAATGTTTCTGGCTTGACTGTAACTGAATGACGTGTCAGGATCCACTTTGTTCTGTTTTCTTTTTTTCTTTTTTCTTGTTTTTTAGCAAAGATCCATCAGCAGGTGGAGACGGTTTGAGGCAGTGGTTCTGAAACACGACAGTGACTGCACGACTGTGAAGGGCGATGACTTGGATAGACAATGGCGGGATGGAGACTGTTCAGAGCTCTGGTTCTCACCGGACTGTAGCTGTGAAGGATGGCGTCTTTAACACCGCACTAACCGGATGAAGACAGACACAGACAATGTTCTGTGAAGGATGACGTCTTTAACACCACACTTACCGTATGAAGACAGACAGAGACAATGTTATGTGAAGGATGACGTCTTTAACACCACACTAACCGGATGAAGACAGACACAGACAATGTTATGTGAAGGATGACGTCTTTAACACCACACTAACCGGATGAAGACAGACAGAGACAATGTTATGTGAAGGATGGCGTCTTTAACACCACACTAACCGGATGAAGACAGACACAGACAATGTTATGTGAAGGATGACGTCTTTAACACCACACTAACCGGATGAAGACAGACAGAGACAATGTTATGTGAAGGATGGCGTCTTTAACACCACACTAACCGGATGAAGACAGACAGAGACAATGTTATGTGAAGGATGACGTCTTTAACACCACACTAACCGGATGAAGACAGACACAGGCAATGTTGGGCATAGCACAACATCGGAGTGAAGAATGTCCTCACTGATGTTTGCCAGGAAACAGCGAGACGGGGTAGACTTCTAAAGACTTGATGAGATTGCAATAGGACACAGCATGTGGGCGTTTGGCCATGTCGGCAGTTTGATCGGTTGGTAAACCAGTCTTTGCAGGTTGGGAAAGTACCCCCCCCCCCTCCCCCCACACACACACACATACAAGTTGCGAGCCAGCAGAGCTAGGCTGGCCCACCTCAATAGCGTGGAGCTGTCGGAAGACACCGAGGCCCAGTACGATGAAGACGATCATCTTGTTCTGGTTTCGGCTGAAGGCGTTGATGTGAATGTAGACCTGCAGCACCAGGTCCACGATGCCACTGATGAAGATGAGGCAGCTCAGCCAGAACCACACCGTCCTCACATAGGCCATCCTCAGCACCGCCAACTGTTCACACAGCGACACGACACGGTGTACACACAGCCAGCTATAGAGGGATACATACACGTTGTGTACACAGCCAGCTATGGAGGGATACATACACGTTGTGTACACAGCCAGCTATGGAGATATACATGCACGTTGTGTACACAGTCAGCTATGGAGGGATACATACACGTTGTGTACACAGCCAGCTATGGAGAGATACATACACGTTGTGTACACAGCCAGCTATGGAGGGATATGTATACACGTTGTGTACACAGCCAGCTGTGGAGAGATACATACACGTTGTGTACACAGCCAGCTATGGAGAGATACATACATGCTGTGTACACAGCCAGCTATGGAGGGATACATACATGTTGTGTACACACAGCCAGCTATGGAGGGATACATATACAGTGTTTTTCACAGCCAGCTAAGAGGGATACATGCACGTTGTATAGACACACGTCAGCTACGGAGGGATACATACACATTATGTACACACAGCCAGCTATGGAGGAATACATACACATTGTGTACACACAGCTAGCTATAAAGGATACATATACGGTGTGTACACACACGTCAGTTCTGGAGAGATACATAACCTTTTAAATGGAGGGATACATACACGTTGTGTACACACGCGCCAGCTATGGAGGAATACATACACGTTGTATACACACAGTCAGCTACGGTGTGTTCACACATGTCAGTTCTGAAGAGATACATAACCTGTTATGGAGGGATACATACACGTTGTGTACACACAGCCAGCTATAGAGGGATACATAACACGTTGTGTACACACAGCCAGCTACGGATCGACACATACATTTTCTGCAGACACACACGCGCTAACTATGTGGACACACGCTAGCTATGGAGAGCTACATACACGTTATATAGACACACGCCAGCTATGGAGAGATACATAAACGTTATACAGACACACGCCAGCTATGAAGAGCTACATACACGTTATATAGGCACACGCCAGCTATGGAGAGCTACATACACGTTACATAGACACACACCAGCTATGGGAGCTACATACACGTTATATAGACACACGCCAGCTATGGAGAGCTACAAACACGTTATATAGACACACGCCAGGTATGGAGAGTACATACACGTTATATAGACACACGCCAGCTATGGAGAGATGCATACACGTTATATAGACACACGCCAGCTATGGAGAGATACATACACGTTATACAGACACACGCCAGCTATGGAGGATATATACACGTTATGTAGACACACACACCAGCTACGGGGATATATAACATACATTATGTAGACACACAACCAGCTACAGAGGGATGTATACACGTTTTTGCAGCACACATCAACTATGGAGACCACACAGGAAATTTCCCTACACTTGACTCACAGATGATGAATACAGCCGACAGCAGAATGAACGGAAAACGGTGAGTGGGGAAGAAGGTAGGTCAGTACAAAGGGTGGGTGGGGAAGAAGGTAGTTCAGTACAAAGGGGGGTGGGGAAGAAGGTAGGTCAGTACAAAGGGTGGGTGTGGAAGAGGTAGTTCAGTACAAAGGGTGGGTGGGAAGAAGGGAGTTCAGTACAAAGGGTGGTGGGGAAGAAGGTAGGTCAGTACAAAGGGTGGGTGTGGAAGGAGGTAGTTCAGTACAAAGGGTGGGTGGTGAAGGAGGTAGTTCAGTACAAAGGGTGGGTGGGGAAGAAGGGAGGCTAGTACAAAGAGTGGGTGGGGAAAGAGAAGGTACATCAGTACAAAGGGTGGGTGGGGAAGGAGGTAGGTCAGTACAAAGTGTGGTTGGGGAAGAAGAAGGTAGGCCAGTACAAAGAGTGGGTGGGAAGGAGAAGGTACATCAGTACAAAGGGTGGGTGGGGAAGGAGGTAGGTCAGTACAAAGTGTGGTTGGGGGAAAAGAAGGTACATCGGTACAAAGGATGGGTGGAGACGAAGGAGGTAGGTTAGTACAAAGTGTGGTTGGGGAAGAAGAAGGTAGGTCAGTACAAAGGGTGGGTGGGGAAGGAGGTAGGTCAGTACAAAGTGTGGTTGGGGAAGAAGAAGGTACATCGGTACAAAGGATGGGTGGGGAAGAAGGAGGTAGGTCAGTACAAAGGGTGGGAAGGAAGGAGGTAGATCAGTACAAAGGGTGGGTGGAGAAGGAGGTAGGTCAGTACAAAGGGTGGGTGGGGAAGGAGGTAAGTCAGTACAAAGGGTGGTGGAGAAGAAGGAGGTAGGTCAGTACAAAGGGGGGTAGGGAAGGAGGTAAGTCAGTACAAAGGGTGGGTGGGGAAGGAGATAGATGAGTACAAAGGGTGTGTGGGGAAGAAGGAGATAGGTGAGTACAAAGGGTGAGTGGGGAAGAAGGAGGTAGGTCAGTACAAAGGGTGGGTGGGGAAGGAGATAGGTCAGTACAAAGGGTGGGTGGGGAAAAAGGAGATGCGTGAGTACAAAGGGTGGGTGGGGAAGGAGGTAAGTCAGTACAAAGGGTGGGTGGAGAAGAAGGAGGTAGGTCAGTACAAAGGGTGGGTGGGGAAGGAGGTAAGTCAGTACAAAGGGTGGGTGGGGAAGGAGATAGGTGAGTACAAAGGGTGTGTGGGGAAGAAGGAGATAGGTGAGTACAAAGGGTGAGTGGGGAAGAAGGAGGTAGGTCAGTACAAAGGGTGGGTGAGGAAGGAGATAGGTCAGTACAAAGGGGGGGTGGGGAAGAAGGAGATCGTGAGTACAAAGGGTGGGTGGGGAAGAAGGAGGTAGGTCAGTACAAAGGGTGGGTGGGGAAACAGATAGGTCAGTACAAAGGGTGGGTGGAGAAGAAGGAGGTAGGTCAGTACAAAGGGTGGGTGGGGAAGGAGACAGGTGAGTACAAAGGGTGGGTGGGGAAGAAGGAGATAGGTGAGTACAAAGGGTGGGTGGATAAGAAGGAGGTAGGTCAGTACAAGGGTGGGTGGGAAGAAGGAGGAAGGTCAGTACCCAAAAGGGGGGGTGGGGAAGGAGGTAGGTCAGTTCAAGGGTGGGTGGAGGAGGAGGTAGATCAGTACAAACGGTGGGTGGGGAAGGAGGTTGGTCGTACAAAGGGTGGTGAGAAGGAGGTAGGTCAGTAAAAAGGGTGGGTGGAGAAGGAGGGAGGTGAGCAAAAGGGTGGGTGGAGAAGAAGGAGGTAGGTCAGTACAAAGATGGGTGGGGAGAAAGAGGTAGGTCAGTACAAAGGGTGCGTGGGGGAAAAAGGAGGTTGGTCAGTACAAAGGGTGGGTGGGGAAGAAGGAGGTAAGTCGTACAAAGGGTGGGTGGGGGAAAGGGGGCAAGTCAGTACAAAGGGTGGGTGGGAAGAAGGAGGTAGGTCAGTACAAAGGGGGGGTAGGGAAGAACGTAGGTCAGTACAAAGGGTGGTGGGAAGAAGGAGGTAGGTCAGTACAAAGTGTGGTTGGGGAAGAAGAAGGTAGGTCAGTACAAAGGGTGGGTGGGGGAGGGGTAGGTCAGTACAAAGTGTGGTTGGGGAAGAAGGTACATCGGTACAAAGGATGGGTGGGGAAGAAGGAGGTAGGTCTGTACAAAGGGTGGGTGTGGAAGAAGGAGGTAGGTCAGTAGAAAGGGTGGGTGGGGAAGGTGGTAGGTCAGTACAATGGGTGGGTGGGGAAGAAGGAAGTAGGTCAGTACAAAGGGTGGTGGGGAAGAAGGAGGTAGGTCAGTACAAAGGGTTGGTGAGGAAGAAGAAGGTTGGTCAGTACAAAGGGTGGGTGGGGAAGAAGGAGGTAGGTCAGTACAAAGGGGGGTGGGAAGAACGTAGGGCCGTACAAAGGGTGGGTGGGAAGAAGGAGTTGGCAGTACAAAGGTGGGTGGGGAGAAGGAGGTAAGTCAGTACAAAAGGTTTGGGTTGGGGAAGGAGGAGGTAGGTCATACAAAGGTGGATGGGGGAAAAAGGAGATACGTGGGACAAAAGGGGGGTGGGGAAGAAGGAGGTAGGGCAGCACAAAGGGTGGTGGGAGGAGATAGGTCAGTACAAAGCGTGGTGGAGAAGAAGGAGGAGTCAGTACAAAGGGGGTGGGGAAGGAGATAGGTGAGTACAAAGGGTGGGTGGGGAAGAAGGAGATAGGGGGAGTACAAGGGTGGGGGGATAAGAAGAAGGTAGGTCCGTACAAAGGGTGGTGGGGAAGAAGGAGGTAGGTCAGTAAAAAGGTGGGTGGGAAGGAGGAGGAGGTCAGTTCCAAAGGGGGGATGGAGGGGGAGGTAGATCCCGTAAAAACGTGGTGGGGAAGGAGGTTGGTCAGTACAAAGGGTGGGGGAGAAGGGGGAGGGCAGTAAAAAGGGTGGGTGAAGGAGGGAGGTGAGCACAAAGGGTGGTGAGAAGAAGGAGTAGGTCAGTACAAAGGGGGGGTGGGGAAGAAAGAGGAGTCAGTACAAAGGGGGTGGGAAGGGGGTAGGTCAGTACAAAGGGTGCGTGGGAAGGAGATAGGTCAGTACAAGTGGTGGGGAAGGAGGTAGGGCTGTACAAAGGGTGGGTAGTGAAGAAGGAGTAGGTCAGTACAAAGGGTGGGGGGGAAGGAGGAGGTAGGTCATACAAGGGTGGGTGGGGAAAAGGAGGAAGGTCAGACAAAGGGGGGGTGGGGGAAAAAGGAGGTAGGTCCGTCCAAAGGGGGGGTGGGGAAGAAGGAGGGAAGGGCCATACAAAGGGTGGGTGGGGAAGAAGGAGGGAGATCATACAAGGGTGGGTGGGGAGGAGGTAGGTCGTACAAAGGGTGGGTGGGGAAGGAGGAGGTAAGTTCGTACAAAGGGTGGGTGGGGAAGAAGGAGGTAGGTCAGTACAAAGGGGGGGGGGAAAAAGGAGGGAGGTCGTACAAAGGGTGGGTGGGAAGAAGGCAGGTCATACAAAGGGTGGGTGGGAAAGGCAGGTCAGTACAAAGGGTGGGTGGGAAGAAGGCAGGGCAGTACAAAGGGTGGGTGGGGAAAGAGGTAGGTAAGTACAAATGGTGGGTGGGGAAGGAGGTAGGTCTATACAAAGGGTGGGTGGAGAAGGAGGTAGGTCAGTACAAAGGGTGGGTGGGTAAGAAGGAGGTAGGTCAGTACGGGTTGCTGGTCCGAGGTGTTCGAGGGCAGTAGAGTGTACTACAACTCTGAAGGCCTCCAACTGCTCTTCAATGCTGCTGTGGTCATTCGCTCGTGTCTTGGGCCACCTGTCATCATTGGAGAAATCTTCTGCAACTTTACTATCCTTGAGCTTGGAGACGTTGAGCCGCTTTGCAGTCTTCTGACCTTGGGGTCTTCGCATAGGCAGGATGCGGAGTTTAAACTTTGACACGATGAGGTGATGATCAGTCAAGCAGTCGGCACCACACATGGCCCTTCACTCTCACGTCTCGCGCATCTCTCTTCCTGGTGATGACATAATCAATCAGATGCCAATGCTTGGAGCGTGGGTGCATCCATGATATCTTGTTGCGGGTAGGGAGTCGGAACAGAGTGTTGGTGATGACAAGGTCATGAGTAGCGCACATTTTGAGAAGTAGGAGGCGACTGCTGTTGCAGTTGCCAGTACCTTGTCTCCCAATGATCCCTTCCCAGGTCTGGTGATCGATCCAAACTCAGGCGTTGAAGTCCCCGAGTACGATTAGCTTCTCAGACGGTGGGACTGCTGCGATGAGAGTGTCTAGTTCTTCGTAGAACTTGTCCTTGATGTCATCTGGGTTGGTCATTGTTGGGGCGTACGCACTGATTAGTGTTGCACTCTTCTTGTTTACAAATGTAAGCTGGAGTGTCATCAGGCGATCGTTTATGCCCTCCGGAGCTTGACAAGTTTCCGGGTGAGATGGGATCTGATGGCAAATCCCACGCCTGTCTCTCGCCGTTCAGTGCTGCTGCGTCCGCTCTAGAAGAATGTGTATCCTCCACCACATTCTGTGAGTTGGCCTTTGTCCGCTAGGCGTGTTTCGCTAAGTGCTGCTATGCCAACGTTGTAGCGAGCAAGTTCACTGGCGACCAGTGCAGTTCTTCGCTCTGGTCTGTCTGTCTTGGCGCTGTCCATTAGAGTTTGCACGTTCCATGTGCCGAGGTTGAGCACCTTTGTTTTTGTTTTCTTCGTAGTTCGGCCGCTGGGAGGGACACCCCGCCAGCCGCGGTTTGCAGGCCAGGGTAAGGTGAAGTAGACAATGTTTAGGGCACCTTTTCTAGCCCCTTCCTCTTGCTATGGTGGTGAGCAGTGCGGTCCTAAAAAGGGCTGCTCGGACACCCAGGGGGCTGCCGAACTCCACTTCTGCTTCGTCCAGTACAGAGCGACCACATGCCCTGGGCAGCCTGTGTGCAGACTCGTGACTGACAGCTCCCAGTGTGTCCATACCTGCTGCCTTCGCCACTTGCCCATCGCCACAGGATTTGAGGTTGCGCTGTGGGGTTTGAAGTCATGACATGCGCTTGACTTGGATTATAATGAGGGAGAGTTGCGCGTCGTCAGCCTCACTCTCTCGCCCCAGTCCATCTGTGTCCAGTGGCAACACGAAGTCGAGACGGCTGGAGATAGATTGGGGTGCAGTGGATGACCGTGACGTCTTTTGTGTCTTGACACGCCCTATGCGCTCCCCAACGCGTTGCTGGAAATCGCCTTTCTGCCCGTTGAACCACAGTGGTTTCTTCCGCGCAGTCCGCCAAATTCAGCTTCGCATACAAGGTAGACAAGTCCTAGAGTTGAGGGTCGGTGACCCGTCAACTTATCAGCTATGCTTGTGGTATGCTCGCAAGATAGTGGCGACTGTAGGGGCGGGAACGTCCAGCTTCCCGTACAAGTCCAACTGACTTGCCCACTGCCCATGGTTTGATGAAAATGACGCAGAAGTGCAGACACTGCTGTCGGAGAAACACCAGCTGTTAAGAGCGCACAAGAATGACCCTGGGGAAGAAGGAGGTAGGTCAGTACAAAGGGTGGGTGGGGAAGAAGAAGGTAAGTCAGTACAAAGGGTGGGTGGGGAAGAAGGAGGTAGGTCAGTACAAAGGGTGGGTGGGGAAGAAGGAGGTTGGTCAGTACAAAGAGTGGGTGGGGAAGAAGGAGGTAGGTCAGTACAAAGGGTGGGTGGGGAAGAAGGAGGTAGGTCAGTACAAAGGGTGGGTGGGGAAGGAGGAGGTAGGTCAGTACAAAGGGTGGGTGGGGAAGAAGGAGGTAGGTCAGTACAAAGGGTGGGTGGGGAAGAAGGAGGAAGGTCAGTACAAAGGGTGGGTGGGGAAGGAGGAGGTAGGTCAGTACAAAGGGTGGGTGGGGAAGGAGGAGGTAGGTCAGTACAAAGGGTGGGTGGGGAAGGAGGCGGTAGGTCAGTACAAAGGGTGGGTGGGGAAGGAGGAGGTAGGTCAGTACAAAGGGTGGGTGGGGAAGGAGGAGGTAGGTCAGTACAAAGGGTGGGTGGGGAAGAAGGAGGTAGGTCATTACAAAGGGTGGGTGGGGAAGGAGGAGGTAGGTCAGTACAAAGGGTGGGTGGGGAAGGAGGAGGTAGGTCAGTACAAAGGGTGGGTGGAGGAGGAGGTAGGTCAGTACAAAGGGTGGGTGGGGAAGAAGGAGGTAGGTCAGTACAAAGGACGGGTGGGGAAGAAGGTAGGTCATTACAAAGGGTAGGAGAGAAGGGGCTCACGGCAGGGAGAAAAGGTAGGTAGGCGGGAACAGGGGAAGGGGGAAGGAGGCGGAGTGACCCCTAGCCCCCTACGTACCCTGACCAAGGCGTAAGCCATCATCAGCCCCCACACGGAGACGTTCATGTAGCTCAGCACGCGGGTCACGTTGGGGGACTGGTCCTTCATGAAGCTGATGGTGTGGCCGGTGCTGATGACGGTCTGCAGCACGAAGTAGAGCGCCACGGCGACGATCACCACGACCCAGCGGTTAGTCAGTACTTCCTTCAGGGAACTGGGCGCTCTCTGCATGCACAACAACCTGTCTGGCTTATTTCCCCTCCCCCCCCCCCCTGCACCCCGCCCATATCACCATACCCATCCACAGACATGCACCCTCACCCTGGCCTGTGTAGTGGGCAATGACAGTCAGGTCCGGACAGGCGACACAAAGAGCTGACCCCGATGCTCCCCAAAGGCTGCCGGTGAAGGCTTTAACACACGCTTTCTAATGCCCTCTTTTTCATTCCTATTGTAGTGCGCCTTATTTTCCCTCCTCCTACAGCTAACAGCCCGCCATCCAACCCCGAAATAACTCACACCACGCCACCGAATCCCGAAACAACTAACAACACCCCGCCACCGAACCACGAAACAACTAACACCCCACCACCGAACCCCGAAAAAACTAACACCCCGCCACCAAACCCCCAAACAACTAACACCCCGCCACTGAACCCGAAACAACTAACAACACCCCGCCACCGAACCCGAAACAACTCACACCACGCCACCGAACCCCGAAAAAACTAACACCCCACCACCAAACAACTAACACCCCACCACCAAACCCCCAAACAACTAACACCCCGCCACCGAACCCCGAAACAACTAACACCCGCCACCGAACCCTGAAACAACTAACACCCCGCCACCGAACCCCGAAACAACTAACACCCTGCCACCGAACCCCCAAACAACAAACACCCCGCCACCGAACCCCCAAACAACTAAACACCCCGCCACCGAACCCCAAACAAACTAACACCCCGCCACCGAACCCCCAAACAACTAACACCCCGCCACCGAACCCCGAAACAATTAACACCCCACCACCAAACCCCGAAACAACAAACACCCCGCCACCGAACCCCGAAACAACTAACACCCCACCACCGAACCCGAAAAAACTAACACCCTGCCACCAAACCCCAAACAAGTAACACCCCGCCACCGAACCCGGAAACAACTAAACACCCACCACCAAACCCCGAAAAAAACTAACACCCTGCCACCGAACCCCGAAACAACTAACATCCCGCCACCGAACCCCGAAACAACAAACCACCCCCCACAACAACTAACACTCCACCACCGAACCCCCAAACAACTAAAACCCTCTACCAA
>CM031616.1:74882503-74910512 GCA_018398815.1 Conus ventricosus
GTCCTTTTTTTTTAAAACATTTTGTTCAGTATTAGTATTCCTATCAGTAATATTATTATCATCATTACGACTTTGACTCACTCACTATTTCCCTTCCAACAGCCTCGTCTCATTCAACGCCTTCTTCCTTGCGCTGAACTCTGAAACGATCTGAAGCGATCAAAGCTACGTAAATTGTCACGTGCCCCACCAGCGACCCTAGGGGTCACCAGGAAGACAGCAACACCCCTCCCGATCACCGGCAGCAGACTCCACACTGACTCACACCTTTCACCCCTCCAGCAAAACGACGTAACAGCATCTGCCTCTCCAGGAGCCCAATTCAAAGGGGAACCTTTTTAATGCCAATTGACCCTATTATTTCCAAACGGTACCAAGGGACCAACCGACACGCCAGGAATATTTAAATACAGGTTCTCTGGGTGGGAAGTCTAGGGTATAACACAATATAAAAAAAACTTTGGGGACCTCAGTCGGCCGCGGCCAGGGACCTGTAGCAACGAGTGAGAGAAAACGACAGGCAAGGGAAACCATGGGGGTCTCCTCATCAAACATTACCCATATGAATATATACATTAAACTCAAACGCAATCATCATAGCATATCAATAACAACGAAAAAACAATGACTCCTCTCCAAATGTGCATAAAATGGTGACTATACGAATCGTGTGTGTTGGTGCGAGTTCAATCCCAGTAGGCGTCGCTGTCCTTAGCAGACGAACACCAAAGTCGCAGCTTGGCACAGAATGGGGCAATTGGTCTCTGTTTAGTCTCTTAAGCTGTCTTGGCGCTTGGACTTAGGCGACGTCCATGACTGGGCACGCTGGTTTTTAAATGACACACAGATTCACTAGACGATCACATGCACGTACGTGACGGAACGACGAACGATGAAACGGTTTGGAGGCGACACAAAACTATGGTGGTGTGGATGGCGCTGGTGATGGTTGGCACTCCTCCCGTCGACTCCCACACCCCAGTGCAGTCCGCGCCGCTGCAGTCGAGAACTCTTGAAGCGGTGCTGCGCGGGACTGGGGGGGGGGGGGGGAGGGGAAGGAAGAGAGGAACAACGGGGCGGAGAGTGCCGGATGGGCTGTTCCAGGACAGGGATGTTGAACCGTCTGAGGCCGGGCCGTGCAGGCTTCTCCTCGACGGTCCCCTGGTGACGCTGCCCACCTGTAGCGAGGACCCAGCGACCTGCGGCAGCTCGTCCCTCCCGGGCCCAGAATAAGGCTGCGGGCCACTTGCTCCAAGCCCTGGAACAGAGAGCTATAACCCGGGCTACGATATGTCCAACCACACGATGCATACTAGGTGTGTAGAAATGTCCATGTGCACACATCCTCCAATACACACCACGCAAAAAACAACACAACAAAAATATCGACTATTTCTCCCGTTCACCGCAAAGCCGTCGTCACGCAAATAAAACCCCAAATCCAGATTCCAGGAAGCAAGGGAGGGAATCCGAGCCATGTACGGTTGACTGCGCCAGCCAGCATCATATCCAATGTCGGCTGATGCCATCGAGAAAAAAAAACAAAAACTAACTTCACTACTCGGACTGAAAACGTGGAATGATTTCCCCCGTGACCAGGGAAATCTTCGGGTTAGATATCCCACAGTAAGTTTCCCTCTTTATGCTATAACCGTTAACAATTCAGAACAACAAGACATTGGAACCACTGGACAGGCACAAAAAAAAGAAGAAAATTTTATACACATTTTTAAATGAACGAACAAGACAACCTCAAAAGGAAAGAAAGAGGAAAAGGAGGGAGAGAGAGAAAGGGGGAGAGAGAGAGAGAGAAGAGAGTGAGAGAGAAAGAGAGGGGGGGGGAGGAAACGGTACTACTTGCTAACGTTACCTAAGGCAAGGATCAACCTGATCCCCTCAAAAGCCGTAAGCATCTAATACAAAGATGTGGTGAAGGATGAATAAACCAAGAAAAATAATAATTTAATGCTTACCCCATTCGGCTCGTGGGGGAAGTAGGAAAGAGACAGCTCCGCAGTGTTGGCCTCAGACCTATTGAAAGTGTTACCACTGCTCGACGAGAACCAAGTAGCATATGAGGCCCCTCTCGGAGGGACGACCAACGAGAGCCTGATGTAACCCGCTTCGCCTAGCTGAGTCCCCATTCCAGCACACGTAAATAGAACTCTAAATACTAACAGGGAGAGAGAACTCCGGCAGACCTACTAGAGTTAGTTCCCTCGCATTTGCCCTCGAGACGGGCGACAGAAAGGTGAATTGAGTGATGCGCGTAAAGCACGAGGGTTTCTTAGATCAACCTGAACATGACACTGGTTTCTGGGATGAACAGAGAGGTCTTCGGCGCAAGAAAAAAAAAAAAAAAATACCTGACAGTGGAAAAAAGTTTCAGGTCGAGGCCTTCACGCCTGTCTGTGTGTCGACAGGTCGTGACAAACCCCCGACCTAAAGCGTTGTCTTACTGAAAGACAACAAGACAGGACTGTGCACAGGACTAAAAAGGAGTGGTTACACAGACAGCCTATTTTCCATAGACTCCGGGTGAAGACGACTCAATGCATCTGCACCCCAGTTTTCTGAACCCTTGATGGCTCTGAAAGTGAAAGTGTGAGCTTGGAGCTCATGGCCCACGCCATGAGTCTTTTACTTACGGGCTGGATTCTGCTAAGGTAACTGAGTGGGTGGTGGTCGCTCTCGACCACGAAGTGCCTGCCATAGAGGTAGGGGTAGAATCGCCGTATGCCCAAACTACGGCGAAACACTCCAGCTCTATGGTGTGATATCGACGCTCGGTGTCAGATAACTTTTTGCTGGCGTAGGCGACGGGCTGGAGACCTGCCCCTGGTCTTGCAACAGCACTGCGCCTAAGCCCACGCCAGAGGCATCCGTCCTCAGGACGAATGGTAACTCTGGGTTAGGAAGCACCAACACAGGTCTGGAGCAAAGCTTGTCCTTCAGGGTGATAAATGCCTCCTCACAAGCCGCATCCAAGTAACCGACGATGGGAGGCCTCCCTTGGTCTTTTCAGTCAAAGGCAAGGCTATCTCGGCGAAACCAGGTATAAAACCGTCTATAGTAGCCAGCCAGACTCAAGAATCCACGTAGTTGTTTCTTCGTGGTTGGCTTCTCCATCCCTGCAGCCTGACCAGCTTGTCTTCCTCTGGAAGCATGACTCCCTGCCTAATAACGTGACCCAGGAAGGCGATTCTCCTGTTGGCCAAGACACACTTTGTTGGTCTAGCTGCCAACCGTACCTCTCTGAGCCTACCAGGAGAGCCCTCAGTGACACTATGTGGTCTTCCCATGAAGGCGTAGCCACAAGTACATCATCCATGAAATTGTGAAGATAAGGACTTTGGAGAGGCGCCAGGACAGACCTCATAACCCTACTGAAAATTGCCCCAGCAGTTTTCAGGCCGAAGGGCATGACCTTCCATTGAAACTGTCCCTCCTGAGTAGTAAAGGCAGTGACCGGCTTGCTAGCAGGTGCCATAGGAATCTGCCAGTAACCTTTGGTTAGGTCCAGCTTGGAAAGTATTGTGCCCTTTGGAGTTGGCAAAAAATTAGGTCAATATTGGTAATGGTTCGGCATCGAACTTCAGGACCAGATTGAGTCGCCTGTAATCAATACAGAAGCGGATCCTGCCGTTTTTTTTCCTTACAAGGACAATCGGGGCCGAGTATGGGGAAACAGCTGGCTCTATGACCCCAACTGCAACATGCTGGCCACCTCATCTTTGATCACCCGTTGTTGTGAGATAAAGGGTATTGCTTCACCCTAACAGGCTGGTCAGACTCAAGGACGAGATTGCACTCACCGACCAGACATTGCAGGGGAAGGTCAGTGAGGATATCTTGGTATTCTTCGCACAGCTGTTTAAGCTCTGAAACTTGCTCGGACCCCAATGACGTGTGATTTCCACATCAGTCCAGCATTCTTCCTGTTGGAGTGGAAGGAGGGGAATACCTTGAGCTCCGGCGTTTTCGACTTCTTGGAACTCGTCCATCACCATTGGAGTGAAGCTGGCAGCACATTCTTCTCTCCTGTGATATCTCTTCAGCAGGTTAGCGTGGTATAACTTGGGTTTATCCACGTACCATAATTCTGTAGTCCCAGTCTCCAACCCTCTCTACGACTTTGTAAGGTCCTTGCCATGCGAGTTGCAACTTATTCTTTTGAGTTGGGAGAAGCAGTAACACCTCGTCGCCAGCCTCGAACCATCTCTCTCTAGCCCTGCGGTCATAGTGCCGTTTGTACCGTTCCTTAGCCTGGGCCAGGTACTTCTGGGCCAACTCACAGGTAGAAGAGACCTTGTTTCTGAGGTCGATGAGATATTCAACCTCAGACTTAACAGGCTCTGCTGGCGGTTCCTCTTGTGTCCAGTGGTACCTCAAGATGGCCATGGGCCCCCGGATCGTGCGTCCGTATAGGAGCTCGAATGGAGGAGAATTTCAGAGACTCCTGAGGGACCTCCCTGAAGGCAAAGAGGACAGAGGAAATGTACTTGTCCCAATCTCTTGGCTTTTCTTGACAGATGTCGGCGCAATGCTTGCTTGAGCGTTGCATTATACCGCTCGACAAGGCCATTGGCCATCGCGTGATAAGGCGTTGTGGCCTTCCATGGATGTGGAGGGCTGTGTTCACTCATCATCAGTTGGGAAGTGAACTGGGTCCCCCGGTCTGTAAAGACCTCGTCTGGGATTCCTGTACGGGTCCAAATTTCCCACAGTGCATCTGCAATGGCCTCTGAGTCAATCGCCCTGAGAGCAACTGCCTCGGGGTATCTCGTGGCATAATCCACTAACACGAGGATGTAGCGATGCCCCCGACCGGATGAAGGAAAGATCGGCCTACCAGGTCTACCCCTACCTTTGAAAAAGGTGTGGCCACTACGGGACAGAACTAGCGGCACTCTGGTGTTCCTCCCCTTTGGAGTCGTGCGTTGACATGGGTCGCATGTCCGCACAAACTCCCTCACTGACTTACTGATCCTGGCCAGAAAAAGTCGTGTTGTATCCTCTCCAGGTTCGTTTGACTCCATATGCCCTGCCATGGGCGACTCGTGACCGTGCTTGAGGACCACATGCCTCAATGACTCGGGTGTTACCACCTGTCTCACTTGGGTCTACCGTCCTGAAACAGGCGGTACAGATGCCACCTTGATCTGATATTGCACTTTCCCACCTCGAGAAGAGTCCTTCTGCTAGCTTTCTCAAAGGTGCCAGGACCTGATCGTGCTGTTGTAGCCGGATCAGAGCTGCCGATTCACGGCCAACGCAGGACTTGGTCTAAAGGTTTTAAGACAGGTTTCAAGGCCTCTCGGGCCTGAGCTTGAGCTCTGGTCTCGACAGCCATAGCTGACTCCTTGGGTAATTCGTTAGAGACTCTGATTTCCTGGTTCTCGAATCTAACTGTATTTCCAATCAAAAGGGAGTACAGTGGCTTAACTAGGGCTACGCCCACACCTTGCCCTGGAAGTAGGGTGTCCTGACCTGAACTAGCACTACAGGCCTTGTCTCCTTAAACTTGGCCTCTACCCTTGAAACTGACATTCCCTGTCTCGTGGGCATCCTGTGGCACCAGTTCTTCATCCACGAAAACAGTGGAAGCTCCAGTATCCTTGAGGGCTTCAACAACGGTACCCTCCACGACGCTGAGAAACTTAGGTGCCAGAGTATGTTGTGAGGTACTACTGCGGCACATGTATGAGGATCTTTCGCTGGGTTTGGGAGGGACTTCTCCGAGGGGAAACTACCCTGTGCAGTCTTCAAGGCAGCTTCCCTGTGTTCACAAACATGACAGAGGTCTCAGTCCCCGTGGCGGCCCCTGCCGCGAAGCCTGGGGGCCGGTGAATGTTCAAACCGTGTTACAATTATTGTCACTGACTATCCGCTTTCAATGAGTTGTCAGTGACTTTAAAGTCAGCTTTGAAAAGTTGCAATGTTCAAGCAGTGACAACCGAATTTACAACGAAGTCAGCAGACAATGATTGCCCTAATTTTCAAACGTTACCGGACTATTTTTACCAGGGTTTTCCGCGAAAGTTAACTTTCTGTTTCAACTGAGCATGCGCAGTGACTTTGTTTACGCTGCATCCATCATGGCAGACGAAACGGGCAAAAGCAAAACGCAGAAGAAACCTAATTTCTCTCCTTCTGAAATGGAAAGTGCTCCTTCATGAGATAAGAATTAATCGCAGATTGTTGTTTTAGAGTTTACAAACGCGAACACAAACCAGAAAAAAAGGAGAAATGGGAGAGTATCGCCGAAAAAGTGAATGCTGTTGGAGCCACACGGCCGTACCTGCGAGCAAGTTAAAAAAAACGGTTTAAAGATGCCAAAAAGCAATACCTTGACTTCAAGCGAGAAGTCGGCAAAACTGGAGGGGAACACCTCCTGTACCTGTTCCCTTTGAGGACATCATCGCCGAAATCATTGGCGAAAATACTGGCCTTGCAGATGGTATTCCAGGAGGTAAGTAACGATCGATCACCCTGCACACTGTACTTTGATCGATTCTGATCATGTCACCGATCGCATTTTGGTATGTTCCAATGGCATAAAACCGAAGAGCAACACACTTGTAACAGGGTTGCAGCGTGATTCCTCTTTTCTCCACTTTGGGTCTGAGTCTATGCTCAATGAGATCAGTCAAATAATATATGGTTGCGAGATGAAACGAAATTTCTTGTAAATCCTCTCGTCGTCAAAAGTTTTCAACGGGTTAATCTTTCTCGAATTCTTCTTCTTCTTCTCAGACTCGACGGTTCCGCATGTACGCGAGGGCAGCCATTTTGTTTCGTTGTCATTCGATTGTCCACCGAAATCGAGGGTGTAAATTTCTAGCTTTAGTCACTGGTTTTCACCCCACTGACAACGGTTGTCAGCGGTTGTGCATCGCGGACTTTTATTGTCAGTGAAATTGTCAGTGGATTGTCAGCCTATTGTCATTGTCTGCCGATTGTAAGCTGATTGTACACGGTTGAACATTCCACCCCAGGATTGAGAGTTCCTACTCTGAGAGCTAGCACTAGACTCGTCAGTAGGTCCCTTTGGACGTTGTGAGTCCCTTTTGAACTTGCGACAGTCCCTTTTGATGTGACCCGACGCCCCACAATAAAAACAGCCGGAGTTGGGGTTAGAATTCTTCCTTACAGTTTGGTCTGAGAGAAAGTAGGGGAAAGGGCAGGCTTTTCCTCTGAACTTGGAGTTGAGGTCCTAGCGGCTTTCTCGGCTTTGGCCCCTTGCCTAGTTCTGCAAAGTCTCTGCTAATTCGACCGCGGCTTGAACGTAGTAGGTTTCTGTTCCTTTATCCTTATCTGCAACTCTTCGGAAGCAACATTGAGGAGCTGCTCTAACAGGACCAAATCTTTAAGGGGTAACCCAGAAACTTGGAGCCAATGCTCCAATGTTCTCCGCAGTCGTTCACCGAACTGGGTAAAGGTTCATCGCCTTTTTTCCTCATTTCCCTGAACCTACGTCTGTAGGAATCAGGTCCTAACCGGAAATGCTTCAATAAAGCCATTCTGAAAGTGGAAAATCTGCGCCGGGTGGGAGCGAGTTGAATGCTTCCCTGGCCTTACCCTTAACAGAACCTGATAGGTGCAGCACCATGTCCGCCTCTGACATTCCACACATATGAGCTACAGTTTCAATGGTCAAGGAATTCTTCAACATCTTCATCATGCTGAAGTTCGGGCATCTTTAACTTGGGAAGAGGTTTAGTTTCACGACCCCCTCCCTCTCGCTTAGGGATAATTGTCCAAAATCAGTTCTAACTCCCCTCTCCTCTCCTGTTCTCTCACCCTTTCCTGCTCGAACCGTTGTTCCTCCTGCCATCTCTCTCTCCTCAATCTCTCTCTCTCTGCATTTCCCTCGCCAACCTCTGTTCCTCCTTATTCTCTCCCTTCCCTCTCCTCTCTCCTCTCCCTTCTCCCGGCGTTCTTCCCTCATCCTATCCCTCTCTCTCTCTTCTTGCATAAACATCAAGAGAGGTGTTAGGTCCGTGCCTTTGGAGAGAGAGGGGAGAAGTATCTCGGGAGTCAGAGGAGTCTGCAGACTTGTAGCCCATGAGCGGCCTCAGACCGAAGAGTACTCATAAAGGCGGCTCTTCTGGCAGCTTCGTCTCTTCTGGCCTTAATTTGTTTCGACAAACTGTCCCAATCCAGATCGACTGCCCCATACCTGTGGGGGTTGTGGCCGTAGGGGTGCTGGGTGCGGTGCTATACACAACCGAACTAGTCGTCACTACATTAGTAGAAACTGCCGTCACTATCTTGTGCTGCGACCGTGTCACAGGTCTTGACGGTCTAGGATCGTCGCCATGACCCCAACTAAAAAAAAACAGGCACCTGGGAGGAAAGTACGGGCTGTGAAACAGGGTACTAACGCTAACGGGAGAAGCCAAGTCTTGAGTTCACCCGACCAAGTCGACACCCTTCAGCCACCTAGTAGTGATTGTGAGGAACTGGCAAAGCAAGCGCTGAAACGGTCTCTGGGCAGACCGGCGGAGCCAGGCAGAGCTCCCCACCAACAATGAGAGGGGCTCGGAATATCTGAGAAATCCTGGACGAGCCCCACAAGATGTCACGTGCCCCACCAGCGACCCCTAGGAAGACAGCAACACCCCCTCCCGATCACCGGCAGCAGACTCCACACTGACTCACACCTTTCACCCTCCAGCAAAACGACGTAACAGCATCTGCCTCTCCAGGAGCCCAATTCAAAAGGGGAACCTTTTTAATGCAATTGACCCTATTAATTCCAAGCGGTACAAGAGACAACCGACACGCCAGGAATATTTAAATACAGGTTCTCTGGGGTGGGAAGTCTAGGGTATAACACAATAAAAAAAAAAAAAAAACTTTGGGGACCTCAGTCGGCCGCGGCCAGGGACCTGTAGCAACGAGTGAGAGAAAACGACAGGTAGGGAAACCATGGGAGTCTCCTCATCAACATTACCCATATGAATATATACATTAAACTCAAACGCAATTATCATAGCATATCAATAACAACGAAAAAAACAATGAGTCTTCTCCAAATGTGCATAAATTGGTGACTATACGAATCGTGTGTGTTGGTGCAAGTTCAATCCAGTAGGCGTCGCTGTCCTTAGCAGATGAACACCAAAGTCGCAGCTTGGCACAGAATGGGGCAATTGGTCTCTGTTTAGTCTCTTAAGCTGTCTTGGCGCTTGGACTTAGGCGACGTCATGACTGGGCACGCTGGTTTTTTAAATGACACACAGATTCACTAGACGATCACATGCACGTCGTGACGGAACGACGAACGATGAGACGGTTTGGAGGTGACACAAACTATGGTGGTGTGGATGGCGCTGGTGATGGTTCGCACTCCTCCTGTTCGACTCCCACACCCCAGTCCGCGCCGCTGCAGTCGAGAACTCTTGAAGCGGTGCTGCGCGGGACTGGGGGGGGGGGGGGGTGGGGGGGTGGGGAAGGAAGAGAGGAACAACGGGGACGGAGAGTGCCGGATGGGCTGTTCCAGGACAGGGATGTAGAACCGTCTGAGGCCGGGCCGTGCAGGCTTCTCCTCGACGGTCCCGGTTACGCTGCCCACCTGTAGCGAGGACCAGCGACCTGCGGCAGCTCGTCCCTCCGGGCCCAGACTAAGGCTGCGAGCCACTTGCTCCAAAGCCCTGGAACAGAGAGCTATAACCGGGCTACGATATGTCCAACCCACACCGATGCATACTAGGTGTGTAGAAATGTCCATTTGCACACATCCAATACACACCCACGCAAAAACAACCACAACAAAAATATCGACTATTTCTCCCGTTCACCGCAAAGCCGTCGTCACGCAAATAAAAACCCCAAATCCAGATTCCAAGGAAGCAAGGGAGGGAATCCGAGCATGTACGGGTAGGAATGAGACAGCTCCGCAGTGTTGGCCTCAAGACCTATTGAAAGGTGTTACCATGGTCGATGAGAACCAAGTAGCATATGAGGCCCCTCTCGGAGGGACGACAACGAGAGCCTTTTGTAACCCGCTTCGCCTAGCTGAGTCCCTATTCTAGCACACGTAAATAGAACTCTTAAATACTAACAGGGGAGGAGAACTCCGGCAGACATACTAGAGTTAGTTCCCCTCGCATTTGCCCTCGAGACGGGCGACAGAAAGGTGAATTGAGTGATGCGCGTAAAGCACGAGGGTTTCTTAGAATCAACCTGAACATGACACTGGTTTCTGGGATGAACAGAGAGGTCTTCGAGCGCAAGAAAAAAAACAAAGTACCTGACAGTGGAAAAAAGTTTCAGGTCGAGGCCTTCACGCCTGGTCTGTGTGTCAGACAGGTCGTGACATGAATTTTCGTTGTTTTATTCGTTTATGTCTCACCTGAAAAAGACTAAGAGGTCGAAACGCGTTGTGTTTTGTGACTCGTTTGTCCACGTTCTCTGGGCGGTTCGCTAACATTTATTTAAGATTTCTTTTAAAATATTCAGATATGAATCCAGGCTAAAGCAGCTTACCGTTTGCGGTAGATTAGAATGGGATTAAAGTGATGGTCACTTATTGGCATCTCATTAATTAAATAAAATGTGCATGCAAAGATTAGTATACAACACTACCTCCACACACTTTTAATGACATTCTAAAAACAACACACACATTTATGCCCCCCCCCCCCCCTCTTACACACACACACACACACACACACACACACACCGGCCCCTTTTACATGCGTTTTGTCTTTGTTTGTTTGTATTCCTGTTCGTTTGTCTCTTGTTTTTGTCTAAGATCACTGTAAAGAGGATAGACATTAAATTAAAGAACGAACGAACACACACGCACACACGCACACGCACACACACACACGCACACGCACACACACTACAAACCGAGCACGATACAGACAGACAGACAGACAGACAGACAGACAGACAGACAGACACACACACACACACACAAACGCGCGTGCGTGCGTTCACAGACACATACGTACCTACAGACAGACAGACATTTAGACAGACAGAAAGGCACATTCGAGCACGCGCGCAAAGGCATGCAGGAGCGCGCGCCAACACACCACACACACACACACACACACACACACACACACACAGGAATGTGTTTTTTTTTGGGTTTTTTGAAAAGGTTGGTTTTTTTTTTTGAAGAGAAAGGGAAGAAAAAAAGAAGAAGAAAAAAAAAACAAAACAAAACAAAAAAAACAAAAAAGGAAGGGGAAAAGGAAAGAGAAAGAGAGGAGGGGGGGGAGAGAGGGGGAAGAGGGGAGGAGAGGAGAAAGGAGAGGAGGAGGGAGGAGAAAAGAGAGAGAGAGGGGGGGAAAAAGAAGAAAAGGAAGGGGAAAAAGGTGGAAGAAGGGATGGGAGAAGGGGAAAAAAAGAGGAGAGAGAGAAAAGGGGGAAGAGAGAGAGGAGAGAGAGGGAGGAGGAGAGAGAGAGAGAGAGAAAGAGAGAGAGTCCCCCTTATCATTAGGGGAACTTGTCATCTGTCGAGTCCTTTCTTTGAGAGAGAGAGAGAGAGAGGGGGGAGGGAGAGGAGGAGAGAGAGATGGGGAGAGAGAGAGAAGAGAGACCCCTTTTTCATTTACGGACTTGTCTCTGTCGTGTTCCCCTTCCCCTTTTTGCCCATTTTGTCATGAACACTACAACAGAGGGAAGAGAAGAGAGAGAGAGAGAAGGGAAGAGAGGAGAGAGGAGGGACGGAGGGAGAGAGAGAGGGAGAGAGAGGAGAGAGGGAGAGAGATTTACCAATCATTTAGATTTATTGTCGATTTCCCTTTTTTCTCCCGTTTGTCATGAAACTACAACGGGGAAAAAAGAAAAGGGGAGAGAGAGAGGGGGAGAGAGAGGAGAGAGAGAGAGAGGAGAGAGAGAAGAAAGGGGAGGGAGGAATATTTTCGGATTGTTTTTTGTTTTATTTTTTTGCCCCATTTTGCTCAAAACAGGGAAAGAAAAAGGGGAAGGAAAAGAAAAAGGAAAGTAAGAGAAAGAAGGAAAAAAGAGAAAGAAAGGGGAATTCCCAAACTTTTAGGTTTTTTTAGCATTCTTTTTCGGGGGTAGAAATAAAGAGAGAAAAGGGGGAGAAAGAAGAAAAGAAAAGAGAAGAGAGAAGAGAGGAGAGAGAGAGAAACCAAATTTTTTTTTCCCCTTATAGTATTTTTAAAAATAAAAAAAGGTTTTTTTTCATTTTGCCCATGGGGTTTTTCCCAAAAGGGTTTTTTTTAACAAAAAAATAAAAATTCCTTGTTTAAAATGATTTTTAAAAAGTTTCGAAAAAAGGGTTGGTTAAAAAAAAGGAAAAAACAAAACAATTTTTTGGGGGGGGGGGGGGGGGGGGTAGGGGGAGGGGAGGGGGGAAAAGAGGGGAAAAAACACTTTTTTTTTTTACTTTCCCCCCAATCAAAAATTTTAGTACCTTTCTCGGAAATTTAAAATTTAAAATTAAGTTTTTAAATTTCAGGCAATTTTCGAAAGCCAGAAAAAAGAAAAAAAAACACCTATTTTTTTTCCGGGGGGGGGGGGGGGGGTGGGGGAGTTTTCTTCTCTGGGAACATTTTTTTTGTCCGGGGGGGATTTGGAAAGGGAAAAAAAAAGAATGGGGAAAGGAAGGAGAAAGAAAAGAAAGGGAAAGAAAAGGGAGTCACCTATCATTTACGTCCCCTTCATTGTCGAGTTTTCCTTCTTTTTGCTCACCTATTTGTCATGAACACTACAACAGAGGAGGAAAGAGGAAGAGTAGGGGGAAGTGGGAAGAGGGGGGGAAAGAAAAAAAACGGGAAAATTAATTTTTTATATTGCATTGTCGGCCCTTTTGTTTTTTTACCCTTTTTTCATGCATAAAACGATTTCGGATGGAAATTTGTTCCGCCCCCATCCTTTTGGATAAAAGGGTATATTTTCGGGTAGGTTGGAGTTTTCCAAAATTTTAAATTTTATTTTTAAAAGGTGTCATTTCTGTTTATTTTGGGGTTACCTTGTCCCAGTTAGGATCCACGCTAAACCAAAAGGGAATTTTTCTTTTCCTTGTTTTTTTGGAGCCCGACTTCGGACTTTTTCTTTTTAAAATTTTTTCCTATTTACCTCTTTTTGTTTTGTGCCACGAGGAAAAAAACCCCCCAACAAAAATAATTTCAGGTGCTGTACCCTTTGATTTTTTTTTTTTTCGCCTTTTCCCTTGGCTTTTTTTCTTTGCCCGGGGGTTACCCGGCCCCCCCGCTACCCTGTGTCTGTTACCCTGTCGCCTGCTTCCTGTGATCCTGTTTCCTTCGACCTGTCCCCCTGTGATCGTTATCTGTCGACCTGCTATCGTGACCCTGTTAATCCTTCGACTGAGGGGGAGACCCGACCTTTCTTATATTTGCTTCACCTGGGGGGGGGGGAAGGGGGGGGGGGGGAAAAAAAAAAAAAAACAACACCTTTTTTTTTTTTAAAAAAAAAAAGTTTTTTTTTTTAATTTCCCTTGCAGACGAAAAAAAAGACCAACCCTTTTCGAAAAAAAAAAAAAAAAGAAAGCCCGGGGGAAACCCCAACAAAAAAACCCAACAACCCCCTTTTTCCAAAACCAAAACATTTAAACAACAACCCCTAAAAAAACCCGCCGCCGGCCCCACCCCCCCCCACCCAACCCACACACCCCACCCCCAAACAATTTTAAAAAAAACCCCTTTTTATCCCCCATCTTTTTTTTGTCTATGGGTTTGTTTTTGTCCTTCCCCCCCCCTTTTTCAAAACCTTTCTCTCCCCCCTCCTTCCCCTCCCTCCTTCTTTTTTATTTTTTTTTTCTTTTTTTCCCTTTTCCCCCCTTCTCTTCTCTCCCCTCTCCCCTTCTGTCTGTTTCCCTCTCCCCCAATGTCCCGAAGCTGTTTTTCACTTGTGGGTCTGCCCCTCTGTCTGCCCCCTCCCCCCCCCTAGTCCATTGTTAAAAATGTGATGTATTCTGCAATTTTTAAACTCTTTGTATTTGCTAAAATTATTATAAGTTGCTTTTTTTCTTCTTTTATAGGTTTTGTTGTTCATGGTCTGTTGAGGTGTGGTGTGTGTGTTGTGTGTGTGTGTGTGTGGTGTGTGTGTGTGTGTGTGTGTGTGTGAGAGAGGAGGAGAGAGAAAAAGGGAGAGGAGAGAGGAGAAGAGAGGAGGGAAAAGGACAAAACAGGAAAGAGCGAGGCGAGCGTCTTTTCTAATAGTCAAAATTTTTGTGCCCGAATAATACCCCCCCCCACTCCATCCCCCCAAACCCCACACCCACCCCCCCCGTTCATTCCTAAAAATTTCCCCCTCCACCACCCCCGAAAAAAGTGCCTTTAAAGCAGCAAAACAAAAACCAGTTCCCGCGGCTAGGAAGGCAAGGCAAGGAAGGCAAGGCAAGAAAGGCAAGGCAGCAGCGGAGCACCCCCCCAGTCAAACAAAGGGCGGGCCATCTCCCTCACAATGACACCCCCAGTCACAACAAAGAGGCGCAGCCCATCTCCCCTCACATGCAGCCCACGTAAATACAAAGGGCGGACATCTCCCTCAAAATGACACCCCCACGTCAAAAAAGGGCGGGGGGCCATCTGCCTCCAAAATGAAACCCCCACGTACAACAAGAGGCGCAGCCATCTGCCTCCAATGACCCCCCCCGTCACAAAAAAGAGGCGAGCCATCTGCCTCACAAGACGCCAGTCACAAAAAGGAGGGGGGCCCATTGCCTAACAAGACACCCCCCACGTCATCAAGAGGCAACCATTGCCCCAATGACAGCCCCACGCCCAAAGAGGCGAGACCATTCCCTCAAAAATGACACCCCCACGTCAACAAAGAGGGCAGACCATTGCTCACTTGAACCCCCCGTACAACAAAGAGGCGCAACCATTCCCTCACAATGAAGCCCCACGTCACAAAGAGGGGGAACCATTGCCTCAAAAAGACACCCCCCGTCACTACAAGAGGCGCGCCCATTGCCTCAAAATGACACCCCCACGTCAAACAAAGGGGAGCAGACATCTGCCTCACAATGACCCCCCAGTCAAAAAGAGGGCACCCCATCTCCCTACAATGAAGCCCCCCCCGTACAAAAAAGAGGCGCGCCCATTTCCCAATGCAGCCCCACGTCAAAAAAGAGGCGAGGACATTCCCCTCACATGACGCCCACGTACAAAAAAGAGGCGCGGCCTCTCCCCTCAAAATGACGCCCCAGTCAAACAAAGAGGCGCAGACCATCTCCCTCAAAATGAAGCCCCGAAAAAAAGAGGCGAGAAAAACGTCCCTGGGGGGAACCCCTGCGAGTGGTTTCACCCCCCCCCCCCCCCCTCCCCCTCCCCCCGGGGCGTTTTGGGGAGTAAAATAAATGGATAAGATTGTCCGTGGGTGATGTCACGTGGTTTTTTTAAAGGGAAAAAACGCTTGCAACCCCAACTCAATCGCGAAACCCACACAACATCAAATTCAAACAGGAAATGGGTACAAAAAATGAACTTTATGTCACAAAAAAACAGATTTTTCACAAATGTTTACTACAATTAAGGCGGGTATACTTTTTAAAACTTCAAAAGGGGAGTAAATAAATGGAAGGGACAACAACAACGCAACACACCCACCACACACCAAACACACACCACACCAAAACACACCACCCCAAAAAAATCAAATCTCTCTCCACTAACATGACCCCCCGGCCCGGATTCTGGGGGGGGCCAGGAGGAAAGGTAGAGCGGAATGCAATAAAATGGTCGGAAGTTAAAAAAAAAAAGGAATGTTCCCAAAAAAACTGATCCCCAAAAATTAAAATAGGGATGACCAGGATTGCAAGATGGAAATAAGGACAAAAACCTGTGGGTGAGCCCGGATTCGGTTCAGAAGAAAAAATTTTAGCATGGTAATTAGATAAGCAAGGCAAAAAAAAGGGGGCGTTTGGGCAAACCTTAAAATGGGGTAGTATATGGGGAAGTTCAATGCAAAGGGCTGTAATAAACACCAACATTAATTTCCCCTGAAAAAAAAAAAAAGCCCATAAGCGGGGGCAACCCTGGAAGCAAGTTATTGGAAAGCCAAACAACATTCATGTTAGGCAAAAAACTATAAAGAATGTTAAAGCGCCTGCTGACAAAAATGATTTAACCCCTGTCCTTTATCCTGCAATAAAAGGGATCCCCAAGACTTAAGACCGTCCCCCCAAACCCTCAACCGTGGGGGACAGTCCTGTCGGGTCAGCAAAGGGGAAGGCGCGTTGTCCGTGGATGCAACACGACAGGATACGCCTTTCTTTCCAAGGAGATAAGTTACCACAACACCCCACGAAGGCCCGATGGTGAAGGTGAAATAATCAGTCAGGCAACAGGTGTGGCGGCTTTCCAAAACCCCTGTACAAACAGGGGGCGTGACACCAGCGACCACGAAGCTGGGGGGCAGAGGTGGGGTCGCCGGCGCAACACAAAATGAAGGGGTCAGGCTGAAGGTCTTTTCCCAAGATGGTCCCGGGGCAGGTGGTCCTCGTTGCCCCGGGGCGAGGAGCCCTTGGGGGTTTCCCCGGGAGAGGGGCGAGGAGGGGGAAAGGGTGAAGAGGGGAGGGAAGGGGGGGGATGATGTGGGGTAAAAGAAGATGGAGGTAGTGGGTCAAGCCTGGTCGCAGCAGCAGGCGGTCCGGTGGCGGCAACACAGAAACCGGAAAAGGCGGCGAGACCCGTCAGATGCAAGGTCAGGGCCCCAGCAGAGCGGCACAAGGAAAGGTACCCATGGTGAGGGGAAGAGGAAAAAAAACCAAAAGAGGAAAAGAGTAGAATGAAGAGAAGTAGAAAAACAAGAAGAAGCCCGGGGAAAACACAAAAAAGGGTTTTCCCCATAAACTGTGCGAAGCAAAAACCCGTAAGCAGAATCATTACAGGAGTAAAAGGACGGGCCCTGGCAGGGGCCCTTGTAATTTTTGTTCTCAATAGTTTTAAATACATTTCCCGTTCAAAAATTTTGTCTAATACAAATTTCCAAAAAACGTTCCAACCTTTTAGAAAAAACCCCCGGGGGGGTCTTTTGGGTTTAAAAAAAAAAAAACAAATCATCCCCCTGGGACAATCTTTTCCTTACAGAGGCCGGAAGATTACAGCGCCACATAAATTATGGGCGCTTAAAAATTTACGGGAATGCACAAAAATGGAAAAAAAAAACCCCAAGTTAAAACACAGCATTTCAAGTGGACATAAAAAAAAAAAAAAACCGTATGGCGGCAAAAACCCGGAAGCGGTACGGGGCACGCGCGAAACCAAAAACAGCAACACTACATATTTTGGAGGGGAAAAGGATAACACCCCCTATGCTGAAAAATAAAAATAAAATGGCCGAAGTAAATGAATAATTAAATTTGGGTTTAAAAAACGAAAAGGTAATATGAAAAACAAAATAATACTCAAACACAAAAATAAATATTGAAAAAATTTAAAAGTAATGTGGGAGGAAAACCAATTCAAAAAAAATCGATTTGGAAATAAATAAATAAAAAAAGAAAAAGAATGAATAATAGAAAATTTTTCCCCAATTTAACTTTTTGAAAGGGACTCCTTGAGGGCTGGAATAGAAACCCCTGCCGGTCGTACCCCCGGTCGGGCCCTAAAAGTTTAGAAAAAAAAACAGGTTTTGCCCAAAGGAATCAGGGATTAGACTGCGATATGGATAAGGATACTAAAAAAAAAGTGGAAAAGACGACAGCATTATGGAGTAAAATGGTTGGTTTTAACCCCAAAGGTAAAAACCTGATCCCGGACCCCGGAGATATGGTTCCAAAAAAAAAAATAATGAAACGCAGTTTCCCCCAAAAGGCGAAACGATGGTGGCCCCCGAGGATACGGATCCTCACAAAAAAAGTTACAAGAAAACTTAAGCTAAGGTTGACGCACGTTTTTCCTCCACTTTCCCCTCCCCCTCGATGCCCACGTCGGTTTTTCAAAAAAAAAAAAAATCCTTGGCAGGTGGAGGAGGCCACTCCCCTAGTTTCCCCCGTGCAAGAGTCCACAGGACAACCATGACAATGCAGGAGGGAAAAGTGGGTTGCAGAGTTTAAAAAGTAAAGTAAAAAAAGTTTTTTTTTTTTTAAGACATAACACTTGTTAAGATTACATTTTAAAAAAAACAAACCCTACAAAATTTTTTCCCCTCTGGACAAACGGCCCTTTGAAAATGACTTTGGGAAGATGCAGTGGTGAAAAGATGAGGAAATTATGAGGAAAAGCGCGTAACAACAAAATATAAAAATGACAAAAACAGAATAATGATAACGAGATGTAATGATGACGGTAATAGTAGCAAAGTAATGTTTGGACATCCATCTTTCACCAGAGCATTACAGCTACTCTTCTCATCTCTCCCCCCCTTCTCTCTCCTTCTCCTCTTTTTCTTCTCTCTCTTTTCTTTTTTCTTCTCTCTCACCCCCACACCCCACCCCCACACCCCACACACAAAAAAATTAACACACGCACACGCACACACACACACACACACACACACACACAGGCACGCACGCACGCAGCAGCACAGACACCCCCAAACACACCAACACACACACACACACCACCCTTTCAAAACCCCAAAGCAGTCGAACGCGCGCCATGTACCACAAAACAAAAACTAAAACCCCCACACACACACACACCACACCCCCAAAAACAACACCCCACACAAAAGTTCAGGGGCCCTTTTCGTCCCGCAAAAGAGCCCGGCAAAGTAGTAGTTCGTTTTCTCTTTCTCTTCTCTCTCTCTCTCTCTCCTGGCCTCCATTTTACCAAATTTAAGAATGAGATGATAAAAGCATCCCGTTTTCACTTTCGTCCTTTCAACCCCTCCCTGCATGAGTGTTTTAAAGTTAAAACCCATTAAAAACAGTAATTGTTTGGAAGCATCATCAAGAAGTGACAAAACAGTTCGGTTTGGTCAGCGAATAAAAACAAACACTAGGCCCACTGACGCCAGAAAACGAGAAAAAAACAAGTGGAAACAAAAAAAAGGGAATGGGGGGGGGGGGGGGGGGGGGGGGGGGGGGGGGGGGGGGGGGGGGCGAAGCCCCCCAAAAAAAAGGGAGTGATTGGGGAGTTTGTGACTGGTCCTTCGACCCGTTCCCCCGAAGGGGTCCGCACCAAAAATACAATGGTTCGCCTGAACCGTTTTCCAATGCCCCCCTAATTTTTTCTATCAAAAAGTTATCAATTTGGGCGCAGTTTTAAAATTCCTGGATTTTAAAATTTTTTGTATTTCATCACTGATCCACGCTAAAAAAAGTTTTATTAAAAAGTTAAAAATTTTATCCCCGGCTACCCCAATTCCCCCCCCCCCCCCCCCACCCCTTTCATTAAAAAATTAGTGTCACCCGCCGCCATGGCAAAAAGGTTAGGTCCGGAATTCCGGCTGGGAGCTGTGGGTTCGATCCCCCCCCGAGCCATGTGGGGTTTTTCTGCCCCCATCGGCCCTATCGTGGTTGGGTTTTGGTCAGTTTGGGAAGACTGCGACCCCAGTCAAGTTTATCCCCTAATGGAGGTCTTGAGAGGTTGCTAATCTCCGACCAACACGGGTGTCTGTTTTAAGCTGGGTGGGGGGGGACATTTGAAAAATGGAAGTGTGAGTACAGCCCTTAAATTTGTTTAGGGCCGGAAAAGGAAATCCCTAGATCTGTTCATCCTCCTCTTCTCATCGATAGCATTAAAAGAAAATAGTCTGTCAATTTCTGGGTTTCCTTGTGACACCGGGTCACGTAATAACTAACCCCGTGTGGGGAACGACGTTGTCCTAAAAGGGGGTTTTTTGCCTTTCGGCTTCAGTTTCCTGCACGCTGAAAACCCCGCGTTGCTCTCAGACAGTACGGTCAATGAAAACAACCCCTTTTATCGGCGGTACACAAAGCAAGGAGGCTTCCAAAACCCTCCAAGGGACACTTTCCCCCAATTTTGGGTTTTTTTTCTTTTCGTGTGTCACTTTGGTCCCCGCAGAAGGCCTCCCAGTGAAAACGTTTCTTTTTCTAAAACACTTTTTAGTTCAATGCTGGAATGTGGTAGGATTTTTTCCTATTTTTCTCGTGTGTGTGTGTGTGTGTGTTTGTGTGTGTGTGTGTGTGTGTGTGTGTTTGTGTGTGTGTGGGGGTGGGTGCGTGGTGTCGTGTTTTTTTCGTTGTTTGTTTTGATGTGGGTGATTAATCAAATATTCATGAGTCAGAGGTAACGAAGTTTTGGCTCAATGGATCCAAGAGACGGGAAAAAGTGATTTAATTTCCCTACCCCCCAACAAGTTTGGGGTAGGGGGGAAATAGAAAAACAGCATTTTCCGTTTTTTTAATGTTTTCCCCAAAAAAACTACTGGAGGATTTCCGTTTTCAAAAAAAAATTTAAATTTTTAAACTTTTTTGTTTTAGTTTTTGATTAAACCCATGTTTTTCCGTATTTTCAAAAATCATTTTGCGAAACATTCATCAAATGAGTTTGTCTTTCTGTGAAATAAAACTACATCTTTAACTGTTCCTAAAGTCTTTTAAAAGAAAATTTTATTTTTGACATAAAAACCCCCAATTTCCAGCATGTTTCACTGAAAATAGTTTTTACCCCAAAATGTTTCTTTTTTTTTAAATAGTCTCTTTTTCGAACGTCATTATAATAAAATAGTGTTGGTTCTTCAAAAGTCTATAAAAAATGTTTAAAATCACTCGTTTATTGCTAGGTAACTAAAAATTTTGTCATATCTGTCAAAAACCCCCCCCCCCCCCCTAAATTTTTTTTAATTGGGAAAAATTTTTTCCCCCCCCCCCCCCCCCCCCCCGCCCCCCTTTTTTTTAAAAAAAAAAAAAACCCCCCCCCCCCCCCCTTTTTTTTTTTTTTTTTTTTCCCCCCCAAATTCCCCCCCCCTTGTTTTTCCCCCCTTTTTGGGGCCCCCCGCCCCCCCAACCCCCCCCCCCCCACTTTTAAAAAAATTTCAAATTCATGGAATTTAAAATTTTGGGGGGTAACTGATTTTTTTTCCAACCCCAACCTGGCCCCCCCACCCACAATTAAATAGAGAGCAAAAAGGGCCCCTAAACAAAAATTTCAATCAGGATTTTTTTTTCACCCCAAAAATTTGGCGAATTCCCCCCTTAACCCAAAAGGTAATTTTATCCATACCCTATGATGAGCCCCCATTAAAAAAAGTTGGGTTTTTCATGCACCAGGGAGGAGATGGAAATTTGGTTAACTAATGGGAAAAATAACCCAAGGGACTCAAAATTAACGCCCCCCCACACCTTCCCAGGACCATTTTTTCCTTTTGCCCCGGGCCCACTTCGCCACTGGTCACTGGTCCTAAGGGAGGCAAAACTACCACACTTCTGGCCAAACCGCCCAAAAAAATTTAACACCCCACCCTATGTAAAACCACCCCAAACACCCCTGGGACAAACCTATCCCCCCGGACCTCTTCATGCCCACCTCCGATCTCCCCGGGGAAAAAATCCGTTAGGTTCTGGACCTCCCGGGACCCCAGGGGATGCCCCAAAGTCCGTGGCCTAAGGGACCCCCCCGATACCCGCTCTCCCCTTATGGGGGTCCACACACCCCCAAGACCAAACCCCCGGGCCACTATCCCACGGTTTTCTCCCTGGTGGCAAACCCCGGGGCCCCAACGGCCCTCTACGGGCCGGGGGTGAAACACCTCCCCTCTAAAAGGCCCCCGCGGACACTGGGGTAGGGAAAGGTCGGTGGGCCCCTACAGGACCCCAGGGGAGGGCCGGGGCGGGAAACCCAGGGAACCCCCGGAGAAAGACTGACCCGGGCCCAAAAGGGCCCCTTTCCCGGGGTAAACCAGGGAGGGGGAACTGCGCACCCCGGCAAACCCCCGGGGCAGGGCTTCGGGGTCTGGCCCCCTGGCGGGCAGGAACCGCAACACAAAAACAGCGCTTCAAAAAAGTTCGCAAGGCATTTCTCCCGAAAGCCGAACCCCGGCACGGCCAAGGGCACACAGACCCCAAAGAGGACGGGAAAAACTTGGGAATCCAGGATAACGGCGTGCCGGCAATACGGCGCGCCCTCCGGGACAAACCAGGGAGAAATGAAGCTACCCCCAAAGCACCGACTGGTGGGAAAAGCGAACTTACTCAAAAAAAACGGTTTTGGTCAAACAGGGTTTCCCTCGCGAGGACACGGGAACCAACGGAAAGGGGCCCAAAAGCCGACCAAACCCAAAAACTAAGACTTGAAAACACCCAGCCGTACCTGCCCGCCTTCCGGGAGAACAAGAAAACAAAGGGAACAATCGGAAAAAGAAACCCCCCCTCCGCCTCCTCAATAAAGGAATTTAAAACAAATATTGTGATTTTTTCCCCAACACCCAACCAGCTATTTATTTAAACCATCCCAAATTTAAAAACCACTCGAACACCAAACAAAAGCCAACGGCCCGCCTTATTTTGAAACCAATAACACTGGCGGTTAAACAACCGGACGGGACATTCCCTTTAAAAACCTTTCTTTTTTGGAGGATGTATTTTTTTTTAAAACCTTTTTTCAAACCCTTTTGTTTTTCCTTCATAAAAATTTAAAACCAGGGGTGCCAAACTTTTTTCCCCAAAAAAAATGAAAGGGCGTTCAAAATTTTTTCCATTCTAAAAAATGGAAGGCATTTCTTCGCGAACTATTTTAAATTCCGTTTTTTTCTTTCCCCCCTTTTTCTAGTTTAGGAAAATTTTTTTTGCGCCAACCCCGTTTTTAATCCCTCTTTTGGGTTTTTTCCCTCAAAGCCCTATTACCATTTGTTTTCAAATGAAAAGTTGAAGGGCTTTAATTCAAATTTTTCCCCCAACTAAAATGGTTTTTTTGGGCCCAGCCAGTTTGAAATTTTTTTTTATTTTAAAACTGGGGTTTTTCTTTCACGGGTTTTTGTTTTTTTTGCAATTTTTTTATTAAATATCTGGCCCTTTCACAACATTTTTTTAAAATGAAATTAGGTTTATAAATTTTTAATAGCAATATCGTTTCCGAGGAAGAAAATTTAAAAAAAGTGAGGGTTATCAAAAAAGTTTTTCCGTGCTTGCTTTAAAAAGAATAAAATAATTAAAAGAAATAGGGGGAAATTTTTTTCATAATAGTTTTGGTTTTGGGAAACTAAAACTTGGGGGCTTTTTCAGTTGCCAAAGGCTAAAAAATTTTAGCTAGTTTTTCAAAAAGGGGGAAACCTACTTTTTTTTTTTAGGTTTTGGAAAATTTAACATTGTTTTTAATTTTTTTGTGTTAAGTTTGGAGTAATGTCAAGTTTTCATGTTCTTTTAGTGAGCAAAAAACCCTAATAAAACCCTAGGGATTTTTTAATGGCTAAAATTTTGGCCTGTTTTGTCAATTTTTAGAACCTTTTTATTATTCTTGGATTCCCTTTTATTAAACCATACGACTTTGAAAATTTTCATGAAGTGCAACCATTTTGGGCCCCCAAATTGTTATCAATAGCATGTTCTAAAAACGAAGGACGGTCTTGAGTTGTTTTTTAAAAATTTTTTAAACGAAATAAAAATGAGTGATTCAAATTATATGCAAAAAAATTTTTGTTGGGCCGCATACAATCTTAAAAAAATACAAAAAGATACTCTGCTTTCTGTGTCAGTCTGACGCCTTTCAAGTAAAAGGGAGTACTCCATTAAACAGTATCTTCCCCCCTATTAAAAAAAGACCGCTCCGAAGTGTGGTTTTTTCTCGATGCGTTTTATCAGAACCAGTTAAATTTTTGTGTTTTTTTGTCAGTGGGTGTGGAGGTCGTTTACCGATCACTTAAATCATCCTGATCCCTTTTGGGGAGGTCATGTTAGGTTTCTTTTTATTCGCTTCAGACTTTTTTTGACTGAACTGCAAGCTCCCTTCAAAAGACAAAACGTTTATCCATTCAGAAAAAGAAAAGCATGAGGCTTTTGAAAGGTCTGTAACGAATTCATATTAAGGTAAGACAGATTTAGCAAAAGTCGGTCTTAATCATGGTCTAGGCACCTTATTTTTGGGGCGTGCACAAAAGATAATATGACTGGGTCCCCCTTACACTTTCTTTCAGGCCAGTTCACCTGGGTCCATAGAGCAAGGCATAAAACAGCTGGAAAACATTTATATTAGACATTTAAGGGGCCCAACTAAAACAGGAATAGAACGAATAAACGATCTGTTGTATTAGTTTGGTGTTTTTAGGTTCGCAAGCACAAAAAGAGATGAGATAATGATCCTTTATGGGTTTTTATGCAAAAAAAAATACTTGCAAATTTAGGGACCCTTAAAATTTCAGTTTATTTACCCTTTAAGTTTAAAGTACCCCAAAGTTTTACAATTTGCAAAATCGAAAGTAGACTTTGCTGTTGGCACGGGGGTTTTTAATGCTGCCCTTTTGACTTAGACTCGATAGGAAAAAATAATAAACTACAAAATGAAATCCTCGTGGCAGGCAATGAACAGAAAGTTGGAAAAAAAAAGAAAAAAATTCTGAGCGTAAAATTTCAGCTAAAAACAAAATGACCCCCAGAATAAGTATCCCTCCCCCTGGCCAAAGCCCCAAGGGTTGAAACCCCCGAAAAAAAAAAAAAAAAAAAAAAAAAAAAATTTTTTTTTAAATAAAAATTTTTTGAAAAGGCAGCCCTGTTGTGGATTTAAAAGCCCTCTTTCTTCTTTTAAAAAAAAATCCCCCAAATTTGGTTTTGGCTTCTTTACCCTAATTTTTTTTTTTTTAACCCCCCAAGGACAATGCCCATAAAAGGCCCGGGGGGGGAGGGGATCTGGGGTGCCCGGGAAAGCCCCTAAAAAACACCCTTTTTAACCTAAGGCCTTATTTACCACTAATTTTTTTTAAACAGTGTTTTACGTTTTTTTTTCCATATAAAAAGGTAGATTTTGGCGTTTGGGGAATTTTTCGGAAAGCCCCAATCTTTTAAAATTGTATTTTTGATTTTTAAGTTCTTTATTTTTTGGGTTTTCTTTTTTTAACATGCCCCCAATTCGTTCGCCCCAAGTGTTTTTTTTTTTTTTTTTAGTTCGTTATTCCCCTTTTTTTTAATTTTTTAAAAATTGTTTTGGGTAAAAAATAGAAACTTTTTGGGGATTGCGGGTTTTTTTTTAAGTTTTTTCTTTGGCCTTTATTTTGGGTTTGCTTAAAATTTTTTTTTTTTTTTATTTGGGGATTGTTATTCTTTTGTTTTTTTTTAAATCTCCCTTTAAATTTTTGGTTTTAGCAATGAAAGGGGATTTTTTTTTTGCCCGGGGTCGCGATAGGTTTTTATGGGCTGTTTTTTAAAAAAAAGGTTCTCTTGATTTTTTTCCGGGGTTTTTCTTAAATCTTAGGGGTTTAAAAGGGGGGTTTTGTAAAATTTTTTTAAATTTTGATTCTTTTGTTTTGGAATTTTGATAAAACCCTTTTCAAAATTTTTTGGGGTTTAGGCAAAACAACAAAATTTTTTTTGCCTTCCCGGGTCTTTTAATAATTTTATTTTTTTTTTAAAAATTTGATTGGTTTTTTCTTTAGTGAAGTTGAAAGGCCCTTGGGGTTTTAAAAAAAAAGGGAAAATTTTTTTCCAAAATCCGTTTATATTGTTTAGTAATTTTTTAAATTTCCGACATCGTTAATTAGGCAGGCTTGGCAATTCTTTTAAAAAGAAAATAAACAGCCGCCCCAAAAAACATGTCCAAAATGGGGGGGCAAAAATTTTTTTAAAAAATTTTTTTAAAAATTAAAAAAATTTTTTTAAATAAATATTTTTAATTTTTTTATTATTTGGGGAAAATTTTTTTTTTTAAAATGTGAAAAATTTTTTAAAAAAAATTGGGGGATGTTAAAAAAAAAAAAAATTTTTAAATTTTTTTTTTTTTTTTTTTTTTTTTAAAATTTTTTTTTTTTTTTTTTTCCGAAAATTTTTTTTTTTTGTTTTTTTAAAAAAAAAAAAAAAAAAAAAAAAAAAAAAAAAAAAAAAAAGCCCATTTTAAAGGTTTTGATTGTTTTTAAAAAAAATTTTTTTTTTAAAAAAAAAAGGGGAAAAAATTTTAAAAAAAAACTTTTTTTTGCCCGTGTTTGATTAAAAATCTTTAGTTCTTGTTTTGTATTTGGTATTGTTGGGAGTTCTTGTAGTGTGTTTGAAGTTTAGCAACTGCTCCCTATCTAATTTTGTTTAGCAATGCCAAGGCGATTTTGTATGCTCACAGGAGTCTTTGCCTAATTGTACCTATGGCATAAAACTTTGATGGGTCTCGTTTAGTTGTAAGCTGAACAGGTTCTCCTTGATCGTTTTTCACATACAAATGGCCATCATCTTTTACTTCAAAATCATTAGGGTCTATAAATTCGGGGGTTTTAAGCCTAACTTTTGTAAAATGCTCCGACCGTACTTTCTGTTAATTCACGCCGCAATGAGAGCGTGAGCGATGCTGTATCAAAGAGCCGTTTCACTCATGTCGTTCCAGGATCAAAAACATCATAAGCTTCTTCATCTTCATGCCTTCCATGTTTCTTTAATAATTAACTTTTTATTTTGTTTTATAAAAATGTCACAAGCATATGGTTCAATTCTTGACCCGCATAGAAGATTGAAAGAGCCCTTTGGCGTGAAGGGAAATAAACGGAATATTACTGTTCCAAATAATCCGTCTACTATTGATGCGATCAAATTCTTACTGTCAAATTTCCAGACTAGGAGCAGATGAAGTGATTGTGCCAGGCTCTGCGCAACTTACTTTCAAAATAGAACTCGAATCAGCAACAGACCCAAACAGACAGTTGTCCAGAACTGGGACGGGCAATTGTTAAGAAAATTTCTATAAAACTTGAGGGGCAAGAAATATTTTCTTTACACAATGCAGACATATTTTTAACCTATTCTGATCTATGGCTAACCGGGAATGAAAGGGCTGATCTTGCGTTTCAAGGAATAGAAAATGAAGAAGCACTAAAACATAGAATAGGCGCCGCAGATGTTAAAGACGGCAAAAAGTATGTAGCTGTAAATTTTGCGTATGGAAATCGCTTTTCTATTCCCTTAGATTTTGAGTTGTTAAAAGCGCATGCGCCATACTTTCAAGGAGCATTAAAAGACAGATTGTATATGAACTAACTTTTAATGAATACAAACGTGTTATCAGATCATCAGACACGAAGCAAAGTACAGCATTTCTGACATCTCGTTAGAGTTTGACGTTGTTAGCAACCCTAATTTAGCAAGGCAGATTGAGCAACAATATCAGTCAAAATTAGCAATATATTACGAAAGAGTGATCATCATACAACATATCCAGAAGCATGGCAGACACTATATGGAATTTTAGTTTTAGTGCCAGCAGCAAGATCGCTTAAAGGTATTTTATTGCTGTGTGAAGATGGAAGAACCATTCAAAAGAGGAAGTGAAAAGTTTATTAATCCAAAATAAACGAAAGTACAATGTTCGATTGAGGGTAGTCCTAACCAAATCTACGCTAGCGGACTTAGACCTTATCAGCATTTTGACGAAATAAGAAAATTGTTTGGGGGTGGGAGGTGTAGAAATCCAACAGTAGACCTTGTGTCTAAAGATCTACACCTTCACAATGTTAGGCTTGATGATTATTTAACAACAAAATACGGTTTATGGATTGACCTAAGGTCAACAGAGGATAATCAGTTGCATGGAAGTGGGAGAACTGTTAAAGACGGAATAAACATTCAAATTGATAAAGAAAAAGATGGTGATAAACCAGTTAATGTACATTTGTTTTTAATATATGATGCGCAGCTGAATATTCAAGATAAACGATTAAAAGATATACAATACTAAATTATTTTTTATTTTTAAAAAAGCATGTCTGTTCAGGTTTATCCGAAATGTGCCTACAGCGCCAGAGCGCCAAAAGAAGGGATAGTAGAAACCCCTGACATAAAAACCTTCAGATTAACCAAACATTACCAAATGCAACAAAAACTAGAGCAAGACTTTCAAAATACAGCAAAACCAAACGAAGGTATTCTGCTGCTTTTAATGCTGTTACATATGTTAATACGCTGAGCATCGATATAGTGCTGCACAGCAGAAAAGTGTTGGCCTCAAATAAACAAAGTTGGTGC
>CM031616.1:74911512-74977450 GCA_018398815.1 Conus ventricosus
TGAAAAAAAAATTAAAAATTTTTAAAAATTTTTTAAAAGAAAAAAAAGGTTTTTAAGAAAAAGGAAGGATGCTTAAAATTTTCTAAGTTGTTGTTGCCTGCTTTGGAATTTGCTCTTACTGGATGAAAACCTGCTGCACCAAATACCTGACTTCAAGATTTTCCCTTAGGGGGGTCTGGAGTCCGAAAAGGGACGCTCCTCACTGCGTGCCCACCCGCCGCACTGCTGCCATTGGCCTGCGAGCGAGGGACATCTCCTTCCTCCGGTCCCTCACCCCTGATCTCTGATCCACAGCACCCTGCACAACCAAAAACACCTCCTCCCTCACCAGCAGGGCCGAAGCCTTTGTACACTGCCGGATGTAACACCATTGCATTTCTGAGACAAAACCTCCACCGACCGTTCCAGCATGGTAAGCCGATCCAAAACCGATGACAACTTTTCTGTCAATTTCTTCTCTAGAGTAGTGAATGGAGCTTCTCCTAGATTATCACCCGATGCCCGGGTTCGCAAATCGTTAACCCACCTTCGTGCATAAGTAGTAGCCGAAGGAGTCCTGACCTCCACTAACCTTCTAGCCTCCAGAAAGGAACATTTCCTCTCAATCTTTACTTTCTGAATCTCGCCCATTCCTTTTCCACACTGGACAATTTTTTTGAATTTGCTGAATGATCACCCTTAAAATTGACACAGAAATACAGCATTTGTACAAGACCCATCATGCCCTTTTTTGACCACATTCACGGGAGATCTCCTGACCCCGACAGGCTCGACTGGAATGCCCAAAAGCGTTAAACATGAAACATCATTTAAAAATATTTGGGTTTTTCTTACCGCCAATGACACTGACAAACAAAGGCACATGACAAGACACGATGCATTTAAACCCACTTGGGTCTTTTTCCAGGCGAAAAAATAAATCACATTTAACATTGGGGACAGTACAAAAAAAAGAACGGAAAACGAGAAAAAGAACGAAAAATGACTCATCCGTTGTTGTCCATGTGGAGGGGAATAGTCGGTAGGCGGAAATGACGGGGATTATGGGAGAAGAAAAGGAGGGGGGGGATTGTGTAGGGGGAAGGTGTGTGTGGTTTTGGTATGATAGGGTTGTGTGTCTAGTTTATTGGGATGGTGTGATAAGTTTGTGAAGGTTGTGGGAATGGTGATTGATATTATAAGGTAAAAAAAATTTCAAAAAAAAAGGGGGGGGGACTGAAAAAAAAAGAAAAAAAAAGGGGGGGGGGTTATACATAGGATTCTTAGGAGTGGTGGTAATACTGTAATGATGATGGTGGTCATATATTTGGGGAAAACGCACAAAACACACAAAACACACACACACACACACACAAAACACACACACAAAACAACACACACACACAAAAACACACACACACACACCAACAACCACATGTGCATACATCCAAGCATACCTGTATGTCGAGGGGTATGTCGATCATGAAATACAAGGTACAATGGGGACGAAGGAAAAGAAGTGGTCAGTGGGGAAGGGGGAAAAATGTGTGTGTGTGTGTGTGTGTGTGTGTGTGTGTGTGTGTGTGTGTGTGTGTGTGTGTGTGTGTGTGTGTGTGTGTGTGTTGCAAGTTAGTGTGGTGTGGGTGTGTGTGTGATTTTGTGGAATATATAGTGGGTTGTTGTTGCAGTGGTGGACCGGTGTAATCATGTACTTGGGTTGGGATGCAGGTGATGCGGGGGTGAAGGGAAAGAGCAGGGGGGGAGTGGGTGGTGGGAGGGGGAGGAGGAGTACGGGGTAGATCAGAGGGTAGGTAGTTGATTGGTATAGAACATGGGGTGTGGTGGAAAGTGAAAGATGAAGGAGGGTGGATTAAAAAAAAAGTGGGGGGGGGGGGGATTTAGGGGGAAGGATAAAACAAAATTGAGATTAAATAGATGGAGGGTGGCTGGAACTACTGTATGAAGTGAGTGAAGGGGATGTGGAGGTGGTTGTATGTATGTGTGTGTGTATGTGTGTGGTGGTAGGGGATATTGCCAACTGATGTGGAAGTGGTGGGTATGTGTGTTTGGTTATTGTTGGATATTGATGCCTTGGGGGTGTAGTGTGCCCAATTTGGCAATGAGATGGGATTCTTAAACATCGCAAGGAGATGGTACAAAAGGTGTAACTTTCACTCGAACATAACCCACTTTGACAAACTCCGGGGGAGATGGCATAGAAAAAGTCAAGAATAGCGTGTTAGTTTCAATTACGTCACTTCCTTTAGAGATTTTGACTCTATGGACCTGTAAAATACCCTGACTTTCCATCTCAGTCCGGATTTCTGATTCAGCAAGTCCAGCTAGATCAGCACATCTAATTCCCCCTTTCGAATAGTTGAGAAAGGGGTGAATAGAAACCTTAACTGTGATCTGCATAAGTTGAGAACCATCTCCTTTCAACAACAATCGAGACGCCGCTTCTGTCGCACAATTGACAAGATAACTACCTGATCTGAGTCTTTTGATCATTTTGAATCCTGTGGAAGAAACTCCCTCAAACCACTTACAAATGGCAAAGGGAGAAATCCGAGCTATGGACTCTTTTGGGACTTTGGCTTCCACCAAAAGGAAGCTTGGCTATATGTTTTGGATACCCTTTCTCTTTGCCACCTCTCTTATTTCCTCATCTGAGTCTGAATCTCTACTTTCTCTCTGACGTTTGGGATGACTGCTTTGATTACTCATAGGGCGTAGGCTAAATGACGGCAGGAATTTGACAGTCATCCTAGGAGAGCTGCCGTGCTAGGGAAGGGACAATGGATGGCCCTACGAAGGACATGTGAAGATGAACTCGAAGGGCGTCCATCTGCCTGATACCGTCCCTCAAAACCAGACAGGACTGCTGTAGCGACTCATTAACGCAGAGCCATTCATCTCTCGGTCAGTGTCAGCACCTTAGATTGCGGGTGACTTAGGGCCACCACTCCGATAGATCTCAGAAAAAGAAGCATTGAAAAGGAAGACTGAAATAATAGATGAAAGAACAGACTGAAGAACCGGGAAGGAAGAAACAAGACGACATAGAGGCTGCAGATGATGTGGGGAGACTTTATGGGTGAAAAGAGATAGCGAAAGACATGGTAGGCAGAACAATAGGAAAGACAAGAAAAAGGGGTGGGCACAGGTTGGTCAAGAAACACCCCCGCCACAAGAAGGCCGGCCCATGGGGGCGGGAAACATCTAAGGCCCCAGACATTCTAACTGCCATAACAATAGAGAATATACCATTCTCTCCATAGTTTTACATAAGCAACTAGTGAGAGCTATAGGACGATACGAGCTAGTTGTTAGGATCCGAATGATCTTTCCCTGGTTTAGGAATAGGGAAAACAACCGCCTCTCTCCAAGAAGGTGGAAAATACCCTGAACACCAAACATGATTAAACAGAGACAACAACACATTTAAACCCTCAGTGGCAAATGTTGAATAAATTGATAATGAATGTCATCTGATCCAGGAGCTGAGTTGTTGGCTTTCAAAATAGCGTCCTTTAACTCATCCATGCTGAAAACGCAGTTGTAATCCTCAGAACTATCTAGCTCGAAGGAACAAGATTTTGACTCCGCTGATCTTTTGATACGCTGGAATTCCTTGCAATAATGATCAGCTGACGAATTTTGATGGATAGTAACAGCTAACAAGTTAGCAACCTCCTTTTATTAGTAATAATCGATCCATTTTCTTGCAAACATTTTAAACTGATGCAGCCGACTTTCCCTTAATCTTACGGATTAGTTTCCAGACTTTCCTTGAATTGACCTTAAAGGACAGATTTGAACAAAACAATTTCCAAGATTCTTTCTTCTTAGTTTTAAAAGTATACCGACACTTAGCCCTACACGCCTGATGTTTAATTTGTTCCCCGCCACAGGAAACCTAGCAAAAAGTCTTTGAGCACCTTTTCTCTTACCCTTCAAGTTTTGCACTCTTTATCATACCAAGGGGTCTTAACATCATTTGGTTTATCACAGGACTTGGGAATAGCTTCCTTAGCACTCTCTACTATCACTTTAGTGAACTGCAAAACAGGATCATCATAACTCCGCAACAGATTCATAGGCAGTCTACTTAAATCTGTTGCTGATAAAGACTCAATCTGCAGAGCGAAACTTCCATGTTTCCCGAGGGGACTCCTGCCTTTGCTTCGTAAAATAAATAAATAATCGGAAAGTGATCACTCCCGCTTAGGTCCGTATGAACCTGCCATTCTAAGTCCACAAATAGGAAGGGTCACAATGGACAAATCCAAGTGAGTCAAAGAACCAGAAGGAGAACAAAAGGTCGGTGAGCCTGATTCAGAAGACAGAGATCATGATCCGATATAAAATCTTCAAGAACTTCCCTTGAGAATTGGTGCAGTTACTTTCCCACTGTGGAGAATGACCATTCAAGTCACCCAATACAAGAAATGGGCTAGGAGCTGAGAAATTAAACCATCCAACTGACTCTTCGAAATCACAGAAGATGGAGATAGATACAAACAACATATCGTAACGACCTTGTTTAACGAGATACGAGCTGCCACTGCCTCCAGATCCGTCTGAAGTGAATTTCTGTATGTAGTACCGAATTATGAATATAAAGAGAAACGCCTCTCCTTGTTAGTTAGTTAGTGTTTATTGGGTCCAGCGGACTACTAGGAGCCAAATCAGGACCTCAGCTATCATATCTAAGTCTCTAAATACAAACCCCACTAGTATTAACATATCGTTTAAAATTTATGAGGACAAAAACACAATTATCTGTTCAACTCCGGCGACACCTGTATACATTATTAAAACACTATATTTATAAATAAGTTAACCTCTTTCAAAAAAGAAAAAATAAGATCTACTGAAATCTCACGAAAAAGAACCGATAAATCACTGGTGGAAAAGAACTTCTCTCTGATACACATCAATCAGCACATTTTGTCAAAAATATGATTAACACTGAACAAGCTGTCACACGCAACACACCATGGGGGGTCTTCACTTCTGAATATCCAACTGTGCGTTATTAGCTGTGTCCAATATGTAACCGTGACAAAACCGATTCCTCTTTACGATTACCTACCATCGATGGGAAAGGATTGGTTAAATCTGCCTCTCCTTGAAAAGTCTGCAGAAGCTGGCTTGAGTAAGCAGGAGAAAACAGGAATCTCATGCTTCTTACTTGCAGTTAAAAGGGTTTCCTGAAGAGCAATTACCGAAGATCTATACTCTGTCAATAATAGCTCAAGGTCCCGACAATTTGCTTTAACTCCCCTTATGTTCCACTGGAGTATGGTCCATGTTAGGTTGTTAAAAGAATATCTATCATCCCTCTTCTCCAGAAAACTTCACTGTCCACCAAAGAACTAAAACGGTTCTTCAAGACAAGATCAGAAGCCGATGCTCCTGATAAATTTCTAAGTTGTTTGTTGCCATGCTTGGAATTTGCTCTTACTGGACTGAAACCTGCTGCACCAAATACCTGACTTCAAGATTTTCCCCTAGGAGGGTCTGGAGTCCGAAAAGGACTCTCCTCACTGCGTGCCTGTCTCGTACTGCTGTTATTGGCCTGTGAGCGAGGGGACATCTCTTTCCTCCGATCCTTCACCCCTGACCTCTGATCCACAGCACTTTGTACAACTAAACACTTCTTCCCTCACTAGCAGGGACTGAAGCCTGTTGTACACTGCTGGACGGAACACTATTGCATTTCTGAGACAAAACCTCAACTGATTGTTCAAGTATGGTAAGCCGATCCAAAACCGATGACAATTCTGTCAATTTCTTCTCTAGAGCAGTGAATGGAGCTGCTCCCAGATCATCACCCGATGACCGGTTCGCAGAATCGTTAACCACCTTCTGTGCATAAGTAGCAGCCGAAGGAGTCCTGACCTCCACTAACCTTCTAGCCTCAAGAAAGGAACATTTCCTCTCAATCTTTACTTTCTTAATCTCGCATTCCTTTTTCCACACTGGACAACGTTTTGAATTTGCTGAATGATCACCCTTAAAATTGACACAGTATACAGCATTTGTACAAGATTCATCATGCTTCTTCTGTCCACAGTCACGACAGATCTCCTGACCCCGACAAGCTCGGCTGGAATAACCAAAGCATTGACACTTGAAACACGCAAAGGAGATGGTACAAAAGGCGCAACTTTCACTCGGACATAACCCACTTTGACAAACTCTGGGGGAGATGGCATAGCAAAAGTCAAGAATAGCGTGTTGGTTTCAATTACGTCACTTCCTTTAGAGATTTTAACTCTGTGGACCTGCAGAACACCCTGACTTTCCATCTCAGTCCGAATTTCTGATTCAGCAACTCCAGCCAAGTCAGCATATCTGATTACCCCTTTCGAGTAGTTGAGAAAGGGGTGAATGAAAACCTTAACTGTGATCTGCATGAGTTGAGAACCATCCCTTTTCAGCAGCAACCGAGACGCCGCTTCCGTAGCACAGTTAACAAGGTAACTACCAGATCGGAGTCTTTTAATAATTTTAAATCCTGTGGATGAAACTCCCTCGAACCACTTGCAAACAGCAAACGGAGAAATCCGAGCAATGGATTCTTTCGGATCTTTTGCTTCCACTAAAAGGAAGCTTGGCATGTGTTTTGGATACCCTTTCTCTTTGCCACTTCTCTTATCTCTTCATCTGAATCTGAATCTCCACTCACAGTCTCGTTCATAAGCGTGCCATGTCCATCATCGTTTCTTCTTTTGTTAGGGGTATTTGCTTAGATGTCATAATGAAAGAAAAAAAAACTTCACCTCCCCTACTCCCCACCCGCCATCGAGTGCCCACAAGGACGATGCCCCTAAGCGGTTCTCCAGCAAAGGGAAACACCAGGGTTATAGTGCAGGTACACACTGTGTGACACGCACTCCACCCCATCCACCAGGCTCATGACCAACTGCCGGAACGGACAGGAGGCCACTCACCTGGCTTCCAGGGCAAGCAACGTGGCACACGGTTTGACCCATGCCATGCCCACACTGTAAAGGCGACCGGTTGACAGCATTGGGCCCCATGCTGCCCCCCGTCTAGAGGAAGTCCAGGCCAAAGTAGCGTGTTGAGGGGCGCGGATCCTACTCCGAATCCCTCTCAACCACCAGGACACCATTCTCCCCCGACACGGGTCGCACCGCACGGTCAACACGGTGGACCAAGAGGCCACAGAGAAAATAGAAAGTGATACAGAAGACTTGTGAAAAAAGGAAAATAGGATAAAGATCCGTAAAGACAGAAGATAGACAAAACAGGAAACTGCAGATTAATAAGGAGAATGTTGAAAGAGAAATGCAGGTGAAAGAACCATGGGTAGGCAGAAAAAACACCAAAAAACAGAGAAAAAAGAAAGCCCACTTAAAACAAAGTCCCACCCTCAAGGGGCACAAGAGGGTGACCCTGAGAACTAAAAATAAGACACCCCACCCAGGTCCCCCAGGGCAGACCCCGGTGGGGGCAATGTTTTTTTTGTTAAAAGATTTTTTGTTTACTATTGAGTAAACGTCTATATGTAATTCTACTATCAACATACTTAAGCCTTAACTGGTTTTTGTAATTTCTTGACTTTACAGCGACTGAACATCCTCCACCAACGTCTCATTTCTTTTTTTTTAGCTGTTCTGCACTCGTAGTCGAACCAACTATTGGATTTAGGGCCGCTGCTGATTCTACGTTTCATACATTCTGCTGCCTGAAGTAATTCTTCATTTAGACATTTCACTGCTTCGTCAACTGACATTGTCCTGAGATTTATGGTGGCTTTGTTCAGAGCACATTGAAAATCATTGCTATGTATGTACTGGCAAAATAGCTCTTCCTTATCTTTGTCCCAAACAATTTTCTCTGTAAATGTTACTGTAGGCTCATCGTCCTTGTTTCCATTACAATTTATACTCAATACCATTGGCATATGCTTAGAGCTGTACATTTCGCCCACTTCTATTTGCATGGTTTTGTGATTCATTTCTTTTGAACAAATAGAATAGTCTATTACACTGCTGCCAGTCGAACACACATATGTAAATTTTCTCTCTTCGTCCCCGGCACAAGATCCGTACAAAATCGTTAAATTGCAAACAGCACAGAGCTCAAGAAGAACACGACCAAAGTGGTTAGCAGTTTCGTCCCGAGATTGCCTCTGCTCACATAAATCAGACTGGATAAAGTCATTATCATCTTCTGCTTCATATGAAGTAGCATTTAAGGAACCAGTCCTTGCATTGAAATCACAACACAATAAAAACTCGTACGGTTCGTTTTGAGACTGGACATAATCAAGAATACATTCTTCAATCCCATTTATACTGGACCTGAAGGGAATATGGGGCTGTCTGTAGTAAGGACTGTCAGGAGGACATACATAGGCACCGCACAATATCAAATGATTTTTGTTCATTAACATGCTTTTATCGAACTCTATCACCACAATATTATCTTTTGAAATGTCTGATGATTTGATAAGAGAGAGAGAGAGAGAGAGAGAGAGAGAGAGAGAGAGAGAGAGAGAGAGAGAGAGAGAGAGAGAGAGAGAGAGAGAGAGAGATGGATGGATAAACGATGGCAATATGATGCCCGTGGTGAATGCGTGTAAGGACCTAGGTGTTTATTTTTCGACAAAATTAAGTCTTACTGTGGCATGTAAGGATATGGCTAGCGAGGCAAAAAGGGCACTGTCACGTGCCCTACCAGCGACCCCTAGGGGTCACCAGGAAGACAGCAACACCCCCCCCCGATCACCGGCAGCAGACTCCACACTGACTCACACCTTTCACCCCTCCAGCAAAAACGACGTAACAGCATCTGCCTCTCCAGGAGCCCAATTCAAAAGGGGAACCTTTTTAATGCCAATTGACCCTATTATTTCCAAACGGTACCAAGGGACCAACCGACACGCCAGAAATATTTAAATACAGGTTCTCTGGGGTGGGAAGTCTAGGGTATAACACTATAATAAAAAAAAAACTTTGGGGACCTCAGTCGGCCGGGGCCCAGGGACCTGTAGCAACGAGTGAGGGAAAACGACAGGCCAGGGAAATCATGGGGGTCTCCTCATCAACATTACCAATATGAATATATATTAAACTCAAACGCAATCATCATAGCATATCAATAACAACGAAAACCAATGACCCCTCTCCAAATGTGGCATAAATAGGTGACTACACGAATCGTGTGTGTTGGTGCGAGTTCAATCCCAGTAGGCGTCGCGGTCCTCAGCAGACGAACCCCAAAAGTCGCAGCTTGGCACAGAAGGGGGCAATGGGTCTCTGTTTAGTCTCTTAAGCTGTCTTGGCGCTTGGACTTAGGCGACGTCCATGACTGGGCACGCTGGGTTTTTTTTTTAAATGACACAGATTCACTAGACGATCACCTGCACATACGTGATGGAACGACGAACGATGAACCAGTTTGGAGGTGACACAAAACTATAGTAGTGCAGATGGCGCTGGTGAAGGTTGACCACTTCTCCCGTCGACTCCCACACCCCAGTCCGCACCGCTGCAGTCGAAAACTCTTGAAGCGGTGCTGCGCGGGACCGGGGGGGGGGGGGGGGAGAAAAAAAGAAAAGAAAAAGAGGAACAACGGGGACGGAGAGTCCCGGATGGCTGTTCCGGGACAGGGATGTAGAACCGTCTGAGGCCGGGCTGTGCAGGCTTCTCGACGGTCCCCCGGTGACGCTGCCCGCCTGTAGCGAGGACCCAGCGACCTGCGGCAGCTCGTCCCTCCAGGCCGCGACTAAGGCTGCGGGCCACTTGCTCCAAAGCCCTGGAACAGAGAGCTATAACCCGGGCTACGATATGTCCAACCCACAACGATGCATACTAGGTGTGTAGAAATGTCCATGTACACACATCCTCCAATACACACTCACGCAAAAACAACCACAACCAAAATATCGACTATTTCTCCCGTTCACTGCAAAACCGTCGTCACGCCAAAAAAAACAAACCCAAATTCAGATTACAAGGAAGCAAGGGAGGGAATCCGAGCCATGTACGGGTTGACTGCGCCAGCCAGCATCATATCCAATAATGTCGGCTGATGCCATCGGGGAAAAAAAAAACAAAAAACTAACTTCACTACTCGGACTGAAAACGTGGAATGATTTCCCCCGTGACCCAGGGAAATCTTCGGGTTAGATATCCCACAGTAAGTTTTCCCTCTTTAGCTATAACCGTTAACAATTCAGAACAAGACATTGGAACCAATGGAGAGACAACAAAAAAGAAATTATTTCACATTTTAAATGAACGAACAAGACAACCATCAAAAAAGGGAAAAAAAGAGGAAAAGGAGGGAGAGAGAGAAAGGGGAAGAGAGAGAGAGAGAGAGAGAGAGAGAGAGAGGAGAGAGAGAGAGAGAGAGAGAGAGAGAGAGAGAGAGAGAGAGAGAGTGAGAGAAGAGAGGGGGGAACGGTACTAGTTGCTAACGTTACCTAAGGCCAAGGATCCAACCCTGATCCCCTCAAAAGCTGTAATCATCTAATACAAAATGTGGTGAAGGATGAATAAACCAAAAAAAAAAATTTTAATGCTTACCCCATCCGGCTCGTGGAGGAAGTAGGAATGAGACAGCTCAGCAGTGTTGGCCTCAAGACCTATTGAAAGGCGTTACCACTGGTCGACCAACGAGAGCCCTGATGTCACCCGCTTCGCCTAGCTAAGTCCCCTCCTCTAGCACACTAAATAGAACTCCTAAAAATACTAACAGGGGAGGAGAACTCCGGCAGACCTACTAGAGTTAGTTCCCCTCGCATTTGCCCTCGAGACGGGCGACAGAAAGGTGAATTGAGTGATGCGCGTAAAGCACGAGGGTTTCTTAGAATCAACCTGAACATGACACTGGTTTCTGGGATGAACAGAGAGGTCCTTCGATCGCAAGAAAAAAAAAAAAAAAACTACCTGACAGTGGAAAAAAGTTTCAGTCGAGGCCTTCACGCCTGTCAGATGTGTCAGACAGTCGTGACAAACCCCCGACCTAAGCCTTTTTCTTACTGAAAGACAACAAGACAGGGACTGTCCACAGACTAAAAAGGAGTGTTACACAGACAGCCTATTCTTCCATAGACACCGGGGGGAAGACACTCAATGCATCTGGCAAACCCCAGTTTCTGAACTCCTTGATGGCTCTGAAAGTGAAAGTGTGAGCTTGGAGCTTCCATGGCCAACGCCATGAGTCTTTTACTTACGGGCTGGATCTGCAAGGTAACTGAGAGGTGGTGGTCGCTCATCGACCACGAATGCCTGCCATAGAGGAGGGGTAGAAATCGCCGAATGCCCCAAACTACGGCGAAACACTCCAGCTCAAAGGTGTGAAATCGACGTCTGGTGTCAGATAACTATTTGCTGGCGTAGGCGACGGGCTGAGACCCTGCCCCCTGGTCTTGCAAACAGCACTGCGCCTAACCCTCGCCAAGGCATCCGTCCTCAGGACATGGGTAACTCTGGGTAGGAAGCACCAAAACAGGTCTGGAGCAAAGCTTGTCCTTCAGGGTGATAAATGCCTCCTCACAAGCCATCCCAAGTAACCGACGATGGAGGCCTCCCTTGGTCTTTTCAGTCAAAGGCCAAGGCCTATCACGGCGAAAACCAGGTATAAACCGTCTAATAGTAGCCAGCCAACTCAAAGAATCCACCACGGGTTTTAAAAAAAGTTTGTTTCTCGTGGGTTGGCTTCTCCATCCCCTGCTGCCTGACCCAGCTGTCTTCCTCTGGAAGCATGAACTCCCCAGCCTAATAATGACCCTGAAGGGCGATCTCCTGTTGGCCCAAGACCCACTTTGTTGGTCTAGCTGCCAACCGTACCTCTCTGAGCCTACCCAGGAGAGCTCCTCAGTGACATCTGTTGGTCTTCCCATGAAGGCTAGCCACTAACTACATCATCCATGAAATTGTGAAGATACGGACTTTGGAGAGCGCCAGGACAGACTCCATAACCCTACTGAAAATTGCCCCAGGCAGTTTTCAGGCCGAAAGGCATTGACCTCCATTGAAAACGGTCCTCCTGAGTAGAAAAGGCAGTGACCGGCCTTGCTAGCAGGTGCCATAGGAATCATGCCAGTAACCTTTGGTTAGGTCAGCTTGGAAAAGTATTGTGCCCTTTGGAGTGGCAAAAAATTAGTCAATATCTGGTAATGGTTCGGCATCGAACTTCAGACCAATTTAGTCGCTGTACTCAATACAGAAGCTGATCCTGCCGTCTTTTTCCTTACGACGGACAATCGGGGCCGAGTATGGGGAAACAGCTGGCCTCTATGACCCAACTGCAACATGCTTGGCACTACCTCATCTTTGATCACCCGTTTGTTGTGGAATAAAGTATTGCTTCACCCAACAGGCCTGGTCAGACTCAAGACGAGATTGCACTCACCGACCAGAACATTGCAGGGGAAGGTCAGTGAGGATATCTGGTATTCTCGAACAGCAGTTTAAGCTCTGAAACTTCTCGGACCCCAATGACGTTTGTTGATTTCACATCAAGTCCAGCATCCTTCCTGTTGGAGTGAAGGAGGGGAATACCTTGAGCTCCGGCGTTTTCGACTTCTTGGAACTCGTCCATCCCCATGGAGTGAGCAGGCACACAATCTTTCTCTCCAGTGATATCTCTTCAACTGGTAGCGGTATAACTTGGTTTACCACGTTACATAATTCTGTAGTCCCAGTCTTCCAACCCCTCTCTACGACTTATGTAAGGTCCTGCCATCGAGTTGCAACATATTCTTTTGAGTTGGGGAGAAGCAGTAACACCTCGACGCCAGCCTCGAACCATCTCTCTCTAGCCTGCGGTCATAGTGCCGTTTGTACCGTTCCTTAGCCTGGCCAGGTACTTCTGGGCCAACTCACAGGGAGAAGAGACCTAGTTTCTGAGGTCATGAGAATTCAACCCTCAACTTACCAGGCTCGCTGGCGGTTTCCACTTGTGTCCAGTGGTACCTCAAGATGCCATAGGCCCCCGGATCGTGCTCCGTATAGGAGCCGAATGGAGAAGAATTATCAGAGACTCCTGAGGGCACCTCCCTGAAGGCAAAGAGGACAGAGGAAATGTACTTGACCCATCTCTTGTGCTTTTCTTGACAGAGTCGGCGCAATGCTTGCTTAGCGTTGCATATATCCGCTCGACAAGGCCATTGGCCATCGCGTGATAATCTTAGTGGTCCTTCCCCATGAGTTGGAGGGCTGGTGATCACGCTCAGTCATCAGTTGGGAAGTGAACTGGGTCCCCCGTCTGTAAATGAACCTTCGTCTGGGATTCCTGTACGACAAATTTCCCACAGTGCATCTGCAATGCCTCTGAGTCCCATAGGGCCCTGAAGAGCAACTGCCTCGGGTATCTCGTGGGCATAATCCCACTAACACGAGATGTAGCGATGCCCCCGACGGATGAATGAAAGATCGCCCTACCAGTCAACCCCTACCTTTGAAAAAAGAGTGGCCACTAACGGGCAACCTAGGCGGCACTCTGGTGTTTCCTCTCCCTTTGGAGTCTTGCGTTGACATGAGGGGTCGCATGTCCCGCACAAACTCCACACTGACATACTGATCCCTGGCCAAAAAAGTCGTGTTGTAATCCTCTCCAGGGTTCGTTGACTCCCATATGCCCTGCCTGGGCGAACTCATACCGTGCTTGAGGGACCACATGCCTCAAAGACACCGGGTGTTACCCACCTGTCTCACTTGGGTCCTACCGTCCCTGAAACATGCGGTACAGAATGCCACCCTTGATCTGATATTGCACTTAACCCACCTCGAGAAGAAGTCCCTTCTGCAAGCTTTCCTCAAGGTGCCTGACCTGATCGTGCAGTTGTAGCCGGATCATAGGCTGCCCGATTCACGGCCATCGCAGGACTAGGACCTAAAGGTTTAAGGACAGTTTCAAGCCTCTCGGCCCTGAGCTTGAGCTCTGGTCTCGACAGCCATAGCTGACTCTTGGGTAATTCGTTCGAGACTCCTGATTTCCTGGTTCTCGATCAACTGTAAATCCAATCAAAAGGGAGTACAGTGCTTAACAAGGGCTACCGCCCACACCTTCCCCTGGAAGTAAGGCGTGACCTGACCTGAACTTGCACAACAGCCATGTCTCCTTAAACTTGGCCTCACCCCTTGAAACTGACATCCTGTCCTCGTGGTGCATATCCTGCGGGCACCATTTCTTCATCCACGAAAACAGTGGAAGCTCCAGTATTCCTTGAGGGCTTCAACAACGGTACCCACCACGACGCTGGAGCCAACTTAGGTGCCAGAGTATGTTTGTGAGGTACTACCTGCGGCACATGTATGAGGGATCTTTCGCTGGGTATTGGAGGGACTTCTCCGAGGGGAACTACCCTGAGCATCTTCAAGGCAGCTACCCAGTGTTCACAAAACATGACATAGGTCCATTCCCCGTGGCGCCCCCCGCCCCGAAGCCTAGGGGCCGGTTTTGTGGAATGTACAAGCCGTGAACAATTAGTGTCACTGACTATCCCATTTCATGAGTTTGTCATCTGACTTTAAAGTCATGCTTTGAAAAGTTTGCAATTTCAAGCAGTGACAACCGAATTTACAACGAAGTCAGCAACAATGATTGCCCTTATTATCAAACGTTACCGACTATTTTTACCCAGGGTTTTTCCCGCGAAGTAAACTTTCTGTTTCAACCTAGCATGCGCAGTGACTTGTTTACGCAGCATCCATCATGGCAGACGAAACCGGGCAAAAGCAAAACGGCAGAAGAAACCTAATTTCTCTCCTTCTGAAAAAGGAAGTGCTCTTCATGAAAAAGAATTAATCGCAGGATTGTTGTATTATCGATTTTTACAAACGCTAACACAAACAGAAAAAAAGGAGAAATGGTGAGTATCGCCGAAAAGTGAATGCTGATGGAGCCAACTGCCGTACCTGCGAGCAAGTTAAAAAAAAAACGGTTTAAAGATGCCAAAAAGCAATACCTTGACTTCAAGCGAGAAGTCGGCAAAACTGGAGGCGGAACACCTCCTGTACCTGTTCCCTTTGAGGACATCATCGCCGAAATCATTGGCGAAAATACTGGCCTTGCAGATGGTATTCCAGGAGGTAAGTAACGATCGATCACCCTGCACACTGTACTTTGATCGATTCTGATCATGTCACCGATCGCATTTTGGTATGTTCCAATGGCATAAAACCGAAGAGCAACACACTTGTAAACAGGGTTGCAGCGTGATTCCTCTTTTCTCCACTTTGGGTCTGAGTCTATGCTCAATGAGATCAGTCAAATAATATATGGTTGCGAGATGAAAACGAAATTTCTTGTAAATCCTCTCGTCGTCAAAAGTTTTCAACGGGTTAATCCTTTCTCGAATTCTTCTTCTTCTTCTCAGACTCGACGGTTCCGCATGTACGCGAGGGCAGCCATTTTGTTTCGTTGTCATTCGATTGTCCACCGAAATCGAGGGTGTAAATTTCTAGCTTTAGTCACTGGTTTTCACCCCACTGACAACGGTTGTCAGCGGTTGTGCATCGCGGACTTTTATTGTCAGTGAAATTGTCAGTGGATTGTCAGCCTATTGTCATTGTCTGCCGATTGTAAGCTGATTGTACACGGTTGAACATTCCACCCCAGGATTGAGAGTTCCTACTCTGAGAGCTAGCACTAGACTCGTCAGTAGGTCCCTTTGGACGTTGTGAGTCCCTTTGAACTTGCGACAGTCCCTTTTGATGTGACCCGACGCCCACAATAAAAACAGCCGGAGTTGGGGTTAGAATTCTTCCTTACAGTTTGGTCCTGAGAGAAAGTAGGGGAAAGGGCAGGCTTTTCCTCTGAACTTGGAGTTGAGGTCCTAGCGGCTTTCTCGGCTTTGGCCCCTTGCCTAGCTTCTGCAAAAGTCTCTGCTAATTCGACCGCGGCTTTGAACGTAGTAGGTTTCTGTTCCTTTATCCTTATCTGCAACTCTTCGGAAGCAACATTGAGGAGCTGCTCTAACAGGACCAAATCTTTAAGGGGTAACCCAGAAACTTGGAGCCAATGCTCCAATGTTCTCCGCAGTCGTTCACCGAACTGGGTAAAGGTCTCATCGCCTTTTTTCCTCATTTCCCTGAACCTACGTCTGTAGGAATCAGGTCCTAACCGGAAATGCTTCAATAAAGCCATTCTGAAAGCTGGAAAATCTGCGCCGGGTGGGAGCGAGTTGAATGCTTCCCTGGCCTTACCCTTAACAGAACCTGATAGGTGCAGCACCATGTCCGCCTCTGACATTCCACACATATGAGCTACAGTTTCAAAATGGTCAAGGAATTCTTCAACATCTTCATCATGCTGAAGTTCGGGCATCTTTAACTTGGGAAGAGGTTTAGTTTCACGACCCCCCTCCCTCTCGCTTAGGGATAACTTGTCCAAAATCAGTTCTAACTCCCCTCTCCTCTCCTGTTCTCTCACCCTTTCCTGCTCGAACCGTTGTTCCTCCTGCCATCTCTCTCTCCTCAATCTCTCCTCTCTCTGCATTTCCCTCGCCAACCTCTGTTCCTCCCTTATTCTCTCCCTCTCCTCTCTCCTCTCCCTCTCCCGGCGTTCTTCCCTCATCCTATCCCTCTCTCTCTCTTCTTGCATAAACATCAAGAGAGGTGTTAGGTCCGTGCCTTTGGAGAGAGAGGGGAGAAGTATCTCGGGAGTCAGAGGAGTCTGCAGACTTGTAGCACCATGAGCGGCCTCAGACCGAAGAGTACTCATAAAGGCGGCTCTTCTGGCAGCTTCGTCTCTTCTGGCCTTAATTTGTTTCGACAAACTGTCCCAATCCAGATCGACTGCCCCCATACCTGTGGGGGTTGTGCGTAGGGGTGCTGGGTGCGGTGCTATACACAACCGAACTAGTCGTCACTACATTAGTAGAAACTGCCGTCACTATCTTGTGCTGCGACCGTGTCACAGGTCTTGACGGTCTAGGATCGCTCGCCATGACCCCAACTAAAAAAAAAACAGGCACCTGGGAGGAAAGTACGGGCTGTGAAACAGGGTACTAACGCTAACGGGAGAAGCCAAGTCTTGAGTTCACCCGACCAAGTCGACACCCTTCAGCCACCTAGTAGTGATTGTGAGGAACTGGCAAAGCAAGCGCTGAAACGGTCTCTGGGCAGACCGGCGGAGCCAGGCAGAGCTCCCCACCAACAATGAGAGGGGCTCGGAATATCTGAGAATCCTGGACGAGCCCCCACAAGATGTCACGTGCCCCACCAGCGACCCCTAGGAAGACAGCAACACCCCCTCCCGATCACCGGCAGCAGACTCCACACTGACTCACACCTTTCACCCCTCCAGCAAAACGACGTAACAGCATCTGCCTCTCCAGGAGCCCAATTCAAAAGGGGAACCTTTTAATGCCAATTGACCCTATTAATTCCAAGCGGTACCAAGAGACCAACCGACACGCCAGGAATATTTAAATACAGTTCTCTGGGTGGGAAGTCTAGGGTAATAACACAATAAAAAAAAAAAAAAAACTTTGGGGACCTCAGTCGGCCGCGGCCAGGGACCTGTAGCAACGAGTGAGAGAAAACGACAGGTAAGGGAAACCATGGGAGTCTCCTCATCAACATTACCCATATGAATATATACATTAAACTCAAACGCAATCATCATAGCATATCAATAACAACGAAAAAAACAATGAGTCTTCTCCAAATGTGCATAAATTGGTGACTATACGAATCGTGTGTGTTGGTGCAAGTTCAATCCCATAGCGTCGCTGTCCTTAGCAGATGAACACCAAAAGTCGCAGCTTGGCACAGAATGGGGCAATTGGTCTCTGTTTAGTCTCTTAAGCTGTCTTGGCGCTTGGACTTAGGGGACGTCCATGACTGGGCACGCTGGTTTTTTAAATGACACACAGATTCACTAGACGATCACATGCACGTACGTGACGGAACGACGAACGATGAGACGGTTTGGAGTGACACAAAACTATGGTGGTGTGGATGGCGCTGGTGATGGTTCGCACTCCTCCTGTCGACTCCCACCCCAGTCCGCGCCGCTGCAGTCGAGAACTCTTGAAGCGGTGCTGCGCGGGACTGGGGGGGGGGGGGGTGGGGGGTGGGGAAGGAAAGAGAGGAACAACGGGGACGGAGAGTGCCGGATGGGCTGTTCCAGGACAGGGATGTAGAACCCTCTGAGGCCGGGCCGTGCAGGCTTCTCCTCGACGGTCCCCTGGTTACGCTGCCCACCTGTAGCGAGGACCCAGCGACCTGCGGCAGCTCGTCCCTCCCGGGCCCAGACTAAGGCTGCGAGCCACTTGCTCCAAAGCCCTGGAACAGAGAGCTATAACCCGGGCTACGATATGTCCAACCCCACCGATGCATACTAGGTGTGTAGAAATGTCCATTTGCACACATCCAATACACACCCACGCAAAAACAACCACAACAAAAATATCGACTATTTCCCGTTCACCGCAAAGCCGTCGTCACGCAAATAAAACCCCAAATCCAGATTCCAAGGAAGCAAGGAGGGAATCCGAGCCATGTACGGGTAGGAATGAGACAGCTCCGCAGTGTTGGCCTCAAGACCTATTGAAAGGTGTTACCACTGGTCGATGAGAACCAAGTAGCATATGAGGCCCCTCTCGGAGGGACGACCAACGAGAGCCTTTTGTAACCCGCTTCGCCTAGCTGAGTCCCCTATTCTAGCACACGTAAATAGAACTCTTAAATACTAACAGGGGAGGAGAACTCCGGCAGACATACTAGAGTTAGTTCCCCTCGCATTTGCCCTCGAGACGGGCGACAGAAAGGTGAATTGAGTGATGCGCGTAAAGCACGAGGGTTTCTTAGAATCAACCTGAACATGACACTGGTTTCTGGATGAACAGAGAGGTCTTCGAGCGCAAGAAAAAAAACAAAGTACCTGACAGTGGAAAAAAGTTTCAGGTCGAGGCCTTCACGCCTGTCTGTGTGTCAGACAGGTCGTGACATGAATTTTCGTTGTTTTATTCGTTTATGTCTCACCTGAAAAAGACCTAAGAGGTCGAAACGCGTTGTGTTTTGTGACTCGTTTGTCCACGTTCTCTGGCGGTTCGCTAACATTTATTTAAGATTTCTTTTAAAATATTCAGATATGAATCCAGGCTAAAGCAGCTTACCGTTATGCCGGTAGATTAGAATGGGATTAAAGTGATGGTCACTTATTGGCATCTCATTAATTAAATAAAATGTGCATGCAAAGATTAGTATACAACACTACCTCCACACACTTTTAATGACATTCTAAAAACAACACACACATTTATGCCCCCCCCCCCCCCTCCTTACACACACACACACACACACACACACACACACCGGCCCCTTTTACATGCGTTTTGTCTTTGTTTGTTTGTATTCCTGTTCGTTTGTCTCTTGTTTTTGTCTAAGATCACTGTAAAGAGGATAGACATTAAATTAAAGAACGAACGAACACACACACGCACACACGCACACGCACACACACACGCACACGCACACACACTACAACCGAGCACGATACAGACAGACAGACAGACAGACAGACAGACAGACAGACAGACACACACACACACACACAAACGCGCGTGCGTGCGTTCACAGACACATACGTACCTACAGACAGACAGACATTTAGACAGACAGAAAGGCACATTCGAGCACGCGCGCAAAGGCATGCAGGAGCGCGCGCGCACACACACACACACACACACACACACACACACACACACACACACACACACCGGCCCCTTTTACATGTGTTTTGTCTTTGTTTGTTTGTATGCCTGTTCGTTTGTCTCTTGTTTTTGTCTAAGATCACTGTAAAGTGGATAGACATTAAATTAAAGAACGAACGAACACACACACACACACACACACACACACACACACACCACACACACACAAACACAAACACACAGTGAATGAGTGATATGAGTTACAGAGCAAAGAGATTGAGAGTTGGGGAGGAGAGAGAGAGAGAGAGAGAGAGAGAGAGAGAGGAGAGAAGAGAGAGAGAGAGAGGGAGTGAATAAGAGAGAGAGAGAGAGAGAGACAGAGAGACAGAGAGAGAGAGAGACAGAGAGAGAGGAGAGAGAGAGAGAGAGAGAGAGAGAGAGAGAGAGAGAGAGAGAGAGAGAGAGAGAGAGAGAGAGAGAGTCACCTGTATCATTTACGGACTTGTCATCTGTCGAGTCTACCTTCTCTTCTGAGAGAGAGAGAGAGAGAGAGAGAGAGAGAGAGAGAGAGAGAGAGAGAGAGAGAGAGAGAGAGAGTCACCTGTATCATTTACGGACTTGTCATCTGTCGTGTCTACCTTCTCTTCTGCTCACCATGTTTGTCATGAACACTACAACAGAGAGAGAGAGAGAGAGAGAGAGAGAGAGAGAGAGAGAGAGAGAGAGAGAGAGAGAGAGAGAGAGAGAGAGAGAGGGAGAGAGAGAGTCACCTATATCATTTACGTACTTGTCATCTGTCGAGTCTACCTTCTGTTCTACTCACCGTATTTGTCATGAACACTACAACAGAGAAAGACACACACAGAGAGAGAGAGAGAGAGAGAGAGAGAGAGAGAGAGAGAGAGAGAGAGAGAGAGAGAGAGAGAGAGACACCTGTATCATTTACGGACTTGTCATCTGTCGTGTCTACCTTCTCTTCTGCTCACCATATTTGTCATGAACACTACAACAGAGAGAGACAGAGAAAGAGAGAGAGAGAGAGAGAGAGAGAGAGAGAGAGAGAGAGAGAGAGAGAGAGAGAGAGAGAGAGAGAGAGAGAGTTACCAATATCATTTACGGACTTATTTGTCGAGTCTACCTTCTCTTCTGCTCACCATGTTTGTCATGAACACTACAACAGAGAGAGAGAGAGAGAGAGAGAGAGAGAGAGAGAGAGAGAGAGAGAGAGAGAGAGAGAGAGAGAACCTGAACCTTCTGTGTAAAGATGTTGAGAATATTTCTCCTGTATATGTATCTTTAGAAAATAATATAAAATATTTGGTTGGTTGGTCAGTTTTGCTCACATCAGTGTGATCAAGATCAAAATGTGCCCCGTTTCTTTTCCAAGCTGACAAAGAAATCAAGGCCACATTCGCTAATGTTTCAGAACTGACTGTCGACTCTTTCAAAAGATTTCTGTACAAGAACCAATGGTGGAATATAACAAAACAGGATAATGAGATTCAGGTTTTATAGCAATCTCATTTTCGGGGGTAGAGAGGAGGTAGAAAGAGAGAGACCGAGAGAGAACTCAGAACTCAGAGACAGAGACAGAGACAGAGAGAGAGAGAGAGAGAGAGAGAAACACATTTTTTTTTCATTTGACGTACTCCACACACTAACAAAAGCATAGATCAGTGCCATCGCATTCTGCAAGGAGAATTTCTAAATTAAATTACATGTTTTATAAATTGCAGTTTTGGTCAAGTTTCGAAATTGTCATCGTTTTAAAAGAAAAGGAAAAAACAACCATATTTTTTTCGGGGGGGGGGGGGGGGGTAGGGGGTGGGGGGAGTCGTCGTTCTTCAGTCTGAGCAGGACATCGTCGTTTTTGTGTACGTTCCGTGGAGTTGCTGTTTATATTTAGTTTACCATCGTCGAACATCACCATCAAATTATCACGCCATACTGGGAGATCCCCAGGCGAAGTCGAGTAAAGCAGAAGTAATCGAAAGAAAAATTGGAGAGTCACCTGTATCATTTACGTACCTTCATCTGTCGAGTTTACCTTCTCTTCTGCTCACCATATTTGTCATGAACACTACAACAGAGAGAGAGAGAGAGAGAGAGAGAGAGAGAGAGAGAGAGAGAGAGAGAGGGAGAGAGAGAGAGAGAGAGAGAGAGAAGAAAGAGACAGAGAGAGTCACCAATATCATTTACGTACTTGTCATCTGTCGAGTCTACCTTCTGTTCTGCTCACCGTATTTGTCATGAACACTACAACAGACTTTCTTTGGACCTCGGAACGAGTGATTAACAGCACGCTCGCCAGGCCTCTCTGTTGGACTAGCAGGGTATATTCCGAGGTAGGTCCCTACAGAAGATATATCCATTATTAATATATTTATTTATTATATGCAATGATCAGTGTCATGATGTCATGCTTTATCTTCTAGGTTATTCCTATGCCATCACCGCAGTTTCGATGTTATTCTGTTCACGTCATCAACGTGACTATTAAGGAATTTGTCATTTTCCTTCGTTACAGGTTTGGAGATCCGATGCGGTTGCGGATCGGTTTATCTTTGTTAAAGGTGTCATCTTCACTAGTGTTTCATCTCCATCTGTATAAGCATTGTGCCCACAGTTAGGCATACAAACACCGCACATCACACTAGGGAATTCATACATTTGTGTGTCTGTATGTCGACATATTCAGATTTTTCTTTTTCTTTTTACATACAGACGCAATTGTACCTTGGCGTGTTTTCTACGTTGCCACAAGGTGGACATTACCCAAGGCAATATAACTTTCAGGTGCCCTGCTACCCTGTGATCCTGTTATCCTGTCGACCTGCTGTCCTGTGATCCTGTTATCCTGTCGACCTGCTACCCTGTGATCCTGTTATCCTGTCGACCTGCTATCCTGTGATCCTGTTATCCTATCGACCTGCTATCCTGTGATCCTGTTATCCTGTCGACCTGCTATCATGTGATCATGTTATGCTGTCGACCTGGGGGAGGGGGGAGGAGGGGGGAGAGAGGGGAAGAGAAAAAAAAAAACCAACAACCGATTCTTTTTCTTTAAAAAAAAACAATTTGCTTTTTTTTTCAATTACCTTGCAGACAGACAAAATAAAAGAGCCTACCACCAAATCTTTTACGTAAAAGAAAAAAAAAAAAAGATAATCAGCCCGGTTGTTTTTAATTACCTCGCAGACAGAAAGAGAGGATCTCCAAGGCAACTTCCTGCTGTTCGCAAACGCACAGTACGACTGAACCAAGCACCTGAAGCAAGAGGCGCGCGCGCGCGCGCACACACACACACACACACACACACACACACACACACACACACACACACACACACACAAACAACTCGTTTAAACAACCTATACTACTATCTCAGTCTTTGTCTTGCTCTCCATCGGTCCGTTTGTCTTTCTGTCCGTGATCCCCCAACCCACACACTCTCTTTCTCAACCATGTTCTCTACCCCCTCCTCTCCCCATCCACTCTCTGTCTGTCTTTATTTTTGATAGTTTTGTCTGTTATGTCTCTCTCTCTCTCTCTCTCTCTCTCTCTCTCTCTCTCTCTCTCTCTCTCTCTCTAGTCTGATTCACTCTCTCCCAATGTCCCGAAGCTGTTTTTCACTCTGTCGGTCTGTCCCTCTGTCTGCCCCCCCTCCCCCTCCCCCTCAGTCCCATTGCTTAAAATGTGATGATATTCATGCAATTTCTTAAACTCTTTCGTACTTTAGCCTGAAATTCATTATATCACGTTGCTTTTTTCTTCTTTTATCACTGGTTTTGCTATCGTTCATGGTCTGTCTGAGTGTGTGTGTGTGTGTGTGTGTGTGTGTGTGTGTGTGTGTGTGTGTGTGTGTGTGTGTGTGTGTGTGAGAGAGAGAGAGAGAGAGAGAGAGAGAGAGAGAGAGAGAGAGAGAGAGAGAGAGAGACAGAGACAGGACAGAGAGACAGAGCGAGAGCGAGCGTCGTTTCTAACTAGTCAACAATTAAGTGTCCGAATAATACCCCCTCCCCCCACCTCCATCCCACCAACCCACACCCACCCCCGCCCGTTCATTCCTACAACTCTCCCTCAGCACCCACTCAGAAAAAAAGTGCCGTTGAAGCAGCAAACAGAACAGTTGCCGCGGACTAGGCAAGGCAAGGCAAGGCAAGGCAAGGCAAGACAAGGCAAGACAGCAGCAGCAGCAGCAGCAGCCCCACGTCACAACAAAGAGGCGAGGACCATCTGCCTCACAATGACAGCCCCACGTCACAACAAAGAGGCGCAGACCATCTGCCTCACAATGACAGCCCCACGTCACTACAAAGAGGCGCAGACCATCTGCCTCACAATGACAGCCCCACGTCACAAAGAGGCGAGGACCATCTGCCTCACAATGAAAGCCCCACGTCACAACAAAGAGGCGCAGACCATCTGCCTCACAATGACAGCCCCACGTCACAACAAAGAGGCGCAGACCATCTGCCTCACAAAGACAGCCCCACGTCACAACAAAGAGGAGCAGACCATCTGCCTCACAATGACAGCCCCACGTCACTACAAAGAGGCGCAGACCATCTGCCTCACAATGACAGCCCCACGTCACAAAGAGGCGCAGACCATCTGCCTCACAATGACAGCCCCACGTCACAACAAAGAGGCGCAGACCATCTGCCTCACAATGACAGCCCCACGTCACAACAAAGAGGCGCAGACCATCTGCCTCACAATGACAGCCCCACGTCACAAAGAGGCGCAGACCATCTGCCTCACAATGACAGCCCCACGTCACTACAAAGAGGCGCAGACCATCTGCCTCACAATGACAGCCCCACGTCACAACAAAGAGGAGCAGACCATCTGCCTCACAATGACAGCCCCACGTCACAAAGAGGCGCAGACCATCTGCCTCACAATGACAGCCCCACGTCACAACAAAGAGGCGCAGACCATCTGCCTCACAATGACAGCCCCACGTCACAAAGAGGCGAGGACCATCTGCCTCACAATGACAGCCCCACGTCACAACAAAGAGGCGCAGACCATCTGCCTCACAATGACAGCCCCACGTCACAACAAAGAGGCGCAGACCATCTGCCTCACAATGACAGCCCCACGTCACAACAAAGAGGCGCAGACCAACGTGCCTGCCGGGAGAGCCCTGCGAGTGAGTTATCACCCCCCCCCCCACCCACCTCTCCCTACTCACTCCTGGGCGATTCTGGAGTAAATATAATGGATAAGATTGTCACGTGGGTGATGTCACGTGGTAATTGTTCAAGGGAAACGCTATGCTCAATCCCAACTCAATCGCGCTAACCACACAAACATCAAATTCAAACACGGAAATACGAGTACAAAAAAACTGAAACTTTACTGTCACAAAAAAACAGATGTTCACAACATGTTTACATACATATATAAGGACGGGTATACATTTATAACTTCAAAAGGGATGTAAATAAATGGAAGGGCCCACACACACACACGCACACACACCCCACACACACACGCACACACACACACACACACACACACACACACACACACACACAAAATAATCGAATCTCTCTCCACTAACATGCACGCCCCGGCCGGATTCTGGGTGGGGCCAGGAGGTAAGGTAGAGCCGGAATGCAATCAAATGGTCAAGGAAGTTAAAAAAAAAACAGGAATGCTTGCCAAAAACTGATCCCTCGAAAATTAAAATAGGGATGACCAGGATTGCCAAGATGGAAATCAAGGACAACAACCTGTGGGATGAGACCGGATTACGGTTCAGAAGAAGAAATTTTAGCACTGGATAATTAGATAAGCAAGGCCAAAACAAAGGGGAGCGTCTTGGGCAATACCTTAGAATGGGGTAGGTATACTGGGGAAGTTCAACTGCTAAGGGCTGTAACTAAACATCCAACATTAATTTACCCTGCACAAGAAAAAAAAACGCACCATACAGCGGCGACAACCCTGGAAAGCAAGTATATATGGAAATGCACAACACAACATTCATGTTAGGCAAACATAACTATAATAGAATGATAAAGCGCTCTGCTGACAAAACTGATTTAACGCCTGTCCTTTATCTCTGCAATAAAACGTGGATGCCAGACTTACAGACCGATCCCCCCAAAGCCTCAACCGTGAGACAGTCCTGTGCGGGTCCAGCGAAGGGAGAGCGCGTCTGTCCGTCGGATGCACACCACGACAGGATAGCGTCCTTTCTCCTTCCAAGGAGATACAGTTACACACAACGAGGCCACGAAGGTCCGATGGTGAAGGTGAAATACACTCCAGTCAGGCACACAGGTGTGGCGGCCGTCCAACACCTGTACACAAACAGGTAGGGCAGTGACACCAGCGACCCACGAAGCTGTAGTGGCAGAGAGTGGGGTCGCCGGCGCAACACAAAATGAAGGGTCAGGCTGAAGGTCCTCTCTCCCAAAGATGGTGCACGGCGGCAGGTGCGTCCTCGTTCCGACCCGGGGCGAGGAGTCCTTGCGGGTTCCCGGGAGGGGGCGAGGAGGAGGAAGGGCTGAAGACTGGGAGAGGAAAGGGGAGGGATGATGTGGGCGTAGAAGAAGATGGAGGTAGTTGGGTCAAGCCGTGGTCGCAGCAGCAGCTGCGGTACGGTGGCGGCAACAGCAGAAACCGGAAAGGCGGCGAGACCCGCTACAGATGCAAGGTCAGCGGCAGCAGCAGCGGCACACAGGTAGGTCAGCCACTGGTGAGGGGAAGGAGGAAAAAAACCAACAAGAGGAAGAAGTAGAAGTAGAAGACGAAGTAGAAGAACAAGAAGAAGTCCTGGAAAACACACAAAAGATGGTTTCCCAATAAACATGTGCGAAGCAAAAACCCGTAAGCAGACATCCATTACAGAGAGTAACAAGGACAGGCACTGGCAGAGCGCTTGCTAATTTTTGTTCTCAAATAGTATTAAATACATTTCCCCAGTTCAGACACTTTGTCTACATACATATTTCCAATAAACGTTCACAACCGTTTATGTCAAACACCCCGGGGTTGGCTCTCTTGAGTTAAAAAAAAAACGAATCATCTCCCTTGGGACAACTCTTTTCCATTAACAGAGGCCGGAAGCATTAACAGCGCCACATAAACTTATGGGCGCTCTAAATATTTACAGGAATGACAACAAAAATGGTAAAGAAAAAACCCAAGTCCTGAACACACGCATTTACAAGTGACGACCACTAACACACAAAACACGTATGGCGAGACACATAACCCGGAATGCGGTACAGGCACGCGACGACACACAGAACACAGCAACACTACATATTTGGAGGGGAAAATGGATAACACGCCCTACTGCTGTAAAATGAAAAATAAAATGGCCTAGAAGTAAATGAATAATTAAAAGTTGGTATAAACGAAAAGGTAATATGATAAACGAAAATAATACTCAAACACAACAAAATAAATATTGAAAGAATTAAAGTAATAGCTGGGAGGAAAACCAATTCTTTAAAATCGATTTGGAAATAAATAAATAATAAAAGAAAATAGATATGAACTAACTACGCAATGTACTCACCAACTAGACTTGTGAAAGGGACTCCTTGAGGAGCTGGAATAGTAAGCCCTGCACGGCTCGTATCCCCCGGTCAGGGCCTAAAAGTTTAGAAAAAAAAAAACAGGCTTCTGCCTCCAAGTGAATCAGGGATTCACGACTGCGATATGGATCACAGGAATACTACAAAAGCTGGACAAGACGACAGCACTCCTATGGAGTACAATGGTTTGGTTCAACCCAAAGGTAAAAACCTGATGCCGAGAGCCCGGAGATATGGATCTCCAAAAAAAAAATAATGCAACGCAGTTTCCCTCAAGGCGAAACGATGGTGGCTCCCCGAGGGATACGGATCCCTCACAAAATACAGTTACAAGAAAACTTCAAGCATAAGGCTTGCACGACACGTTATCTTTCCTCCCACTCTATCCCCTCCCAACCTCGACTGCCCACGTCGGTTTCAAAAAAAAAAACTCCTTCGCAGGTGAGAGGAGGCTCACTCAGCCTACGTTTAACCCCCGTGCAACCCGAGTCCACACGGACAACACATGACAATGCAGGATGGAACGTGGGTTGCAGAGAGTTTAAAAAGTAAAGTAAAACTAAGTTGTTTTTTTTTATAGACACATAACACTCTGCTTAAGATTACATTTTAACAAAACTAACCCCCTACACAAATTCTTCCCTCTGGACAAAACGGACCTTGAACATGACAGTTGGAAGCATGCAGTGCGTGACAAAGATGATGGTAATTATGAGGATAACGACGACGATAACAACAACAATAATAATAATGACAACAACAGCAATAATGATAACGACGATGATAATGATGACGGTAATAGTAGCAACAGCTAATGCTTCTGGACATCCTATCTTTCACCAGATGCATTACAGCTAGACTCTCTCTCCATCTCCTCTCTCTCTCTCTCTCTCTCTCTCTCTCTCTCTCTCTCTCTCTCTCTCTCTCTCTCACACACACACACACACACACACACACACACATTCATACACACGCACACGCACACACACACACACACACACACACACACACAGGCACGCACGCACGCACGCATGCCAGACACACACACACACACACACACACACACACACACACACACCCTTTCATAATCCCAAAGCAGTCGAACGCGCGCGCATGTACACACACACACACACACACACATACACACACACACACACACACACACACACACACACACACACACCACACACACAGAGTTCATGGCCCTTCTTCGTACCAGCACACAGAGTCCGCACAAGATAGTACGTTCGTTCTCTCTCTCTCTCTCTCTCTCTCTCTCTCTCTCTCTCTGCGCCTCCACTTCACCTAATACAGAATGAAGATGATCAGAGCATACCACGTTCTTCACTTGACTCGCTCCTTTCCAACCCCCTCCCTCGCATGCACGTGTCTTAAAGTATCAAACCACTTCAAAACAGTAATCCTGTTTGGAAGCATCATCAAGAAGATGACAAAACAGTCTCGGCTTTGGTCAGCGAATAAAAACAAACACTAGCGCCCACTGACGCCAGAAAACGAGAAAATCAAGCTGGAAACAAAAGAAAGGGAACTGGGGGGGGGGGGGGGGGGGGGGGGGGGGGGGGGGGGGGGCGCGAAGACCTCAACCAAGGCGAGCTGATTGGGGAGTTTGCTGACTGTCCTTCGACCAAGTTCCCACGCAACGGGTCCGCACCAAACATACAATGGATTCGTCCCTGAACCGTATCCAACTGCCCCACTAACTTTTTTCTATCAAAACCGCTTCATCAATTTGGACGCAGTCTTAAAATTCCTGGATTTATAATTTTATCTGTATCTTCATCACTGATCCACGCTAAAAAAAAGTTTTATTAAAAAGTTAAGTTTCATCCCTAGGCTACCTCCAATCTCCCCCCCCCCCCCCCCACCCCCACCCCATTTCATTAAACATTAGCCTGTCACCAGCCGCCATGGCAAACTGGTTAGCGTCGCGGAATCCCGGCTGGGAGCTCGTGGGTTCGATCCCCATCAGAGCCATGTGGGATTTTTCTGCCCCGATCGGCTCCTACTCAGCTGAGTTTGCTGTGGGCTCAGTTGGGAAGACTGCGACCCCACAGTCAAGTTTCATCCACTTAATGGAAGCGTCTCTGAGAGTGTTGCTCACATCTCCTGACCAACACTGCAGGTGTCTGTATCTCTCAAGCCTGGCTGGCGCCGGGACATATTATGAAAGTGAAGTGTAGAGTACAGCCCTGTCATTCAGTCTTAGACCGGAATGGAAATCCGTAGCATCATGTTCATCCTCCTCATTCTCATCGATCAGCATTAAAAGAAAAATAGTCTGTCAATTTCTGTGTTACCTTGCTGACACCGGCTCACGTAATAACCTAACTCCTGTAGTGGAGGACACGACGTCGTCGTCCTAGAAAGGGGTTTCTTGCCCTTGCGCGCTTCAGCTATTCCCTGCACAGCTGAAAACCTGCGTCTGCTCTCAAGACAGTACGGTCAATGAAAGCTAACCCTTTTCATCGGCGGCTACACAAAGCAAGGACGGCTCTCCAAACACGTCCAAGGCACACTTCTCTCAATTTGGGTTTTCTTTCATTTTCGTGTGTCACTTTGGTCCTGCCCGCAGAAGGCCTCCTAGTCGAAACGCGTTTCTTTTTCTAAAATGCACTTTGTACGTGTCAATGCTGGAATGTGGTAGGATTTCTTTCCCTATTCTTTTATCTCGTGTGTGTGTGTGTGTGTGTGTGTGTGTGTGTGTGTGTGTGTGTGTGTGTGTGTGTGTGTGTGTGTGTGTGTGTGTGTGCGTGCGTGTGCGTGTGTTTTCGTTGTTTGTTTTGATGTGGGCTGATCTAATCACAAATATTACATGCAGCTCAGAGCGTAACGAACGTGTGGCGTCAATGGACTCCATAGAGAACGGGAAAATGCTGATTCTAACTTTCCCTACCCCTCAACAAGTTTCGGGGTAGGGGAAAGTTAGAAATCAGCATTTTCCCGTTTTCTAACTAGTTCTCTCCTACAAACAAACATACTGTGTAGGATTATCCGTTTTCAATACTAATTTACTAAACTTTTCAGATTTTAGTTTTTGATTAATCCTATGTTTTTCCTGATCATTTTCAATAACATCATTTTCGCGCAAACATTCATCAAATGAGTCTCTGTCTTTCATGTGAAATAAAACTACAGTCTTTAACTGTTCTCTAAAGTCTTTTAAAACTGAATTATATTTTTGACATAAAATCCACACACTTATCCCAGCATGTCTTCCACTGAAAGCTAGTTTTGACAAAGTGTTTCTTTTTTTAACTATGTCTCTTTCTGCCGAACAGTCATCTATAATAAATAGTGTCTGCGTTCCTTCAAACAGTCTATAAAACTGTTCTAAACACTCACTCAGTTTATTGCTAGGATCAACTAAATATATGTCATCATCTGTCCATATAAACCTTCTATCATGATATGCTTTGTTCCATTTAAGTGTTGGACAGAAAATCACAATATGATCAAAATTATAGCGATAAACTGTTTGTAATAAGTCTAGGACAAATATTGTTTTTCCACAACCAGTCTGCCCACAAATCAATGAACAATGAGGAGTTTTTGTCATAAAGTTTAACTGCGCCATGGTTTTATAACAGAATTTAATCTAATCCAGTTATTATATTTATCATACTCTCTGTCAAAACTTGTTCAGTATAATAAAACCCTATAAGGCCTAAATGTGTAAGATTAATCCAATTCAGTTCTGTAAGATTGTTCCTATTTAAGTCAATATTGATTTTGTTGCTTGTTGTTATGACCTTAATATCCTCACCATTGTGAAGAACGACGATGGTAACTTTAAGACGTTTAACGTCTAAGTTTTGCCAGCTAATATTAATTCCTTTTATAAGGACGTCACTAACGCCCACAACCCCATCCCTCTCCACATCTTTAAGGACAGAAATTTCAAATATCATTGTGAACGTGTCTCCTAATTTCCTGCGCGGAATGAACTGTAATTTTGTAGAAGCTTCCTGTCACGGTCGCTAAGCCGGATGGCCCTACCACCCCTACCCACACCTATTACACACTAGAGCAGACAACACAGCACACTAACACAACTTTACAATCACGCGCACCTCTTTATTTCACACACCCAAACATACCATGGCGCCACCACTCACGTCCATCTACAACCACACACCGGTATCCCACTTCTTCACTGACCCACCCTACCCTACTACGACCCTGAGAACCCTAACCTATACTAAAACACCAGTTGCGGTATATCACTGCGACCTAGGGACGCAGAGATAGCCCGCACACGTGGTGGCTAACTAATAGGGACAAGAATAAACCCAAGGGACTCTAAACTTAAACTGCTACCACCCACACCTCTCCCAGGACCCACCCTTCTCTTTTGACCCGGGACCACTATCGCACTGGTCACTGCGTCCTAAGGGAGGCAACGACAAGTACCCTACACTGTGCTGGCCACTACGTCCCAAAAGGAGGCAGTAGCTAACACCCCTACCCTACTGCCTAACGCTACACCCCTTCTACAACACCCATGGGACAACCTATCCCGGCCCGGAAAGCTCCAGTCCTTGGCACTGTCCGGGGACCCTCACAGACTGACTCCTCCACGGATGACTCCGCTCCTCAGCGCTGTCCGTGGACCCTCGCAGGCTGACCCCTCCACGGATGACTCCGCTCCTCAGCACTGTCCGTGGCCTCACAGGCTGACTCCTCCACGGATGACTCCGCTCCTCAGCACTGTACGTGGCGTCACGCAGGCTGACACCCCGAAGACTCTACCACCCCGGCGCCGACCGTGACTCCTCAGGGTTTCTGACTCCTCCCCTGCGCTGGGCACGACACCCGGCGCACCCACACACCGACGCCCTCTCGACGAGTCCGGGGCTCGAAGGACACCTCCTCCTCTGAAGGCCCCGCCGGACACTGAGGGTGAGGGAAGGTCTGGTGCAGCGCCCTCTCCACAGGACGCCGAACAGGGTAGAGCAACAGGTGGCTGGGGAACTCCAGGAAGAAACCCCGGCAGCAGGAGGAGAGCTGCACCCCAGACGGCAGCCGGCCCTTCCCGGTAAAGCAACAGGCAACGGGAAAACTGCCGCTCACCTGCCGGCACGCGGCAGCAGACTGCGGTGGTCTGGCCCCACCCTCAGGACGGAACAGGATACCTGCTAACACAAACTGGACGACAGACGTTCAACCACACCAGTTCTGCAACTGGCTGACGTGGCTGCCCAAAAGAGACGACACAGAACCCGGCACAGGCCAAGGGCACACCAGACCCGACGAGGACCTGGCACTAACTATGACTCGAAGTCACTCAGCTCGACTAACGGCGCTGCCGCCGCAACTACAAGGCGCGTCCACTCCGACGAACACCAGGGACCGAAGTGAAGCTACCCCCAACGCATTCCGACTGGTCGGAATCAAGCGAACTCTACTCACAACACAAAACAGCGATTGGTCAGAGCAGCGTATCCCTCCGCAGAGCTGACACGCCGGACCCAACGGACTAGTTGTTGCTTGTGCAACAGCACGACAATTTACCACAAAAAACTCACAGACTTGACAACACCAACAACAGCCGATATCTGCCCCGCCTTCTCTGGTGTAGAACCAAAGTAACAACAGGGTAACAATCGGAAACGAAACCAACCTCCCGTTTCCATCCTTCAATAAGTGAAGATTGGAACTCAAGAATATTGTGTATCTTATTTCCCCAACACCCTACTAGCCTAATCTTCCACCTTAACCATAACCCCAAATCTTACACACGCACGCTCGCACACACACATATACACATATGCACACGCGCACACGCTCTCTATTTCTGAACTACCATTACTCCAAACACATGGACGGCTAATTTACTACCGCCGATCGGTGACACTTCCTTTAAAACCGTTTCTTTTCTGTGGAGGATGTACTGTTTTTTCCCATACGGCGTTATTTCAATCTCTTTCCGATTATTGTCCTCTGGCATAAGACTTATATGTAAAGGGCCAGAGTTGAGTGCTTTTCTGAAACTTTTTTGACGGCTAAAAAATGTAAATGGGCTTATGAATTCAAATTTTATTTCCCATTCTAAATATGGTTCTAAGTGCCATTTGCTGTCAGGTTTTCGAACTATTTTATATTCATACTGGCCAGCATTATTTGCTTCTACATTGCGCAGTTGCTCTAGTTTAGGAAACTTTTTGTTGTCGCCAACCTCTTTGCGTTTATAATCACCATCTTTAGTGTACTCAAACCCATACAAAGCGCCTATCTCACCATTCTGTTCAAAGTCCGCAACGTCTGCAAGGTCTTTTAATTCTAAAGTTATACACCTCACAGGCGCTAATGTAACTCCGGATTCTTCTGGCCCACGCGACAGTGTTTTAGTACAACTTATTATTTTATTTCCAAAACAATGTGCAGGTTATCACATTTCACGGCTTTTCCTGTTTTGTCTGCAATTTTTTATATTAAATGATCTGACCCTCCCACAAACTAATCTTTTAAAATGTAAATTAGGGAATTGTATAATTTCATAATAGCAATATGCAGCTTTCCCTGACGGAAGAGCTCTTAAAACAGTTGAGGGCCTTCCATCATATAAGTTTTCATCAGTGCTTAGCTCGTCTAAATGAACATAGAGTAATGAATGTAATGCAAGATCGAGCGGATTTTCTCCCTCATAAGTAGTTTTGTTTGGTGTAACACTAAAACTATGAAGGGGCTGATTGTCAGTTGCAAAGCCTAACATTTTTAGCTAGCTCTTTATCAAAAGAGTAACCTACTTCTTCTTTTTCGGGTTTAAATGTTAACATTGTTTTTAGTTTTGCATTTTAAGTTTGAAGTAAGTAAAAAGTTCTCATTGCTTTTTTGTGAGAAAAACCCCCCGTAAAACCATAGGTTTTGTTAACGGAAACTTTGGCCCCTTTTTTGTAAAATTTTTTAAAAACCTTTTTATTTTTCTTGGATTCACTTATATTAAACCATACGATTTGAAAAAATATTTATGAAGTGCAACCATTTTGGCTCCGCAATTGTTATCAATACATGTTCTAAAAACGAAGGACGGTTTTGGGGTTTGTTATTGTTACAAACTTTTTTAAAGAAAAAAAATGAGTGCATTCAAATTACAATGCAAAATATTCTGTTGGGCCGCATTTAAATCTTAAAAATATAAAACTGATCCCCGACATTTCTGTACCAGCTGAGCCTTTAAAGTAAAGGTGATACCCCCTTTAAAAAGATTTTTAACCCCCCTTTTAAAACGACCGCATCCAAAAAGTGGGGTTTTTACCCGATGCAGTTTTATCAAAACCAGTTAAACTTTGCTGTTTTTGGCATCGCGGGGTGTGGATTTTTTACCGACATTTAAAAATCATCCTGACCCTTTGGTGGGGTCAGTGTATGGGTTTCATTTTTATTACCTTGACGTATTTGCTGAACTGCAAGCCCCATTCCCAAATGAAAAAAGTTTAATCATTCAGCAAAAAAAATTGAAGGTTTTGAAAGGATTTAACGAATTCAATTTTAAGGCTAAGACAACTTTAGACAAAAGTGGGATTTAATCATGGCTAGGCACCCCTTTTTTTGGGGCGTGACAGAAATATAAAATGACGGGAAAATCTCCTTACACTCTTTTCTTGGGCACGCGTCACCGGGTCATAGGCAAAGATAAAACGCATGGAACATTTATATAGACCCAAAGGGCCCCCTAACTAAAGCGGAATAGACAAATAAACGACTCTGTTCGACTTACGTTTGGTGTTTGCTAGGTTCCAAGCACAAACAAATGAGCAAATGCCCTTCTACGGTTTTGAGCAAAAAACAATACTTAGAAATTTAGAGGACGCCATTAATTTACAGTTGATTTACCTTAAAGTTTTAAAAAAGATACCAAAATGTTTAAAATTTGCAAGACGAAAGTGACTTTGCGTTGGCAGGGTTTTTACATCTGCCTTTGCCCTTTGACCCCAAATGGAACAAAAAATAAACAAAATAATAAACCCTCGGGGGCGGCAATGAACAGAAATTTTGGAAAAAACGAAAAAAATTCGGCCAGTAATATTGCAAGCAGTAAACAAACAAGATACCCCCCAAAATAAGTCATCAATCCCCGTGGCCAAACCCGGGGGCCGTTGAAGACCCGAAAAAAAAAAATGCCCATGAATATAAAAAGACGCGCTTGTTATTGGATTAACGGGCCCTGGGTACTTGGTCTTTATTTACAAAAAATTAAACCCGCTATAAGAGAATTAATGCCCATAATGCCGGCCATAAAAGCCAACTATTTTGCTTGCAGTGACAAAAGCCAGAAAATAAACCCCCCTAATAACCGGTAAAGATCTATGCTTTCCCAGTAATTTTTTTTAAAAAACCCGCAAGATGATCAAGCTGTTTTTTTCCCCATGATTTATCGGGCCCGGCGATGGAGGGGATGGCGGTGGAGACCCCCCCGGGAACCACCGCCTAATAGCCTCCCCATTACTTTTGAAAAACCTAAGGCCGTTTAACCCCTTAAAAATGGACTCTTGCTCTCTAAACAGTGTTCGTTTCGTTTGCTAGTTTGTGTCTTCATATAAAATTTTTTGGATAGTTTCTCTTATTCTGGTCGCTTGGTCGTAATTGTTTTTGGTAAGTAGCAACTCTTTTAGTATTGCTGTTTTTTTTTTTTAATTCTTTTATTCTTTGGGTTTATTTCTTCTTTAACATCAAGCCCTAATTTTGGCGTCATCACCCACGGTTTTTCTTCTTCTTTTTTTTTACGCTCATCTAGTTCACCACTTTTGCAAATTTTTTTTTAAAATTTTCTCTGAGGGTCTCAAAGAATATAAAGGGGCCCACTAGGTCTTGTGGGTATCGGGGGTCGCGGATATTTTTTTAATGCTGTTTCTTCAAAAAAAAAACTGGTTTCTGCTTGCTTTATTTTGTCCTGTTTGATTTAAATTTTGAGTTCTTGTTTTGTATTTGGCTATCTGTTGGGAGTTTTTGTAGTGTGTTTGAATTTTTAGAAAACCCCCTCCCATTAATTTTGGTTTAGCAATCCCAAAGGCGATTTTTTTGCTCGGGGGAGTCTTTGCCTAATTGTACCATGGCAAAAAACTTTGATGGGTCTCGTTTAGTTGAAGCTGAACAGGTTTTCCTGATCTTTTTTCACATACAAATGGCCATCATTTTTACTTCAAAATCATTAGGATTTCTAAAAATTGGGGGGGGTTTTAAGCCAAACTTTTGTAAAAAGCTCCGACCGTACTTTCTGTTAATTCACCCCCGCAATGGGGGGTTGAGCGATGCTGTATCAAAGGGCCGTTTCACTCATGTCTCTCCGGGGTCAAAAAATCAAAAGCTTCTTCATCTTTCTGCCTTCCATGTTTCTTTAATAATTAACTTTTTTTTTTGTTTTATAAAATGTCACAAGCATAGGTTAAATTCTTGACCCCATAGAATTGAAAGACCCCTTTGGCGTAAGGGAAAAAAAAAAATATTACTTTTCCCAATAATTCTACTATTGATGCAGATCAAATTCTTACTGTCAAATTTCCAACCTAGGAGCAGTAAAGTGTTTGTCCCGGGTCTGCGAATTATTTTAAAAAATGAACTCGAAACGCAACGACCCAAACAAAACAGTTGCCCAGAACCGGGGAGGGGGCAATTTTTAAAGAAAATTTCAATAAAATTGGGGGCAAAAATTTTTCTTTACCAATGCAGACTTTTTTTAAACCCTATTTGATTATCAAACCGGGAATAAAAGGGGCTGATTTTGCGTTTAAAGGAATAAAAATAAAAAAGCACAAAAAACATAAAATGGGCGCCGCAGTGAAAAAGACGGCAAAAATTGTAGCTGAAAATTTTTGCGTATGGAAATGCTTTTCTATTCCTTGATTTTGGTTGTTAAAAGCGCATCCCCCTACTTTAAAGGAGCTTTAAAAAGGGGAAAAGATTTCATATGAACAAATTTTTAATGAAACAAACGGTTATCGATCATCCCCCGGGAAGCAAAGTACAGCTTTTCTGACATCTCTTTAGAGTTTGAGGTTGTTGCAACCTAATTTTAGAAAGGCGATTGGAAACAATATCAGCAAAATTAGAAATAATTACGAAAGAGTGTTCTATACAACATACCCAGAAGCATGGAGACACATAGGGAAAATTTTAGTTTTTAGTGCCCAGCAAGATCGTTTAAAAAGGATTTTATTGCTGTGTGAAGTGAAAAAACCATTCAAAAGAGGAAGTAAAAATTTAAAAAAAAAATACGAAAGTCAATTTTCGTTGAGGGTATCCTAACCAAATCTCGTAGCGGACTTAGACCTTATAGATTTTGACGAAATAAAAATTGTTTGGGGGTGGGAGGGTAGAAAACCCAAAAGTAACCTTGTGTCTAAAAATCTACACCTCACAAGTTGGCTTGAGATTATTTTAAAAACAAAATACGGTTTATGGATTGACCTAAGGCAACAGGGAAATCAGTTGTGGAAGGGGGAGAACTGTTAAAGAGGGTAAAAATTTAAAATTTATAAAAAAAAAGATGGGGATAAACCCGTTTAAAGTACATTTTTTTTTAATTATGAGGCAGCGAATATTCAAATAACAGATTAAAAAATATACAATACTAAATTTTTTTTTTATTTTTTAAAAAGCATGTCTTTCAGGTTTATCCAAAAATGCCCACAGCGCCAGAGCCGCCAAAAAAGGGATAGTAAAAAACCCCGACTAAAAACCTTCAGATTAACCCAAAATTACACAAATCAAAAAAACTAGAGCAAGACCTTTTAAAATACGAAAAAAAAAAAAAACAAAAGGGTTTTGGTGCTTTTAATGCTGTTCTATGTTTAAAACTGCACTGGAGCATCGACTATTAGTGCTGCACAGCAGGGAAAAAGTTTGGCCCCCCTTAGCAAAAAGGGATAGGTGCACCCGCGCTTTTTCCCTAGGTGGTTTTTCTTTTGCCCTTTGGCCGTGTTCATTAGCTGTAAGTGCTGCTAGCAAAAAATTAAAACTAAACTCCCAAAAACACACGCTAGGTTTAACTAAAACACTAAACTTAGTTGTTCAAAAAGACAATAAATAAAACATAGTTGACTCAAACATCACGGATAAAAAATTTAGTCGTTTACAGGCCATTTTGATGACTAAAAAGGCAAAAAATTTGATTTCAAAAAAAACAAGGGCAAGTTTTTTCAACAGCCCCGACACCGGGATAAAAAAGGAAGTTTAAAAAAAGTAAAACGAAAAAATTAAACTTGTTCTAAACAGCTAATTAACAACATCAAAGGGGTTTTTTACTTTTGTTTATGGTCCAAGCACAAAAAGACCGTGATATTATTCTGAATAAGCGACTTGGAGTTGTTGTATTTTTTTTTAATTAAATAAATTTTTAAGTTTTAAAAGAAAATTAAGATGGCTAAGATATATGAAGGACCGGACGAATTTTTTGAAGGGAAGCTAAGGGGGGGAGCGTTGTCAAAAGTTTTGATATTTAAACTAGAAAATCATTGATCCCAAAAAAACGTACAGGCAGTGTTGTCATCATTTTCAATTCCAGGTAAAATAAAAATAGACCCCCCAGTTAAAATAATGTTAACTGTTTTTTCGACTATTAACAATAAATGGAGAAAAATTTGAAGTCTGGGGGTTCAACTAAACAACTTTTTTTCTTTCCTAAAGACTTAACCCTGGTTTGGGGAACCAATGCTTACCATTTGTGTGGCCGCTGAAGAAGCCAAAATGGAGGCTTGGTTGGTCCCCCCGGGGAATCCCAGAGATCAGATTAAAAGGCTAATATGAACCGATTGTTTTGGAAGTCTTTCTTTCCACTACCCCCGCATTGTTCAAAAAAAAGCAGTTTAAAAAATAAAGAATTCAGACGACAATGTTTTAGTGGTGTGTTCTTGCAAGGCTGCATTACTCCGCAAAAAGCAGAGAAAGTATTTAACTAGAACCTTTCATCAATGATCTTAAATTTTGTGGGAAAACCTTTTCCGTTTGCGTGGACAAAATTGACTTTGAAGAAAAAAACAAACCCAAAAACTGTTAAAGTATACACATGGTCTGAGAAAAAAAATTTGGGGGCCCATTGAGTGTCAAAGAAGCCCAAAATAGGGGTTTCCCGGCGAAAGCCCTGTGGATTTCTCCTAAAGTTTTTACCAACGGGGTACCACATTCAATTGAACGCACAATGAGTAAAAATGAGCTACTTTAAAACATGGGCGCAAACAAGAATTTGAGAAAAGTTTAACAAGAATTCCATCCATTCAGCCCCGCTTGAACAAAAGAAACATTTTTATCACCCTTGACGTAATCCGAACTAATTACGCCCCCGCCGGATCAAGTTAGTTTTAGAACTGGAAAAGCTGCAAACGGTCCCCTACGTTGTTTCGCAGACTTTGAGTCGCTTTTGTTCCTTTTGAAGGCCCGGCGCCACAAAAACTTCTAAAACGCCTTGGAGTAATATCAGATTTGCCCCCATTTGCCTTCATTGTTGTCAGTCGGATGGGGCCCATTCAAAACCGAATTGTATGAGGACCAGAGCCGCAAAATATTCTTAAAACGCATCAGCAATTGGTAATGACTGTTTAATAATCTAATTATCGAATCATAAACACCCGAAAATCAAAACAGTATAAATCGCCACACTTGTTGGATTTGTGGTTTTGACCCCTCATCAACCAGAGAAACCAACAGTAAGAACCATGATCAATAAGCGGAAAGTTCAAGGGCAGGCCAGTAAAAGCAATCTTTAACTAAAGTTTAATCCAAACATGGAAGCTGCCCCATCTTCTTTTAAACTTGCGGGTTACGACTCTCTTTTAATGCAAACAGTAACCCACGCCTTCAGGAAACATGTATTGCACAGTCATCAAAAAAATACATTGTTTACTTTAAATAAAAATGCTTTTACGACTTATGCAACACTGTGGGTTCATTAAGCCTGGGTTGTCCTTTAAAAACCCGCCAATAAAGAAGAATATTTTGCCCAATCCGTTAGAAAGGGGGTTTACCCTTTTGAGACAGAACAGTTGGGAAAGGTTTGATGAAGATACACTTCCACTAAAGATGCGTTCTTTTTTAGTCTTAAGGAAGGGCATTAGTGATTCTGATTACCGCTGCTCAAATGGTGGGGAAAAATTAGAGGTTTAAAAAAAATGGGGGATACTGATTCTACTTAATGGCCGATACATGTTTTTGGGGGGACGCTTTGAAATTTATAGGAAGACCCGCATGAAACATTATAGCCGGATCCCGCGCTTACTTTCTGCGCCCGGGGTGAGTTGGGCCTTTCTTTTAAAGTTTACGGGGGACAGATTTTTATTGTCAATTTTTTCCAATGTTAATGATTGAAAACGGATTGGTGGGGGGGTTAGTATGGGGCTCATTACTGTAAAGCAAACAACAAATACCTAGATGATTATGATCCAAGTAAAAGGTCTAACTATCTCATGTATTTAGATGCAAACAATCTGTATGGTTGGGCTATGGCGCAATCACTTCCATTACGTAACTTTAAAATGCACACAGACGGCGGTACAAATAATATTCAAGGAGCATTAAAGTGGTTGAGCAGTTTGACGCCAGATCAACAGCGTGGTTTCATTCTAGAAGTTGACTTAGAATATCCTCATGAACTCCATGACCTACAAAATGACTACCCATTAGCGGCAGAAAGTCTAAAGATGGCAAAAACAGAACCACCTAAACTTGTGCCTAATCTTCGTGGCAAAAAAAATTATGTCTGTCATTACAGACTTCTACAATTTTATTTAAAGACATGGTTTGAAGTTGAGAGCAGTTCATCGTGTAATTGCTTTTGATCAAGAACAGTGCATGAAACTATACATCATGAAGAACACTGATCTCAGAACTAAATCCACAGATGCTTCAGAAAAAGACTTTTTCAAGCTGATGAACAACAGCTGTTTCGGAAAGACTATGGAAAATCCACACAAGCGTAAAGATGTCAGATTGGTCACCAAAGAGAACGAAGCAATTAAGCTGACTTCAAAACCTAATTATCAGGACTTCAGAAGATTTCATGATCAGCTTTTTGGCATAATGATGAAAAAAAAGAAAGTCAAATTGGACAAACCTGTTTTTATTGGTTTACTGTTTTAGAATTATCAAAGCTTTTGATGTTAGAATTTCTTTATGACTACTTTAAAACCCTCGTATCCAGAGTCCAGAGCACTTTACACAGATACAGACAGTTTTGTTATAGATATCCCTACTGAAGACATCTATAAAGACATGGAATTAGAAGTAGCTAAAGGGCATGCGGGATGGTATGACACATCTGATTATCCTAAAGATTCACCTTTGCATTCAACCGTTAACAAGAAGGTTTTAGGAAAGATGAAGGATGAATTATCTGGAGGGGTGATCAAGGAGTTTGTTGGTTTAAGGTCGAAAATGTACAGTCTCTCGAGCCAGGAGAAAACCATTAAGAAAGCAAAGGGAATATCTCGCAGTGTTGTGCAGTCAAACATATCACATGACAACTACAAAGAAGCATTGTTCAATAAACATACTTTTCATCATGACAACGTAAAACTACGATCTAATCTACATGAGATCATCACAACTGTTGTAACAAAGAAGTCATTAGATAGAACAAACACAAAACGAGTATTTGTTAATCCGGAGTTTTCATATGCAATTGGGCATTGGAAAACAGTCTAAACATATATCTTCTTCAGGTTTATGTTCGGGTTCATATTTTTCATCAACTTTATCTATAAAATCAATCATATCATCCTCCAATTCAGACAAATTTTTTCTCATGTTTGCTTGATGTGCTCGAATTTTTTTTATTATTTCAAGATATTCTTTATTCCATATTTGATAGTCAAAATTTGGAATTTTGGGCTGTAGGTGATCTGGATGGTTTAGCATGTGTTGCTGAACCCTCACAAGTGTTGCTTTAATAGCACAATTCGTATCATATGTTTCTCGTATTAATTCCAAGGTCTCTTTATTTATCATTCTTGCTTCGTCCTGAGCCTCCATTTTAGACTCAAATATATTTATGTAAATTAAAAATTAATTAAGCAACTGGAGGTTTAAGACCAAAAATGTACAGTATTTCGGGCCAGGAGAAAACTTTTTCCTCAAGTTTCATTATAAGCTCAATCATATCATTATCCAATTCAGCCAAATTATTTTTCATGTTTGCTTGATGTGTTCGAATTTTTTTTTATTATTTCAAGATATTCTTTTCCCCATATCTGATAATCAAAATTTGGGATTTGGGGTTGTTGGTGATCTGGATGGTTTAGCATGTGTTGACGAATCCTCATAAATGTTTCCTCAATAGTAGAACTCGTATGATATGATTCCCGTATTAATTCTAAGGTCTCTTCCTTTATCATTCTTGTTTCGTTCTGTGCTTCCATTTTAGTCTCAAATATATTTTTGTAAATTAATTAAGCAACTGGAACTGTGTCTGGTGGGATTATCTGCAGTTCTTCCTTCACAAAAGATCTTTGAGGAGCTGGTTGTTTTGTTGTGTCAGTTTCTCGTAAATAATACACGGGCGGATTCATCTTTACAATTCTTTTTATTTCATATGGATCAACGCTCCAAACTGATCGGTTGCCCTGATGCGAGTGTCCCCTTCTGCTTCCCCCGGTAAATAAAGGTACCTTACTTTTAAACCAAACGGTAATAGTTTGCTTGATGAACTGGAGTCTCCTTCAACAACATCTATTGTTTTGTTTTTTGATTGCTTGTACTGGTTTTAGACCTTTAAATTCTTCATTATTCATTGCGCGCTGTCATGTGACGTAGCCTCACATCAAGGCATGTGACGCTCCATCACATGTAGTTAGTGATATGAATCATTTCCCCATGCCACTACTGAAAAGGAAGAATATTCGTGTGGCTTGACTAGTGTAGCGGGCGTCCCCAAATAATTGTGAGTACGACTCATTCAAGAAACAAATGTGGTCATTGGGTGAAAGTGACCACTGAGTGATAGTTTAACAAGGCTGGTAAGGTGCTGGTCATGTGTTTTGAACACTGAGTATGCACTCACTAGGAGGAGGGAGGAAAGAATCAGTTTTAGCCCAGCAGATGGCCTAGAGACTCGAACCTGTCAGGACGTTGGTCCTCGCTGCTGACCAGTCATTACCAGGTGAGCGATAGATAGTTGGGGAAAGCTACAGGGGAAAACTTAAAGAAAAGAGAAAGAAAGAATTCATATGTTGAATTAAGAAGCAGGTTACTTACACGAACCTTATTCGTGTTTCAGCCCTTCACCTTTTACCCTTCGCCCTTCACCCTTCACCTTTCACCCCGTGAGGTGGTTGAAGATGGCCATGGTGTGGGGAACACACCGGTAGGCAGCCCCAGGAATTAAGGACTCCAGGGAGAGGAGTCAGGAACTCGTCATCTCTCCAGGGACAGGAGAAGACGAGGGAGAGGAGTTGGAACTCATCTCTCCAGTGACAGGAAAAGTCGAGGGAGAGGAGTCGGAAGTCATATCTCCAGGACGGGAGAAATCGAGGGGGCGAGATGATGTCTGAGAGAGACAGGGAATCATGAAAGGAGGGAGTGAGGCTTAATTCGGATGCAGGCATAGCATCAAGGAGTGAAAGAATCATTTATTTTCCTGGTTTGGATTTTGTAGGCCAATGTTGTGGGAAGGCCGTGACTTTATGAAGTCTTGAGTGAGTTAGTTTGCCTCTCAGTGGAAAGAGAGCTACATGTATAAAATCTGTTTATAAATTGTTTGATGTGATATAGTAAAGTGTTTTCCCGAAGGAGAGGGGGAGAAGAAAAAACATTCGGTAGTGCGCCTTTTGGTTGATTGGAAAGATTGCGTGTGCGTATGGAGTAAATGCTGTCATGAATGCGCGTGTGCAAAAGTGACAGTGTGACATGCGCAAAACTGAGGGCAGTCTTCTAACCCATTCTGTGTTGCGAGAATTGTCAATCAGCTCTCTGTGATACTGGTAGGAAAAAAGTCTTTCAGATAACTGTTTGTTAAAGTTTTCAACTAAAGCCTGTGATCTGTGAACTCCTGGAATGCCTCTTCTAATGGTAACTCTATGTTTTAACAATAATTGATTCACTCGGCCTTTAAATTCTTTTCCATCATCGACTTGAATCATGCGAGGATACGTTAGCGGGCCTCGTTGATATATTAGTTGTATGGCAACAGCAACAGCAGAAGCACTCTTTTGTGTTAATGGTTCTGCATCTTTGTATCTTGAAGCTATGTCAATGACTGTGAGTGCGTACTTAAATCTTTTTCGTCTAATCGTGTCATGGGGTAAATATAGAAGGTCCATTTGATGGGTGTCGTTCGGTATTGTATTCACAAAGTGTGGTCTCTGTATTCGTCTAGGTGCAGGTAAATAAATTTGCCAAATCGCTTGTTTTGATAACCATTCCTTTGCTGTTTGTTCACTGACTCCCGCTGCTTGGCTTAGCTTTTTTATTGCCGTGATTCCCTTCCAATATCCTTTTGGTGAATAATAGATTTTGTTCATTTTTATTCAACCAATATTATGTGCAACAAAATACACAACGGTCATCCCAAAGACAATAAACACGATTTCTTGCATCTTTTGTTTTTCTGATGGTTGATAAAAATCGCTGAATTTTGGTGGGGGCAATGTTTCGATTGGTTTGTCTGTTACAAGATAATATTCTTTTATTGCCTGGTCAACGTCTTTAAATGTGTAAGCTGCATGCCCTGTTTTTTCAGTTTGTTATTAATAAAATCTAACTGCTCAATTCTCTGCTTTTCATAGGCGTCTTGTGCAGCTGCTAGTTGCTCTATAGCTTTGTTATGTCTTTTTCTCTCCCCGTCATCCCACAGTTTACTAAATGCGTAATTACTTCCGCTAAAAGCAAGCGCATTCACTACTGCACCGCCTATCATCATTACGAGTGAAGCCATTTTTATAAATGTATTTTTTTAATTTTACATATTGATACTGTCAGGAATTATTCCTTGCTTAACTAGAAAATCTTTCGTAGCGAATGAAGCTGCTATAACAGCAATTAGCTTTGCTGAGTCTTCAAAGTCTAGTTTGCCAAGATCTGGCGGTTTTATTTTTAACAGGCTTTTACCAAGCATTGTGTATCCTACACTTAGGCCTCCAATAACAGCAGAATGGTATACAAGGTTGGTAACAGTTTTTTCGGTGCTCATTTTTAAAAAATAAAATAATTATAAATTGATAAAAACATGAACAGCGATGATCTACTACAGCTACAGGGTAGCCTAAAGCTTCCTGAACTTATGAATGACCAAGTTGATTTGTCAAAAAAAGAAAGGCTGTATTCTTTAGCAGCATGTGGGAAAACAAAACAGTTCCTCGGAAATGAATTCAGCATAGAACAGATTCAACAGATGTCACCACAAGACATTGAAAAGTATCATAACAGGTATGAAGCGCAACTGGGATCAAGAATGGTAAAAAGTGTAGGACAAACGGTTCTTAGTTTGTACACTAAACTAGTTAGTAGATTTGCTCCCATCGATTCTGAACAAGATTTTATGTATGATTTAACGCAGGATCCAGTTTTAACAAAGTCATTAGAGTCTCTAGGGTGTGATCTGTATTACAGATTTGGAACATTATTGTCGCCAGTGATCGCGGGATTAATTACTTTTAATCATATAGATTTTGTTACCCTTCAAAATGACCGAGCCAGAAAATCAGCAGAATCAGAAAACACTGAATCAGGTGGAGAAAGTGACCAGTAAAAAGCCTCCTCATCCTGGGCGTGTTGCAGCAGGAAAAAGATTAGCGGAGTGGAACAAACAAAAAAAATCAATGTTACAGAATATAACTCATAATGAAAACATAACGCCGCCAACGCCAGCTATAAAAACGTCAGAACAAGAACAAGTTGATTCAAGGCCTACAGCACCAAAGTCTTCATGGAATATTGAACTTAAAACTGTTGTCATTTTTGGCACCCTTGCTGCTGTTGGGGCAGTTATTACAGTTATAAAATATATAAACAGCGACAGCAAAAACCAAAGAAGTCCAAACAATCTCCGCCACTAAATACAGAAGTCGAACACAAAAGCATGCCAAAACCGCCAACAACAAAAGATCATTTTGATCCATTTCAAATGCAATAATATTTTAAGAACTTAATTTAAAATTTTTTTTTTTTTTTGATAAAAATAGATCATGGCGGATTATTATTTGTTTAAAATGATGGAGTCAATAAATAAAGACATGGAGTCTATAAAAGACATTTCCATAGACCAGAATTGTAATCAATGTGGTTGCTTACGATGTAAGAACTTCATTAAGATCTATGCTACCCGATCTCGCGCCAAGGACGCTGAGCAAGACTCCTCAACGATGACGCGTTTTTTGAGGCGTGTGTGTACTATATTAGACATCTACTATTTAAGACAAAAACATAGATTGTATTGGGTTTTTTTTCTGATAATTATAAGATAACTTGAATAAGAACTTGGTTGTACTTAGAGGATGACTTAATTACAATCTTGAGGTGACTTGAGTAAGAACTTGAGTGACTTGATCAAGAACTTATTAAGAACTTGAGAGAACAGAGAAATGTCTGTTCAGCCTCACTTGCTCCTCCACCAAGTTTTGGGCGAAAGTGGCCTAAAAGCCGCCTTTTCCTGTTCTCTGACAAGTAACCAAAAAATAACGATATCTACAAACAGACATACTGTGTAGGGTTATCCGTTTTCAATACTAATTTACTAAGTTTTCAGAGAGTAACGTAGGGGAAAGTAGCTGTGGCTGAACACGCCCATAGAGTAACGTAGGGGAAAAGCAGCGTGGCTGAACGCGCCCATATACAAACGGTGGTGCGCTAGGCTATCCGATTACTTACTACGCGGCGTGTTGATTACAGCGTGGGGTTGTCAGCAAAGAGAGAGGCGCAGCCAAAGCCCGTTAAGGTCAAGTTGTCCTCAGAGCAACATATAGCGAAGGATTGCTTGTGGTTTTAAATGATATTTTCATTTAGACACGGAGGAGAGACCAGTCTCGAGCCATAGACATACGTGTTCTGCGTTTCACAAAATACGTGCGTATGCGCACACACACACACACACACACACACACACACACACACACACACACCACACACACTATTTATTAGTTCTCTGCATGTCTTCTACTGAAAGCCAGGTTTGACAAAGTGTTTCTTTCTGCTGTACAGTTATTTATAATAAATAGTGTCTGCGTTTTAAGTTAGCCGGTCGCTCAGCCTGCTGACAAACTGGGGGCCAAAAAATCAATACCGCCACACCTCCTCCCTACCCCTCTTCTCCCTTCCTCTTCACCCCACTCCCTCCCGCCCAGCCTGCCCCATTACAACATATTGCATCATCTAACGTTCTCGAACCTTCTCTGCCCCCGTTAACACTACCACGTGATGGGCCGATGTCACGCCCGACACCGCCATTTTACTTGGCGGTGTCGGGCCGTGAAGGTGTGTGTGCTGGAGTGAGAAGATATTTACTGAGTTTTGTGCAGGTTGGTTTTTGTTTATATAACATTTTGATCATGGCAGAACAAAGACAGTGGGAGATTTCTAAGCTGACAATACTTGACGAGCATGTTGAGTACCATGCACAATTTCTTAGTGCTTTGGATGAGTTGAGAGCGGCAGGCCCTTCATATTCTCGCAAACTAAGAGAGATTGCTCGTTTGTTGAAACCATATGCTAAAGGTTTTCTACAGTCGGTCTTTCTTTCATAGAAGTTTACTCTATGAGGAAGGACTTGTATTTAATGTTTTCAAGCAGTGAGGAGATTAGAAATTATTGGACTACTCCCGTACAAGAACCAATGCAACTCCAAACACACTCCTCTCAAAGTCCGCAGCAGTGAGAGAGAACTAACGCTCAACCATAGAGCGGTCAAAGGTCACAGTAGCAAGCCGTTTTCCAGCGCTCCACCCTAGAGCGGCCAAAGGTTGCAGTGACAAGCCGTTGCCATTTTCCAGCGCTCCACCCTAGAGCGGCCAAAGGTTGCAGTGACAAGCCGTTTGAGAGATCCAGCGCTCCACCTAGAGCGGGTCAAAGGTTATTAGCAGTGAGGAGATCAGACTTTTTTTGCTGCTTCGTCGCTTTGCTGTCTACGCTTCACTTCACATACAAAGGCTGTCTATTTAGGCGTTTGTGAACCACTTAAAGGCTGTCTTAGACGGCCGCTGGGTGTTCTTTATACAATTGTCTTGTTTTATTCAATCAGGCTTTTGTTAAATGCACTGGTGGCTGCTTTGAACTTGCAACAAAAGAGCCAATGCATCACAAAAACGCAAGCACTGTCTTGCACCAAGTGGTGTTACACATGACAAATAATAAAGCTCTGTGTACACCACACACACTCCTACCCCAAGTCACCCCAAGTTCTTAATTAAGTTTTTAATTAAGTCACCCCAAGTTTTTAATAAAGTTCTTAATTAAGTTCTTAATTAAGTTCTTAATTAAGTTTACTTCAAGTTCTTAATAAGTTCTTGATTAAGTAACTTTTAAGTTCTTAATTAAGTTACCTCAAGATTGTAATTAAGTCGTCCTTTAAGTACAACTAAGTTCTTATTCAAGTTATCTTATAATTATTAAAAAAAAAACAATACAATCTATGTTTTTATCTTAAATAGTAGATGTCTAATATAGTACACACACGCCTCAAAAAACGCGTTATTGTTGAGGATGTCTTGCTTAACGCCCTTGGCGTGAGATTTGTCAGCATAGATCTTAATGAAGTTCTTACATCCTAAGCAACTGCATTGATTACAATTCTGGTCGATGGAAATGTTTTTTATAGACTCCATGTCTTTATTTATTGACTTCATCATTTTAAACAAATAATAATCCGCCATGATCTATTTTTATTAAAAATATTATTCCATTTGAAATGGATGAAAATGAATTTTTGTTATTGGCGGTGCTGGCGTGCTGTTGTTTTCTGTATTTAGCGGTTCAGATTTTTTAGCTGCTTTTGTTTTTGTTGCCATTGGTTATATATTTTATAACCGTATAAACTGCCCCCAGCAGCAGCAATGGCGCCAAAAATGGCAACAGTTTTAAGTTCAATATTCCATGAAGACTTTGGTGCCCTTGAATTAACTTGCTCTTGTTCTGGAGCTGGCATTGGATCAACTGTTGGCGTTGGCGGTGTTATGTTTTCATTATGAGTTATATTCTGGGATTGTAACTTTAATTTTCTTTGTCTGTTTAACTCTGCTACTCTTTTCCCTGCTGCAACACGCCCAGGATGTTTACTGGTCACTTTCTCGACTTGATTCAGTGTTTTCTGATTCAATGTTTCCTGATTCTGCTGATTTTCCGACTCGTTCATTTTGAAGGGAAATAAAATCTATATGATTAAAAGTAATTTAATCCTATGATTAACGGCGATAACAATGTTCCAAATCTGTAATATAAATCACAGCTTAGAGACTCTAATGACTTTGTTAAAACTGGATCTTGCGTTAAATCATACGTAAAATCTTGTTCAGAATCAATGGGGGCAAATCTGCTGACTAGTTTAGTGTACAAACTAAGAACTGTTTGTCCTACACTTTTTACCATTCTAGACCCCAGCTGCGCTTCATACCTGTTATGATACTTTATAATGTCTTGCGGCGACATCTGTTGAATCTGTTCAATGCTGAATTCAGTTCCGAGGAACTGTTTTGTTTTTCCACATGCTGCCAAAGAATACAACCTCTCCTTTTTGGGCATAATAGCTTGATCATCAACTTCTTCTTTTGTAAGTTCAGGAAGGTTTAGGCCACCCTGTAGCTGTAGTAGATCATCGCTGTTCATGTTTTTTATTAATTATATTATTTTATTTTTTAAAATGAGCACCGAAAAAACTATTACCAAACCTTGTATACCATTCTGCCGTTATTGGAGGCCTAAGTGTAGGATACACAATGCTTGGTAAAAGCCTGTTAAGAATTAAACCAGCGGATCTTGGCAAACTAGGCTTTGAGGATTCTGCAAAGCTGATTGCTATTATTGCAGCTTCGTTCGCTACGAAAAGATTTTTTAGTTAAGCAAGGAATAATTCCTGACAATATGTAAATTAAAAAAATACATTTATAAAAAATGGCTTCACTCGTAATGATGATAGGCGGCGCTGTGGTTAATGCGCTTGCTTTTAGCGAAGTAATTACGCATTTAGTAAACTGCGAGATTGACGGCGAGAGAAAAAGACATAACAAAGCTGTGGAGCAACGCCGCAGCACAAGATCGCTATGAAAAGCAGAGAATTGAGCAGTTAGATTTTATTAACGACACACTGAAAAAACAGGGCATGCAGCTTACACATTTAAAGATGTTGATCAAGCGATAAAAGAGTATTATCTAGTAACAGCAAACCAATCCAGACATTGCCCCCACCAAAATTCAGCAACTTTTATCAACCATCAGAAAAACAAAAGATGCAAGAAATCGGGTTTATTGTCGTTGGTATGACTGTTGTCTATTTTGTCGCGCATAATATTGGCTGAATAAAAAATGAACAAAATCTATTATTCACCCAAAGGATATTGGAAGGGAATCACGGCAATCAAAAGCTAAGCCAAGCAGCTGGTGTCAGTGAACAAACAGCAAAAGAATGGTTATCTAAACAAGCGATTTGGCAAATTTATTTACCTGCGCCTAGACGAATACAGAGACCACACTTTTGTGAATACAACTCCAAACGACACCCATCAATGATCTTCTACCCTCCGATACGATTAGACGAAAAAGATTTAAGTACGCACTCACAGTCATTGACATAGCTTCAAGATATAAAGATGCGGAACCATTAACACAAAAGAGTGCTTCTGCGTTGCTGTTGCCATACAACTAATATATCAACGAGCCCCTTAACTTATCCTCGCATGATTCAAGTTGATGATGGAAAAGAATTTAAAGGCCAAGTGAATCAATTATTGTTAAAACATAGAGTTACCATTAAAAGAGGCATCCCAGGAGTTCACAGATCACAGGCTTTAGTTGAAAACTTTAACAAACAGTTATCTGAAAGACTTTTTTCCTACCAGTATCACAGAGAGCTGATTGACAAGTCTCGCAACACAGAATGGGTTAGAAGACTGCCCTCAGTTTTGCGCGCAATGAATAATGAAGAATTTAAAGGGCTAAAACCAGTACAAGCAATCAAAAGAAAAACAATAAATGCTGTTGAAGGAGAGTCTTCATCCGGCAAACTATTACCGTTTGGTTTGAAAGTAAGGTACCTTTATTTACCGGGGGAAGCAGAAGGGGACACTCGCATCAGGGCAACCGATCCAGTTTTGGAGTGTTGATCCATATGAAATAAAAAAGAATTGTAAAAATGAATCCGCCCGTGTATTATTTACGAGAAACTGACACAACAAAACAACCAGCTCCTCAAAGATCTTTTGTAAAGGAAGAACCGCAGATAATCCCACCAGACACAGTTCCACTTTAATTATTTTACGGTTCTATAATGTCCATATGCATATGAAAACTCTGGATTAACAAACACACGTTTGTGTTTGTTCTATCTAACGACTTCTTTGTTACAACCGTTGTGTTGATCTCATGTAGATTAGATCGCAGTTTTACGTTGTCATGATGAAAAGTCTTATTGTCAAACAAGGCTTCTTTGTAGTTGTCATGCGATATGCTCGACTGCACAACACTGCGAGATATTCCTTTTGCTTCTTAATGGTTTCTCCTGCTCGAAATACTGTACATTTTTGACCTTAACCCCACATACTCCTTAATCACCTTTCCAGATATTCATCCTTCATCTTTCCTAAAACCTTCTTGTTAGTATTGAATGTAAAGGCGAATCTTTAGGATAATCGATGTGTCGTACCATCCACTCGCTTCTTTAGCTACTTCTAATTCCATGTCTTTATAGATTTTTCAGTAGGGATATTTAAACAAAACTGTATCTGTGTAAAGTACTCTGGACTCTGGATACGAGGGTTTAAAGTAGTCATAAAGAAACTCTAACATTAAAAGCTTTGATAATTCTAAAACAGTAAACCCAATAAATACAGGTTTGTCCAATTTGACTTTCTTTTTTTCATCATTATGCCAAGAAGCTGATCATGAAATCTTCTGAAGTCCTGATAAATTTGGTTTTGAAGTCAGCTTAATTGCTTCGTTTTCTCTGGTGACCAATCTAACATCTTTACGCTTGTGCGGATTCTCCATAGTCTTTCCAAAACAGCTGTTGTTCATCAGCTTGAAAAAGTCTTTTTTCTGAAGCATCTGTGGATTTTAGTTCTAAGATCAGTGTTCTTCATGATGTATGGTTTCATGAACTGTTCTTGATCAAAAGCAATTATACGATGAACTGCTTTCAACTTCAAACCATGTCTTAAATAAAATTGCAGAAGTCTGTAATGACAGACATAATTTTTTTTTTGCCTCGAAGATTAGGCACAAGTTTAGGCGGCTCTGTTTTCGCCATCTTTAGGCTTTCTGCAGCTAATGGGTAGTCATTATGCAGGTCATGGAGTTCATGAGGATATTCTAAGTCAACTTCTAGAATGAAACCACGCTGCTGATCAGGCGTTAAACTGTTTCAACCACTTTAATGCCCTTTGAATATTTTTCGTACCTGTGTACATTTTAAAGTTGCGTAATGGAAGTGATTGCGCCATTGCCCATCCATACAGATTGTTTGCGTCTAAATACATGAGATAGTTAGACCTTTTACTCGGATCATAGTCGTCCAAGTATTTGTTTGTTTGCTTTACAGTAATGATGCGATGCCATACTAATTCCCCCACGCAACCCGTTTTCAATCATCTGAATCATTGGTAAATCTGACAATAAATCAATCTGTACTCCAGTAAACTTTAAGAAAGCGTCCCAACTCATCCCGGGCGCAGAAATGTAATGCGCGGGATCCAGGCTATAATGTTTCATGCAGGTCTTTCTGTAATTTTCAAAGACGTCCGCCAACAAACATACATCAGCCATCAAGTATGCATCATGATAGTCTCCCATCGTTTTAACACTCTAACTTCTGCCACGCTTCTTGAGCATGCTGGTAATCAGAATCACTAATGTCCTTTCCTCTAAGACTAGAAAAGAACGCGCCTTTAGGTGGAAGTGTGTCTTCAAAAAACCTTTCCCAACTTTTCTGTACTCATAAGGTAAACGCCCTTTCTAACAAAGTTGGGTCAAAATATTCCCCCTTATGAGGCAGGTTTTAAAGGGACATAGCCATGACTCAAGATCCCATCTGTCTGCATAAGTCATAAAAAGACATTTTATTTAAAGGAAACACTGATTTTTCCTGCGACTGTCAATGCATGACACCCTAAGGCATCGCTACTGCTTTCATTATAAAGAGGTCAAACCCCGCAAGTTTAAAAATATGGGCAGTTTTCCAGTCTTTGGTTCAAACTTTAGTTAAGATTGCTTTACGTGTGCTGCTCCTCTGAACTTCCCACTAATGTACATGCCCTTTCTTACTGTTGATTTTTTTTGCTTTTCACTAATTTCAAAAACCCGCAAATCCAACAGAGGGGGCTAGCAAACTGTTTTTGGGTCTTCGGCCACGGGATTTCAGATAAATTCGGGTTTTTAGTATTGCCCCATTCCCACCCCTACAGATTTTTTTTCGTCAAATACATGAGATAGTTAGCCCCTTTTACTCGATCATGTCCCAATATTTGTTTTTTTGTTTTAACAGAATGTCATGCCTACAATTCCCCCCGAAACCCCTTTTTTCAATCACTGAATCTTGTAAACTGACAATAAATCAATCTGTACCCAGTAAACTTAAAAAGCGCCCCAAACCACCGGGGCGCAGAAATGAAATCCCGGGGGACCGGGCTAAATGTTTCATAAAGGGGGCCGTAATTTTAAAAGACTCCCCCAAAAAAACATACATCAGCCATCAAGATGCATCATGAATCCCCATCGTTTACACTCAACTTTTGCCCCTTTCTTGAGCATGCGGTAATCAGAATCACATGTCCTTTCCTCAAAAACAGAAAAAAAACGCGCCCTTTAGGTGGAAGTGTGTCTTCATCAAATTTTTCCCAAACTGTTCATGTACTCATAAGGTAAACCCCCTTTTCTAACAAATTGGTCAAAATATTTTTTCCGTTATGGGGCGGGATTTTAAAAGGACATACCATGACTCTAAGATCCCATCAGGGCCCGCATAAGCATAAAAAACATTTTATTTAAAAATTGAAACACATTACTTTTCTGACGCTGTGCAAAGCATGACACCCTAAAGGGCATCGTCTACTGCTTCTTTATAAGATAGACATAACCCGCAAGTTATGAAAAAAAAGGGCCTTCCATTTTTTGGGTTTTAAAAACTTTAGTGAAGATGCTTTTACTGTGGCTGCTCCTCTGAACTTCCACAATGTGATCAGGTCTTTTAACTTTGGATTGTTGCTTCTCACTAAGTTCAAAACCGCAAACCAAACTGAGTGGCGATCAACGTTTTTGGGTCTCGGGCGTCATCAGATTTCAGATAAATTCAATTTTTAAACATATTACCACTTGCTGCAGCGTTTTAAGAAGTTTTCTGCAGCTTTGGGCCCTCTGAAAATTTCCCGGCTTGAATAGCGCCACCGACCTAACAAAATAAGGGCAAATGAACAAATCAAATGATACTCTTTAAGACTGTTTTTTCGAATTTTTGGGGCGCTGGCCCTTAAAAAGGAACAAAAAACCTCAAAGTCTGCGTAAACTACTATGGAGAATTTTGCAGCCGTTTCCAGTTTTTTAAAAAACTAACTTAGATCCTGGGGGCGTAATTATTTTCTGTATTACATCAACGGGCCGATAAAAATTTTTCTTATTTTTCGCTTCGGCTTGGCAAGGGAATCTTTTTAAACTTTTTCGCAAATTCTTTTTTGTTAGTGTTTTTTGAAGTATCCCAATAATCTACTCATTTTTTGTTCAATGTGAATGTGGAGCCCCGCTGGTGAAACATCAGCATAAGTCAACATATTTTTGCCTGGACCCCTATTGTTGGGCTGTTTTTGGACACTTTAAAAGGTTAAAATTTTTTCCCACCCATTGTAAAATTTTGATAGTTATTGGGGGGGGTTTTTTTTAAAACGACAATTTGATCACACTAACGGAAAGATATTCCACTAAGTTAAACTTTTATTTAATCCAAATTAACACTCCTCTGCTTTTTGCGGGCGTGATGCAGCCTTGCGAGAACACACCACGAAACATTTGTTGTCCGTATTCTTTATTTTTAGAACGGGGGGTTTTTCGCAACAAATCTGAGGTAGTGGAATTAAACCTGCCTACAACGCGCAATTTAACTTTTTAATCTGATCTCAGGCTTCGCCCTCTGACCAAACCCCAACCCTCTTTTTGGGGCTTTTTTCAGCACCCCAAAAACTTGAAAGCAGTTCTCTGCCCCCCGGGGTGTTAAGTCTTTATAGAAAGAAAGTCCTGCGTTTAGTTAGACCCGATTTCTAGATTTTTCATTTATTGTTACATACCCTAAAACAGCAACAAACTTTAACTGGCGGGTCTATTGTTAGTTTACCCGGGAACTTGAAAAAATCATGAGCAACACTTGCCCGTACCTTGGGATCAATGACTTCTAAATCAATATCATTCAGTGCCTTATAAACTTCTTGCATTGCTTCAAACAAAATTTGTCTGGACCTCAATAACTTTTCCATGCTGATTTCTTTTCTAACTCAAAAAAAATTTTTTTAAATCAAAAAATAATTTAAACAATACAACGGCTTTTGGCTTGGACCATAAACAAAGTATAAACACCCTTTGGCTTGTTTAAGTGAGCTTTTAGAACAAGTTTAATGTTTTGTTTTCTTTTTTTTTAAAATTCCTTTTTTATCTGCTCGGGGGCTGGCGTTAGAAAAAGTTCCCTCGCCTTTTTTTGGGGAAGGGTCAAAAATTTTTCTTTTGTAGTCATCAAAAAAGCCGTAAACGCTTAAAATTTTTTCACCTGATGTTTGAGTCAGCTATGCTTTATTTATTTCACCTGAAAGGGAAATAAGTTTGCTTTATTTGTTAACCAAGCGTGGGGCGGGGGGGTTTTTTTTTTATTTTTTTTTTTCCCAGCACAACCCAGGCAAGAAAAAAGGCCGAAAAAAGACAAACCCCTAAGGTAAAGCGCGGGGGCCCATCCTGATCTAAGAGACCAACACTCGTTCCGCTGATGCGGCGCTTATAGTCGATGCCCATAATTTAAAATAGGTAACAGCATTAAAGGGAGCAGAATACCCTTTGTTGGCTTGTTTTATTTTGAAAGGTCTTTCTCTAATTTGCTGCATTTTTGGGAATGTTTGTTAATCAAGGGTTTTTATGCGGTTTTTTTACTATCCCTTCCTGGCGACTTTGGGTTTGTAGACCACATTGTATAAGTTTCAACAACATGCTTTTCTAAAAAATTAAAAAAATTTATTTTACTACATCTTTTTAAACTTTGCTCAATATTTAGCTGTGCATCATATAATAAAAACAAAAGTACTTAAGCGGTTTTTTCAGCCTCTTTTTCTTTTCAATTTTTTAAAGTTTATTATGTCTCTAACATCCTCCATTCCTGAACTGATTATCCTCTGTTGACCTTATCCAACCATAAACCGTATTTTTATTTTTTAAAAAACATCAAACCTAACACGTAAAGGGGTAGATCTTTAGACCAAGGTCTGCTGTTGGAACTTCACCCCCCCACCCCCAAACAATTTTTTTTATTTCGTCAAAAAAAGATAAGGTCTAAGCCCGCTAGCGTAGATTGGTTTTGGGCTACCACAAACGAACATGTATTTCGTTTTTTTTTGGATTTAAAAAAATTTCACTTTCTCTTGCGAATGGTTTTTTCACTTTGCCGCAAAAAATACCTTTAAAAGCGATTTTACTGCGCACTAAGATTAAAATCCCAAAACGCTGCCCTGCTTTTTTGGATATGTTGAAAAAGACGCACGTTTTCGTAATAATTACTAATTTTGCTCATATTGTTGCCCAATCACCTTGCAAAAGTTGCAACAAACCAACCTAACAGATTCAAAATGCTGTACTTTCTTTGGGGTCTGAATCGATAAACTTTTTTTAGTCATTAAAAGTTAGTTCGATGACAACTTCTTTTAAACCCCTTTAAGGGATGGGGGTGCCTTTTTTAAAACTCAAAATCTAGGGGGAAGGAAAAGCGATTTTTCCAAAAAGCTAACTTACAGCAAAGCCTTTTTTCTGCCTTTAGCACCTGAGGCGAGTTCGGCGCCTATTTTAAGTTTTTTGTGCTTCTTATACCAATCCTTTAAACGCAAGATCTTCCCTTTTATTTGCGGGTTTGCCCAAAATCAAATAGGGTTAAAAAATTCTGCATTGTTAAAAAAAAAACTTCTTTCCCCTCAATTTTAAGAAATTTTCTTCTTGCCCCCCCAGATTCTGACAACTTTCTGGTTTTTGGTGTTGTTTAACGAGTTCTATTTTGAAAGAAGCCGTGCAGACCCGGGACAATCAAACATCCGCTCCTGGCCCGAAAAATTTAACATAAGAATTTTATCCGCATCAATAGTAATTTATTTGGGAACAGTAATATTCCGTTTTTTTTCCCTCCCCGCCCCGGGGTTTTTTTCAGTCTTCTAGCGGGCAAGAACGAGCCATAACTTGTGACATTTTTTTAAAACAAAAAAAAAAGTTTTAATTTTTTTAAAAAAATGGGGGGCATGAAGAGAAGATTTTGATATTTACCTTTAAACCCCAACATGGGGGAAAAGGACCCTTTTAACACAGCATTCCACGCTCCATTGCGGGGGTGAATTAACGAAAAAGGGCAGATCATTTACCAAAAATTTAAAAACAAAAACCCCCCGAAACTATAACCCCTTATTTTAACTAAAAGATAACCATTTGTATTTTTTGAAACACAAAGAAACGTGTTCCGCTTACGTATAAACTAAAACCCTCAAAATTGTAGGCGAGGATCAAAAGACAAAGGCCACTGCAAGCGAGCGAAATCGCCCTTGCTTACTGAACCAAAAATTTGGTCCGAAAAAAGTTGCTAAACGTCTAAACACCTACAAGAACTCCCAAAAGATAAACCAAATACAAAAACGCCACATAAAATTTAAATCCAAAGCAGTAGAATAATAAAACAGTAAAGAAATCACTGAAAAAGAAAAACACATTAAAACAACCCCATCCACCCTGCCCATGCAAAAAAATACAGGCGCCTATAAAGAATTAAAACCCTTTATCGTGCTTAAAACCCTCAAGGGGAATTATTAAAAAAATTTAGCAAAACAAAATGAACTAAATGAGCATAAGAAAAAAAAGAAAAAAAATCGCGACTAACGGGCCAACTAAGGATGATTTAAAGAAAAAATAGAACAAAGACCATGAACTTAAAGACGAAAGATCAGAAAACTAGAAGTTTTCTATTAAAAAAGAAAAAAAAATTACAAACTCAAGTAACAGAATAAGAAAACTATCCAAAGAATTTCAAATGGAGTACTGAAGGGGGCGAAAGAAACAAGATTTAAACAAGTGGTTGAAATCATCGGTCTTGGGCTTGCCTTTGTTTGTCAATGTCATTGCGGTAAGTTCAAAACTCTATCCTGATCCTGAACGCACAACTCAAGAATCCCATCTCATTTCCAAACTGGGCACACTACACCCCCAAGGCATCAATATCCAACAATAACCAAACACACATACCCACCTCTTCCACATCAGTTGGCAATATCCACTACCAACACACACACATACAACACACACATACACCACACACTTACATACACCACCACCACATCCTCTTCACTCACTTCATACAGTAGTTACAGCAACCCTCCATCTATCTAATCTTAATTTTGTTTTGATCCTTCCCCTTAAATCCCCCCCCCCCCCCCCACACACACACACACACACCTTTTTTTTTTTTTTTTTTTTTTTTTTTTTGATCATTATCTATCCACCATTACCACAATCATCACAAAGATATCATACCATCCCAATAAACTAGACACACAACCCTATCATATCACACACACACACACCTCCCCTGACGCAAACCCCCCCCCCCCCCCCCCCTCTGTTTCCTCTCCCATAATCCCCCTGGCCTCATGTCATTTCCGCCTTCATGGAGAATTACGGATAAGTCATTTTTCATTCCCCCTTTTTTTGTTTTTCGTAGTTTGTACTGTCCCACATGTTAAATGTGATTTATTTTTTCGCCTGATGAAGACCCAAGTGTTGAAATGCATCGTGTCTTGTCTTGTGCTTTGTTTGTCAATGTCATTGGCGGTAAGTTCTAAAACTCTATTCCTGATCTATCCAAAGAATTTTATATGAAGACACGACGCTAGCAGAAAGAATAAAAACACTGTTTAGAGAGCAAGGTGTCACATTAGCAAGCGTTATAACGGCCTTAGGATTTGCAATAAGTACGTTGGTGATGGCTATTACAGGCGGTGGTGGAGGGCAAAGTTCAGTGCCTCCATCACCATCGCCTGATAAAATCATGGGTAAAAAAACAGCTTAATCATCTTGCGAGTTTATTAAAAAAATTAGCTGGTAAAGCTATAGAACTCTTTACCAGGTATATTAGGAGTGTTATTAGCTGGCTTTTGTCTACTGCAAGCAAAGTAGCTGGCTTTATGGCCGAGCACTTATGGGCATTAGTTCTCTTAATAGTTGGGTTACTATTTAGTAAGATAAAGACCAAGTAATCCTAAAGCATTAATCCAACAACAAGTGCTGTCTTTTCATATTCATGGTCATCGCGAACAAAGTCCACGTCTTCAAACAGTCTTTGGGCTTTGAACCTCGGGGATTGGATGACTTAATCTTGGGTGTTTTTTTTATTGTTTGTAATATTACTGGCTCAGAATTTATATCGTTTTTCCCAACCTTCTGTTCATTACCTGCTACAAGGATTTCATTGTTGTAGTTTATTATTGTTCCTACCTGAAGTCTGAGGTCAGAAGGTAGCATGTATAAACCAGTGCCAACAGCAAAGTCTACTTTCGATCTTGCGTATTGTAAAACATGTTGGTACCTTTTTATACTTGAAGGTAAATCAACTGTAGAATTAATGGCGTCCTCTAAAATTGCTAAGTGTTTTGTGCATCCAAACCAGTAGAAGAATCAGTTATGCTCGATCTCGCTTGTGCTTGCGAACCTAGCAAACACCAAACGTAAGTACGAATAGAGTCGTTTATTCGTTCTATTCCCGCTTTAGTTAGGCCCTCAGATATGTCTAAGATAAATGTTGTCCATGCTGTTTTATGCTCTTGCTCTATGGACCCGAGGTGAACGCCTGTTGCCTGAAGAGAAAGATGTGTAAGGAGGATTCCAGTCATAGTTATATTTTCTGTGCACGCCCCAATAATAAGGGTGCCTAAGCCATGATTAAGATCCGACTTTTGTCTAAAGTCTGTCTTAACATTAATATTGAATTCGTTACAGATCCTTTCAAAAGCCTTCATGTCTATTCTGTTGCTGAATGGATTAAACGTTTTGTCATTTGGTAATGGCGCTTGCAGTTTCAGTCAAAATACGTCTGAAGGTGTAATAAAAATGAAATCTGTACACAGACCTCACCAAAGGATCAGGATGATTTAAAATGATCAGCATACGACCATCCACACCCAGTTGATGCACAAAACACAGCAAAGTTTAACTGGTTCTGATAAAACTGCATCGGATGACTAAACACACTTTCGGGATGTAGTCTTTTTAATAGGGGGGTTAAGATATCTGCTTAATGGAGTACTCACCTTTTTATGAAAAGTGACAGTCTGGGTCACAGCAATGACAAGAGTATCAGTTGCTATATTTTTTAAGATTGTAGTGCGGCCCAACAGAATATTTTGCATCTTAGTATATTTGAACGCACTCATTTTTATTTTGTTTAAAAAATAGTTTGTAACAATAACAACACAAGACAGTCCCTCCGGCTTTAGAACATGCTATTGATAACGTTGCGAACCAAAATGGTCGCACTCCATGAAATATCTACAAAGTCCTATGGTTTAATATAACTGAATCGAAGAATAATAATTCGATTCTAAAAGTTGACAAATCAGGGTCCAAAGTTGACCAGGTAATCATACCTGATGGTTATTTACGGGTTTTGCTCACTAAAAGAAGCAATGAGTAACTTTGACATTACTCTCAAACTTAACAATGCAAATCTAAAAACAATGTTATCATTCAAACCTGAAAAAGAAGTAGTACATTACCTTTTTGATGTAGAGCTAGCTAAAATGTTAGGCTTACAACTGCCAATCAGCCTGTTCATAGTTTTAGAGTACACCAAACAAAACTACTTATGAGGGGGAAAATCCGCTCGATCTTACAGTACATTCATTACTCTATGTTCATTAGATGAGCTAAGCACTGATGAAAACTTATATGATGAAGGCCCTCAACTGTTTTAAAAGCTCTTCCGTCAGGGAAAGCTGCATATTGCGATTATGAAATTATACAATTCCCTAATTTACAGTTTAAAAGATTAGTTTGTGGAGGGTCGGATCATTTAATATAAAGATCACAGACAAAACAGGAAAGTCGTAAAATGTGATAACCTGCACATTGTTTTGGAAATAAAATAATAAGTTGTACTAAAAAATGTCGCGTGGGCCAGAAGAATCAGGAGTTACATTAGCGCCTGTAAGGTGTATAACTTTAGAATTAAAAGACCTTGCAGACGTTGTGGACTTTGAACAGAATGGTGAAATAGGCACTTTGTATGGTTTTGAGTACACTAAAGATGGTGATTATAAACGCAAAGAGGTTGGCGACAGCAAAAAGTTTCCTAAACTAGAACAACTGCGCAATCTAGAAGCAAATAATGTATGGCCAGTATGAATATAAAATAGTTCGAAAACCTGACCTTAATTGGCATTTAGAACCAATTTAGAATGGGAAATAAAATTTTGAATTCATAAGCCCATTTACATTTTTTAGGCCGTCAAAAAAGTTCAGAAAAGCATTCAACTCTGGCCCTTTACATGTAATCTTATGCCAGATGACAATAGTCGGAAAGAGATTGAAATAAAGCCGTATGGAATAAACAGTACATCCTCCACAGAAGAGAAACGGTTTTAAAAGATGCTTCTACAAGATTACAATTCATTCCACAAATGAAATTAGGTGATGCGTTCACAATGATATTTGAAATTTCTGTCTTAAAAGATGTGACGAGGAATGGGGCTGTGGGCGTTAGCGACGTCCTTCTAAAGGAATTCTAAATTACTGGCAAAACTTAGACGTTGAAAAACTTAAAGTTACCGTCGTCATTCTTTGCAATGGTGAGGATATTAAGGTCATAACAACAAGCAACAAAATCAATATAGTCTAAATAGAAATAATCTTACAGAACTGAATTGGATTAATCTTACACATTTAGACCATTATAGGATTTTATTATACGAACAAGTTTTAACAGAGAGCATGATAAAAACAATAACTGGATTAGATTAAGTTCTGTTATAAAACTATGGAGCAGTTAAACTTTATAACAAAAACCCCTCATTGTTCATTAATTTGTGGACAAACTGGTTGTGGAAAAACAATATTTATCCTTGACCTGTTACAAACAGTTTATCGTTATAATTTTGATCATATGTGATTTTCTGCCCAACACTTAAATGGAACAAAGCATATCATGATAGAAGGTTTATATGGACTGATGATAACATATTTTTAGTTAATCCTAGCAATAAACTGAGTGAGTGTCTAAACGCTTTTTTATATTGTTTGAAGGAACGCAGACACTATTTATTATAGATGACTGTTCAGCAGAAAGAGACATAGTTAAAAAGAGAAACACTTTGTCGAAACTAGCTTTCAGCGGAAGACATGCTGGGATAAGTGTGTGGATTTTATGTCAGAAATATAACTCGGTTTTAAAAGACTTTAGAGAACAGTTAAAGACTGTAGTTTATTTCACATGAAAGACAGAGATGCATTTGATGAATGTTTGCGTGAAAATGATGTTATTGAAAACGATCAGGAAAAACATAAGATAAAACAAAAACTGAAATCTGAAAAGTTTAGTAAATTAGTATTGAAAACAGATAATCCCACACAGTATGTCTGTTTGTAAAATAATCGTTATTTTTTGGTTATTGAAGTCTTACTTGTCAGAGAACAGGAAAAGGCGGCTTTTAGGCCACTTTCGCCCAAAAACTTGGTGGAGGAGCAGTGAGGTAGAACAGACATTTCTCTGTTCTCTACTTGAGGTGACTTAATTAAGAACTTAATTAAGAACTTAATTAAAACTTGGGGTGACTTGATTAAAAACTTAATTAAGGACTTGGGGTAACTTGATCAAGAACTTAATTAAGGACTTGGGCGTCTTGGGGTGACTTGGGGTGACTTAGGGTAAAGGCGTCAAGGTTTTCAAAGTGGAAGGTTGCCAAAAAGTGGAACTACTAGGACCACTTCTTGGGGCGACTTGATTAAGAACTTAATTAAGGACTTGGGGTGACTTGGGGTGACTTAGGCAAAGGTGTCAGTGTTTCAAGCTCAGCTACAGCAGGAGGAGTGCGTGCATGTGTGTGGGCGTGAGAAGGGGAGGAGTGTGTGTGTGGTGTACACAGAGCTTTATTATTCGTTATGTGTAACACCACTTGGTGCAAGACAGCACTGCGTTGAAGCAAAACGTGTAGCAGGGCGTTGAAGCAAAACACAAACTCACGAAGCACAAACAAAAACGCAGCCGAAGCAGGGCAGGCGCAAATGTCATAGGGCAGCAAACCGTACATGCATGATCGTTTACTATATTTAGAGCCACGTCATTTACTATTTTGAAACCGTACATGCATGATCGTTACTATATTTAGAGCCACGTCATTTACTATTTTTTTTTTTTTAAACCGTACATGCATGATCGTTACTATATTTAGAGCCACGTCATTTACTATTTTTGAAACCGTACATGCATGATCGTTACTATATTTAGAGCCACGTCATTTACTATTTTTGAAACCGTACATGCATGATCGTTACTATATTTAAACACTTGTCTAACAGTACACACACAGTGTGATACTTCTGTTGTTATGCACAAACAAGCACTGTATGTCTAAGACTGGGACTGTTGGCGCCCTGATGTGAGAGGAATATGCGGCGCTTCTGACCAGTACTTTTTGTACTCTTCGATCTGAAGCATCTTCCTGATTTAATTCTTGTGAAGAAGGACTACTAAATAGTTCTGATACTGAAGAAACACTACCTAATAGTTCTGCTTCTGAAGAAACACTATCACCCGACATAAAATCTTTTTACAAACACCTTTTTCACTAAAAACCCCCACGTCTTTCCACCACAGTCCCAGTATGTAAAGCCCAGCACCCGAACCAACAAGACGTAGTATCTTCGCGTTCAAGAATGTTCTTTTCTAATTGCACCATAATGTTGCAACTAGTCCGTCTGCATTGAAGCCCATAGCTAAACTGAAAGGCGCTGAATGGTTTGTGATTCAAGAAGTTCTATCTCTAATTCAGAAAAGATACTATCTCGCGACATTGAAATAAAATCAACCAACACAAACAACTGAAAAACGTCTTCACACCACCACAGCACCGGGAGAAATGACAAAATCACTAAGCTAGGTTGCTAACAACACAAGTGTTGGGCGGAAATGTCGTCACTGTTACTAATCAGCTGATTCTATCTAGTCTTGTGATTGGGGGAAGGTAAGAAACATGTTTTGATATGTTTTATGAAAGGCGGGAATGCCTGAGTCTCTTCGCGTGGTAATTGCCCCTTGCCAAAGCCATAAGACCCAACGACACAAATTAAGTGATCAGACGTCAGCATAATGGCGGGGCTCTGTATTTCCATGCATAGGTCACCCCCGGAGATAAAAAAATCCAACCCCCCACTTAACTCATTAAGCTCTCTAGTTTCAGAACTCCGCACAATAGGTAAGGCTGGCCGAATCATGTTTGTTTGTCCGTCTGTCTACTCGTTTTATGCATTTGATGCATATATGCGTGAAAATTATGTTATTGAAAACAAACAAGAAAAACAAAGGATTAAGCAAAAACTAAAATCTGAAAAGTTTAGTAAATTAGTATTGGAAACGAATAATCCTACACAGTATGTTTGTTTGTAGGGTTTACTAGTTAGAGAACGGGAAAATGCTGATTTCTAACTTTCCCCTACCCCGAAACTTGTTGAGGGGTAGGGGAAAGTTAGAATCAGCATTTTCCCGTTCTCTCTCCATTGATCAACCAACCAACTCGTGTCTCCACATTTCAAAAGGAAGTTTTAAATGCGGCAAATGCATAAAAGTCATTACACCAAAAAAACGTATAAACGTTGAACAAAATGCGTCCTACAAATGTAAACATTCTACACTTAAACTATGGTAAGAATGAGACTGATTTCCTCGCATACCCCTCTCACCTCACACACAGTGTGGCGTTGTTCAACCAAAAGGGATTGCGATGGTTCCTTTATGCAGCTAGTGAAGAGTTTCCATATCTGTAACATTTTTTTTTTAATTTTATGTTCCTAGTTTCTCCATCTTCAAACTCCCCTCTCCCCTCCCCTCAAGTCCAAATCTTTGCCAGGTCATTACTATGAAGACAGTTCAGTTGTTGGCCTGCGCTTGTTTTTTCCCCACTGTTAGATTGTTCGTCTATGTATTTGTCTGACTTTATTCAAGTTTAAGAGGCTGTGCCAGTCTTGAATAAAAGTTACTCTGTGATAGGTTTCCTTATGGGAGCAAAACATACCCCACTTATTTACTGTTTATCGTTTACTGTTCCCTACCTCATTTCATTTCCGGTTCTACAATGTGTTTTTCGTCAATAATGTGCTTATCACAGTGGGCTCTATAAGTTTTCAAGTT